>OZ002745.1:26005429-26605429 GCA_963924295.1 Dioctria rufipes | reverse complement strand
GATCTAGGGAAAATAATCCTGTGCCTGATTTTCAACCTCGGGATTTTGAAAAAGCTGTCTCCGAATTCGACAAGAAGAAATAAATAAAATATTATTTGTTTTTAAAAAAATTTAAATGTTTTTATGAATCAGTTTAAAAAATTTGAATATAATACACAAAAATTCTTTTTTTAATCAGTATTAAATATTAGCAGCATCAAAATAAATTTTGAATCAATCAGGAATAAAAAATTAAACATATTACATAATATTCGATCACATTTTCAGAATTCGCTTAAAAAGTAATATTAGTAGAGTTCTGAAAATGTGAGCAAAGAAAGAGTAAGGAACATAAATTTCATCTCCTGACTACTTAATTTGTTGCCAATATAGCCGGCAGTTGAAAAAGACCGCTCTGATTCAATGCTTGTATAGGGATGGATGGACAACAAATACTTATACATGCAAATTTAAGATTCTGTTGACGAGCTTTTTTTAGGCTTTTCAATAAATAATTTTTTTTTAAATCTCATGATTTGCGATTTTTATTATTTCTTAGGAGCATAGCGTTTCTCATGTAGCTTCTCACCTGACCCTGCTTCAGTTTCTTGAACGTGTTTTGTTTAATATGCTAAGTTATTAGCCTGTAGCAGCTTTCAAATGACCGCACTATGTTTAAGGAAGGTTGACGCCTCCGCTTTCTCGCGTTCAAAGCCTTACAAATTATTTATGGGTTCCAAAACGTTTGTGACAAAACTATTGAATCTTATTTTATAGTATTTCAGAAAAAGTGAAATTTCTCTTCCATTTTCAGACTATACGTAATTTTTGAAGGACTGTGTGGTTTTTGTCGATGACGCTTCAAAACACACCACGACACCACGTGAATTTTTTTAATAGCTTCATTAATGTTTTATTCATTGATTGGTTGCGTTTCGATTGGATCGTTTTTCGAAATCAAAATCAAGAGTCGCTTCCGATTCGAGCTCTAACCGTAATGCTTGCTGGGTTTAAACATTTATAATAAAAAAATGTTAATAAAAATAATTTTTTTAGTACAATTTGCTTATGTTTTCTAAATATGTTTAAATATTTAGACCGTGATAGCATCCAAACAGTTTTTTTCCACCTCCTGTAAAATTTTTGTTTTATCATTTAGGCTTACGAACTTTCTTATTAAGCCAATGATATAATTTTTGTACGTATATGGATACATACTTATATATCTAAGTATGTATATAATGATATTTGGCGCTTGGACTATTTGTCGACAATGATTAAGACGTAATTGCGTTTCTCTAAATTTTAAAGCTTATTTACAATTTATTTATTTACTTACCTAAATATTAAAGAAACAAAATTTAAAGCCTTTATTCGCTCAAGTCGTTTTTATATCTCTAAAGCAAATTTTAAATGTCACATCTGTAACTGGTGACATTTAGCAGGCTTTGTTCATTATTTAGGTTTTAAATTCGCGGCAAAAACAGACTAAAGAAAAGCTCGTATATAGGATTTTTTTTACATGTATATTACTTGCGCATGGAAATGAAAGCATTTCAAATAAATCTATCTAATACATATACATATTTATGAACCCACATCAATACATTACGGTATCCTTTTATCAATTCTTCTGCTGCTACTGCTGCTGTTATTTGTTGATATTGCCTATACAAGGATATATGCATTTATAACTACAACTTAAAACACTACAAAATTTTAGATCAAAGACTTCATTACACATATACATACATATACACAGCACTCTCGGAAAATTAATTTTTTCGCCGTGAAAAACTCATTACAATATCTAATGATTTCAAAATAGCCTGCGGTCAATATTTCAAATTACCTAGTCAAAGTGAAAGAGATAACTTTTCACCAGATCTTGAGTGAAATATATATATACGTGTGTAGATATAGATATACATATATACAACAGAAAAAAATTGTTATTGAGATTGTTTACAATATTTTTTATAGCCAGCGGGTTAAAGAGCAAATTGTTTAAGGAGTAAAATTGTTTTCATCTCAATTTCTTGGATACCCACAGTGATTTACTTCAATGATAAAATTGATTAAATTATTTTAACTAGGCCAAAGGTTAAAAAAGAAAGATAAAAGGAAATGTTTTAAGATTTGGTAGAAAGATAAAATAAAAAAAAAAATACATCAAAACAATCCCAAAGACAAAACATGGGTATGTAAGTATATCTGGCTTTATCAAGATAAGACACGGGGGGGTATAGCATGAAGGGAAAATCGTTTCTATACCAGGACGATATAAACAAGTCAACTTATATAAGTAAGTATGTACTTACCTACTTACCTGCGTGTAACCATGCTAAATCAAGTGAAAAGCACATAAACGATTTTCATGTTAAGTAAAGTAAGGTAAAAAAAAAAAAAACGTGAAAAATACAAACAGGTCCATTTCCCTTCACGATTTTGTGCTAAATAGGTTTCTAATATACCGCAAAATGGGCACATGATAGACCATCGAGGCAGTTAGCCTTGAAGGCTTGGTTTTCGAGGTCCTGCTCCCCAATATTCTCCATTCAACTGGAAGTAAACAGAACACAACAGATCCTCAACAACAACAACAAAAATCTAGAGGCCGAACAGGAGCCTTTTAGCATATCTGTGATCTAAATGTTCAAATAAACACCATGTTCGGGCTTGTTACGAACCCATAAATTCCACAGTCCCCACACATTGCCATACACTCGTGTCTGTCTAAAACCTTGGTAAAGTGTGCTGTCTGAAAATGTTACGTTTTTTTCCATATCCCTCCTCCTAAGTGGTATGAATGTTATTTTTTCTTTTTTCATTTTTCTCCAACCAACTAAATTCATGAAGGAAAAATTTTCATCTTTTTTTTTTTTTTTTTGTTGTTGTGGGAATTTGGAAGGTCTGGACCTGGACATTCATGAGGAAAAATTTATCTGCAAATTGAAATGTCACAAGCAAACGGAGGTCAACTTTTTATAGGTATCAACGAATTATCCTGAAAGCAAGATATTTTGAGATAAGGAAAATTATTTTTCAACCTTTGAGAATTCCATTGGACTCTCTTTTCCCAAAGGCATACATTGTGTGTATGGAATACTTTCATGAAAAATATATTTTATTAATAAGATTATATGTGTGTATCTGCACCAAGAAGACCGAATGCCGCTTCAGATGTTCAGGTAGGTATATGCCTTGACATTGTGTATGCGAATAAAAAATTTAATTCGTTTGTTAATTTAAGCTTAAAAGGTTCTTTGGTAGCTTTTATATAGATATCTTAGCAGGTAACATACAAAATGGTTTTGAATGAAAAGGTTATGAGATATTATGTTTCATTCTACCAGTTTTTTTTTTTTTTTTGTAATGTATGTGGACATACTTTACTTTTTTAGATAAAAGAATCGTTTATGTGATAAACGATATGTTTAATGTTGATAACCACAAGTATCTATCAATCAAAAATCGAAATAGTAACTATATAATAAAAACAATAAGAGTGGAACAAAATTATAAAAAACGAAATTTTGACTGGGGCTGAGCATATGGAACCAGTGTACCTTGGCTTTCAAAATCTCTGCCCTGAGAACTTAAAGAGAGGTAGTTAAGATTTTTTTAAATAAATTGTTTTTATAGGGTCAAAGATTTTTCTGTGCTTTGGAAACTGATCTACGGTAGAATAAAAATAATAAAAAAATTAAAAATAAAGTTAATCACAAGGCAGTGCAAGTTCAAATTTAAGGTTTAACAAACAAAGATTACACATCTTTTTAGTACAAAGAACATTGGACTAAGTAGTTTACTATAAACTTAATTTAAACCAGGTGCGTATTCAGACCTGCTGCCTGGGGGGGGGTCACAACAAAAATGTTCGAGATGCAGAGGAAAAGGTCGAGTCGCTTTTAATTTTTTTTTAATAATATTTACGTTATATGCCAAAACAATTTTCGGTTTGATTTTGAAAAGTTATCGATAATATTATCCACATCAATGTTGATCTCAGGGTTGACATTAAGGACTCATAACGAGATACGCCTTCTCGTGCATAGGAATAGATACCGACCCAAGCGATTCTGTCACGAGTGAAATAATTGACTGAGAGTGAGCTTGCAGCTTGAGTCACATTTACAGGGATGGGAGTAAAAGTGCATGATGTGTTAGTAACTATTTCTTCTGATGGAAACTTAACTGATCTTCCTTTCATCTGAAAAAAGTTGTCAATGGTCTTATCAATCTTCCGCTTTACACTTTCACTACTACCTCCATCGCTAACTAATACAACAAGTTTGTCCTTCTGCTAAAAATTAAAAGTAATCGTGAAGTTAAATTAAATAATACTACTTGAATTTATACGAAAGTACAAGCAAAGCAACGCCAACTACCGCAGAGGAAATGAATGAATTTCACTTTTTATAATTTTGCCGTAAAAATTCTAAGAAATATTGTAGAATCAATTTTAGCGGCACTCGAATCAATCCAATTGATGTTTTTCAGCCACCAATAGTGTATAAAAATTCGAAAGAAAAATTTTCAAATAAATTTCTAAGAACAAAATATATTTAGCTACCAAGATTAGCCAAGGCACCTGAATCATTATATCTCTTTGGAACCATGGCCTGCTACCGCTAGTGCATGAAAGAACTAAAAAAAAAAAATCAAATATTTCTAAGAAAACTGAATGTGCCCTTGTCCGATAGAGTGAACCACCAGAATCAATCCACCAATTCGTTTGGGGTTTGGACCGTTGTCGATGAATAGTTATTCATTAAAATTCTTAAGAACAATTTGCAAGTATATTTCTAAGAAAAATTTAATGCTTCCCTACGAACGTAAAAATTTTGAACAACTCAGGCTTGAATCAGTGTCGCTATGAAAAATCAAAATCAGCTATACATAGAACTAGGATTCTACTGGAAGAAATCTAAATCAAAACTCGTTAAAGGCTAAAACACAATGTGGGCGACACGACAAAAACGCCGGAAAAAGCGCCGTAGAAAACGTCCGTGAAAATACAATGTGAGCGACAAGGGCTGTCATCCGTAATTAAATTTTATTATGTTATTTGTGTCAAATAACAATGGGAAAAATGTCAACAAATAAATTAAAAAAGATAATTAAAGTTGCTTGTGCAGCGTTTTTGGCATACGAAGAGTTTCTTCCATTTTTTTAATATCTTCTAATATTAGCTGAGGTTCTTTAATAAATGTTTTTCTAATTAATTAACACTAATTATTGTTTAAATAAATTTATCACCAAAAAATTATGCTTTATTTTCCGCGATACGTTAAACGTCAAACAATTCATATGAACGCAGTCCAAAATCTTAATTTTGCTAAACGCACGCTAAACGTGCGACAAATTTCAATTTTCATTTAAAGGCTGAACCACAATAGAAGTAAACGTAAGTATATTTACTTACGTAAAGCGAACGCGCCCTTTAATTTAACAGGCGTACACAAATTAACTTTAACTCGAGTGAGGGGAACTTTCGTTAAATTTAAAAGTCAAATTGCAGTCAGTAAAGGAGCGGTAAGAATCGCTCATTCCGTAAGAAAATGAAGTGTCAAACAGTTAAATTATTACTAAATGATTAAAAGTGCAATGTAAAACTTAAAATTGAATAAAAATGGTACTGTGAATTAATAGAAAGCACAAATCTTCAATTACATCAACTTCCATTTGTTAATTTTTTCACTTTTACCACTTTTCAAAATTGAAAACATTAAATATCAAGATAATAGCTCTTACGGAATGTGATATAAATTTAGGCTAAAAGTATCAATTTTTTGTAAGTAAACCTCAGTCTCGTTTAATTTCGTAAAGTTATTTACTTCTATTGTGGTTCAGCTTTAAGTTCGACGACAACGTCGAACGATGTCGTCAGCATTGCAGATTATACCATACATCGCCATGTTATTAGAACCCAAATGACAGCGTTTTTTACGGCGTTTTTGTCGTGTCGCCCACATTGTGGTTTAGCCTTAAGTCAGTTTGTACGCTTCTATTGTGAGTTCCTAACAAGTTGTCCTGTCATTGATTTTATGTCGGAAAATCAGATGGGTAAAAAACCATTTATGATCGCTGACCAATTTCTTGGAAACAATAACACTTTCAAATCTCTAAATATTGTGCTTTTTCATAAGTAATCGGGCTACTAAGCATTGCGTGCCTTTTTCTAAACAATCAAACACTAAAATAAATATGTAGTATTCCAAAACTTTTACAACTCACTTTACAGTCCAACGCTACATTCAATACACTCGAAGGTGCGATGATGCTTTGGGGGGGAGGGGGGGGGGGGTCATGACCCCCCGTGACCCTCCCCCTGTATACGCGCCTGATCCAAACACATAAAGTAAAATGTATGCGTGAAAAATAAGACAAAAAAAATTAAAATTAAAATATAATAACAATAAAGATTTACTACATAAAACATAATATAAAATATAAAATTAACAAACATAACAACAAACTAAAATTACAGGAACTAAATATATACTAGATCATTGACAGGACCACCCCCTACAAAACTGAAGCATTTTTTAAGTCGTGTCAGTGTAACTCTGTGCCATCAATCTCCAGGAACTATCAGTCGAGCCCATTCGCTGAGAATCAGCTGTTAAACTATTCCAGACACGAATAGTTCGCACAAAGTAGGAGTCCTTCATTATGAAATGTTGAAATCTAGGTATCAATAAGTTAAAACGTCTGCCAGGATTTAGAAATTCTAGTTGGTCAAAAAGATACTGAGGCTTTTTGGAATATATAATTGTTTGAAGGGATGCAAGAAGCTTATGTCTTAAATATTCCATCAGAGGACAACCAAACAGATGGCTATTATGTGGTGACACATGATCAAATCTTCTTAGATCAAACACGAACCTCCTACAGTTATTGAATGCAACTGTTAGTTTCATCGAGCATACAGAAACCAAATGCGCGAATAATAGACACCTAGCTGTAAGGTAGGGTAGAAGCAGGGATTTTACTAGCATTGAACGAATGCTAAAAGGTAAAATTGCTGAAGACAACCACAACCGCCAAAGAAAACCATAAAATTTTCCCAACACATAACTAATCTGATCACTATATTTCATCTGGCAATTGAGATATACCCCTAGGTTTTGCACTCGATCAGTAAATTCTAGTACTTGATTATCCATAAATACAGGCGATAAATCAGAAACTTCAATCGGTCGTCGATAAAATGGAATGCATTGGGGTTTTTGGGGATTCAGTTGTAAACCATTATTAGTCGCCTAACTCGGGACATTCAAGCCAGAGTTTAATTGATCGATACAATCCTCCACTAGACAAATGGAAAGACCAACATATAACTGCACATCATAAACATATTTATGAATTTTACAATCATCAATAACTTCAAGAAGATCATTGATATACATGCTGAAAAGCGAAGGGCCCAAAATAGAGCCCTGAAACACTCCACGAGTAAGAGGCAGAGCATGACAAAAACTGTACCCTATTCTTACACGCTGCAACATGTGAAACAGAAAACTGCCCATAAGGGAAACTGCAGTTGAATGCAATTGAAAGTTACTGGACAGCTTAGCAAATAATTTAGAGTAACTTACCGAATCGAACGCTTTAGAAAAATCAAGTATAACAAGGACACATAACTCATCCTTATCTAGCAAGCTGCGTATAGCGATAGTAAATTTGCGGAAAGCAGATTGGCATAGCTTAGCAAGTTATTGATTTCAAGATATTGAACATTTGCCAGGTCACCAACGTTTCCATCACTTTAGCTAGAAAGCATAACAGACTGATTGGCCGGAAGTCCCCAGGATATTTGGCTTTATTGGTTTTAGCCATCGGTGCAATCGCAGCGATATTTCAACTAGAAGGAAACTGAGAAGTAAGTGATGCAGGTATTGATAATATTATTAATAGGGCAGAGTATCCAAGGTAAAGGAATTTTTATAAATTTGGGAGGAATACCTTCAGGGCCCGTTGCTTCTGGCTTAAAAGCACTGACCGCAGCAATAACTTCCGCAGCTTCAACGCATCTAAAACAGAAAGCTGGCAGATCATTAGTAGCACTAGTAGGTAGGTACCTAACACAGCGCATTGAAGTGAGGAACCAAATTCATAGGAGAAATATATATTAGAGAAGTGCATATTTAATACATTGGGATCAATATTTTAACCGCACTTGTCTTTGCCACAGGCACCAGCCTTACGCAAGTTATCGCAAAATCTTCTCGAAAGTAAAGAATTATTAAATCTAGGTTCAAAATATTTACTCTTAGCTATACGTATCCTCGAATTGACTCTATTACGTACAATTTTATATTGATTGTAGATATCAGTAGATCTTAGTAATGCTCAGCTATAAGTCTTTTGATTTCAGCCGGGAATCATAGACATCCGCTGTCTCTCAAACGTCCTGTTCGAACAAGGGCATACCCATTATGAAGGTAATGTACAATTTGTTGTAAAATGTCCACCTTATTTTCGATTAAAATACATGAAACGGTATTATCCCGGGGCATTATCGCACATTCATTTTCTAGGGAAGCTAGGTCTAAGTTTTGATAATTTCTATATGCGACTTTTTATACATTGGATAGCTATTTATATCAATATTGTACGGCATAAAAAGAAAACAGCTCTTTTTGTCTGTGCATATAAATGTTTTTTTAAAAAAAAAAAAACAATAATAAAAAATAAACAGAATGGAAAACAGATTAAAATAAAATAAAAATACATTGTTAATAAATTAAAATAGACTTAGAGGAAGAAGCAATTAACTTGCTACGAGGACAGTATATAGAGGACTTACATATTCCCAAATTTAATTTCATATTTTAATGTATATAGATACGTATTAGTACATATACGTCTATGCTCAAATCAGTTTGATGGGACTAGAATTTTTAGAAAAACTTTTTATTTTTACGATTCAAATCAAATTATTAAATACAAGAGAAAAAACAGCAACCTCGTCCGTTTTGAAGCCGGGACGTCATGACGCGCACATATATCGACATTCAAATATTATTAAATATTTTTTAATGGGGTGGGTTGAGAAATTTTTTTATTCTTTTGTATCTTGTGGGGAAAGGTTTCAAAACAAATTACAAAATTTTTGATTGGTTGGTTACAAAAATGTAGCTCAAAATGTGCGAAAAAATACATAATCTTGTAGGTTTCTAAAACTAAAATATTGATGTTATCAGGGTTAGTAGGCATTGAGTTAGAGATGAAAGGGAAAACAGCTGCTTTTTTCGACAATCTCATATCTAGTTGCTGGAAAGAAATGTTGTGTTAACTTCTAAGATAACTCTTACTAATAAGACCAACTACAAAATTACTCTGGATAGGTCATGCTTAGACAAGGAAAAAATTTCATGAGTGGGGGGAAGGAAACCATAACTGTTTCCGAGATAACGGGACTTAAAGACATAATGAGGTAAAATTTGTTAGATCGATAATCATTGGAACTTTCCAACAAAATTTTCTATAAATTTTTCACTTGCACTTTGCACTTTTTTTTAACATATCCAGCGAAATTGGCTTAAGAAGCTTATTCTTAAAAGATAATTGCCTACTTTCAGGCATTAATTCAACTTTTTTGCTGGATGTGTTCAAGAAAAAGAGAAAAACACGTAAAAAGGGTTTTATTTTGGGTACGGATTGTGATAGGTCATTTTAAAGGAAAGCCTTTGGGCTTCTAATATCCAATATAAAAAATTGGTGTTGACAAAAATAGTAGTTAAATAAGAAGAGTGGAAAACTTTATATATCATTGGAAAGATCCAGCGATTATCAATTTAACAAAGATTAAGGTTGCAATGTTCAGAAGTTACAAAGTTATCATACCCAAATATCTTGGAGTCCCGTTATCTCGGAAATCGTTAGGATTCCCCTCCCTCCTCTTCGGCCCGGTCCATACATATTTTGCTTGTCTAAACCAAGGTATATATAGAATACAAGGTATTCGCATTACGAACCACTTTCCGCCATTAGTGACGAAATATCGTGAAAATATATAGGAAAGTACGGTATAGAGAACACAATACTCTCTGCCTTTCCTACAGAAATGGATATACATTAGTCACGAAATTACGTCACAGAACATGTACCAAAATTTTAATGGGAATTTCTTGTATTCTATATACAGCCTTCGGGTGCCAGACCACATACGACGGGACACCCTGCATAATTAAATTGTTCATTGATAAATTTCTGGTACGGAACCATATTGCGCGAGCCCAACTCGCTCTTAACTGAATTTTTAAATAAATAAATGTAGCAAAAAAATATATATTTCAGAAGAACAATGTTTTTTTTTCAAATAAATACAAGTTTTTCGTTTTGGAAATCAACTTTTAAATATCACATCCAGTAATTCGAATTTTTCGTTAAACCGAATATGGGTACCATCAATTATTTAAGCTCTTACTGTATATTTTTTTTTTTTTTTTTTTATAAATATTTGCATTTTTCCTCAACTTATCTCCCTCCTCCATGTCCTTTTTTTCCCATATACGTTTCTCACTTTAAAATCCACTCTCCAAAAATCAGCTAACTTGTATGTACCCTTATATAAAAAAAATTGCTTGTAGTACAAATACAATACTTGTAATTTACGTGCAATAAGCCCCTATAGCGTGATGGCTAAAAAACTCAGTTTTAGTAATAATAATATTTTTTGAATACACCCAAAAGTTTGTCATATTTATTTTCAACTCAACTCTTCCGAAAATATTTTATTCCCATTTCATGCTTATGCAATTTGGATTCATATCGGAACATCCATTCATATATAAGTTTTCCCTACACTAAAAGAACACAATAAACTTATGCAAAGCGTTCTACTGCGTTTAGACGATTTTAAATGCTGGAATTGCATAAATGTATGCTTACACATGAAAGTGGGCAATGGCAATGTACACCTCAAAACACCCCGGCACTGCACAAAGTTTTACAATAACGTTTGATTGCTGATTGTACCGCATTCCTCAACCTATGTTGCATTTCAGGCATAATTTCATATGGCGAAGCCACAATACCACCGTAATTTGAATAGCACCCAGCGGCAAACGATTTCAAATTAACTTCGCGTTTAAATGTGCAGCAAGGCTTCCATACCCCTGCTACTTCTGTTGCTATTGTGCTGCTGCTGCTGCTACTACTGCTACTACTGCTGAAACTGGTGAAACACAGGTGAAACCATCTAAAATTATTTATGGAGCTGCATTATCCTGGTGATGGTGTTCTGTTGTGCTATACGGCAGCATTGTTGAAATTTTATGACAAATCCTAAAATTTGACTATTAACGGATCAGATATTTACACCAGTTTTATGTTGTCCTAAATTACAGGTGTTATATTTCATTGGAGAGGTTGAAGATGTTGAGATGCCATAAACTAACTTTGAAATTTCTGAAGAAGATATAAAAGTGTTCCTCAGACAGGCACTTTCTGATGGAACAAAAATAATGTTCGTTTTAGTGCTTTGGAGGTGGACAAATTGCTATGTCGTCGTAATATGCAATAATGTTTAACATTGGTTGGCGTAAAATGTCTATTAGTGATGTATATATGGCTGTATGTATGTATCTAGAATGATATTCCTGCCAAAATTTTGACTTTAAAATTCCTTATGAATGAATTTGTTGAAGGAGAAAGACTATGCGCACTAGTACATTCGTTTGATTTACGAACAAAGCTGTGTCAGTTAAGTAAAAACAAACATATTTTTTTTAAAAGCAATCAATCCACCAATGTTGTTGAATGTCAAAGTGAGGACAACAGAGAACACTTCATTAAAAATATTTCCAAAAGTAAGTACATTTCAAATGCCCAACTGCTGCTGAATTTATTAAGTATTCAACATGCCTCACCGTAGCTGCCTCTAATAGTCTAAGAGCCCTTCACACTGTAAGTCTCCGTCATAATCTAAAATCTAGATTCTTGTGTAAACTTAATATCGGCTTAACTCGAAAAGACAAAGGTTAACGGTGAAATGTTGCCAAGTCTTGAAAAAACCGGGTAACTTCCGCCTACCAAAAAACCAGTTGTTACTGTTTTCTTTCCAGAGCAACGATTATTTTCTATTTCAAAGATGTCGATTTTTCCAATCTGAAACACGGAGCGGTTGGCATACCTCTCCCACCATAACCCTTCGCCTAACCCGTATAAAATTGATTCACAAGGGTGGTAATAATTAAAAACACCTATCGACAACGCATTCTGTATACGAAAAAATATGCAATAGCGCCAGAAATATTGGTAGCTGACTGATAAGGAAAACTATTTCAGCGACAGTCAGGAACATAATGTGCTTGCGAGAAGTGGAAAAATACAAAATTCTTAGCACATTGATCACGTAACTTTGTAAATAGATCTTCCCGCGGAATTCTGGTTAGTCCGAAACGGAGAACTTTTTAGACGATCGCAGGAATTAATTTGGAAATAACAACAAAAGCTAGAATTACTCTAGGACCAATTCTTATGATACCCTAGATGAATGCCCGTATAAAATTTCGTATGATCACGGATCTATGCAAGTTTGATTTTTGAAGCGGTTTTTCGCATATATTTCTAGAACGGTTCGTCGGACAGGATTAGTGCAATAAAAATGTCTAGGACTGATCGTTCTCACAGTATATGTAAAAAACCTAAACTTTCATATGGCAACACCAAGAAAGGATTGCCCGATTTAGTCCATTTTTGAAATTTTATTTGCTATTATTATGAAAATACCATGTACCAAATTTCAGCTCTGTATATCGATGCGTTCTCAGGCAGTGTTCAAATATATAGTGGACAACGCAATTTTTGTATGGCAACCCTACGAAGGAGTTGCCGGATTTATGTCATTTTCGAACTTAATTTTACTTTTTTTTAAAGTCAGTGTACAAAATTTCAGCAAGGACGAACAGACAGACAGACGGACAGACGGACGGACATGCAAAAATAAATTAACTTTTAATATTATGCGTGGGTGTCCAATCCATTTTGCTCTACCATCACTATTTCTGTGCGTTACAAACGGAATGACAAACTTAGCAAACAAGAGCAAACTGATTTTTATTGTCACTACTATACAAGGGGATTTGCAATTGCTGGGTCATGAATGAAGGTTGAAATGTAAGAAACAAAAAAAATTTATAGGAGAGGGCAATCTTAACGATTTTCCAGGTACAGGGTGATTTATAACTGAAGGTTCGTCAGGTCGCCTATGAAAATTTGGAATTTTTTTTTTCCAATTCAAATTTTGCGCCATTTTACACTATAGCATAACTAACATGTTAATTTTAATGCACTTCGAACTAACCCCTACTATACCCTTCATAACAGTTTACCATTTATTGCGCATACTCGTACAAAATTCAAAAACAATTTTTAAAAAATCTCCTAAGCTATCTTTGTATGAAATCGTTATGCAAATGGATTTAGAAACTGTTCTACATGTCCTTCATTATTATTAATGCACGCCACTGCTCTCCGTCTTAATCCTCTTTTGATATTCGTCGACCTTACCTACCTACCACATCCCTAAACTTATTTGCAATATCTCTGATCCGTCGTTTTTATACTTCGTCCTTTCTACCCTCTGTCTAAATTCCCAACGAGTTAAGAGCAACTATGCTTCAGAAAAAGTTTTCCAATATGGCATTCTTAAGCATTGAAAATGAAATAACTAAAAGCAAAGTAACAGCACAACAGGTGCTAAATAAGTTTGTAGGAAAAAAGCCGTATACTAAAGCTTATATAGAATTTAACTATAAGTATCTCCTTGTTACTGCTTAAGAAGAGGTTACCGTCCAGAGGCATGACAAATGCATGAACTTTGGAAATTTCTTTTCACATAAAATAAATACTTTTGGAAATGGGTTTTAACATATTTTATTCTTCTGTCAATGGAGAGTAAATTCCAATTTTATTTATAAGAAGAAAAAAAACAAAATGTCGGCTCCAGCTCCCATCAAACAACGCTGTGCATGGCGTATTTTGGTCTGCGCGGGGCGCTCCAAAGCTCTGCCAGTTCGTTCGAAACAAATAGAGTTGAAAATGATTAAACTAGATAACATTTTGGGGGCCTTACCGGTTTTCGTTTTCAAAAAACACCAATGCATAACAAAATGCCAGCCGTTTGAAAAAAAAAAAAAAAAACATTTTTTGCTCTATTTTTTCTTTTTTTCAGCGGATGAAAAACTATTTCTAAATAAATTATTGACAAAAATTGCTTCCTGGAGGGTGATTCCGATCTTTTGTCGTACTATTTAGACGTGAATTTTGACATATTTTGTCTATTTGTTTTTCAACACAGCTCATTTTGTGTCTTCACTATTATCTACCACAAAATGAACTATAATGAATTTTCGATGAACAAACGTCAAAAAACACGACTAAATATATGACAAATTAGTCAACTGCTCCCAGAGGTTGTGACAAAAATTTTACACTGGTAAATGGAAATTTTACACCTAATTAGAGCATTAAAAGTGCATAAATTCGAAACATTATTTTGAATTTGTAATGTGAAGTGTCATTTTCAATTCATTCTACGTCATGCAAGGCTTGATGAACTGAATAAAAACACGAAAAAATCAGTAGAAAAGTTCATTTCATTTAGTCGATTATTTTGACATTCAAGTACGACAAAAGATCAGAATCACCGTCCTGAAGGCCCCACAAATTGAACTTCCTTTTAATTGCGCAAAGATTTATGTGAATCGATTTATCTGTTGAAGCTGTAGAGCGCCCGCACGCTGAAAAACTCATATAAAGATTAACGTTATAAAAAATCTTTGAAAGCTTACTTCATCTATTCCAACACCATACAGAGGCCCTTCTTCTTCTTCCTCCAAGAACTAATTGTACTGAATCTGAAGGTTAACGGTTTCCCGCAATTTATAAGGGTACCTCAGGTAGTGAGAAAAGGTCTCCCCAGCAAACGCGCTCCGAACGCCTGAGCTACCTGTTTTCCAGCCGACGGACGGTTCCGCTCTCAATAGGCTGTGAATTGTAAAATACTTTAGATATGAAAATATCATTTTAACCACGTGCTCTAAACTCTTTAAGGATGATAATTATGAAAAAAAAATTGAATTTTTCATTGTGATGAACGGTAACCTCCCCTTAACAAAAACGTAAATAGGACAGAAATTTGCATTTGCAGATCTTGTAAATATTCCACGAAGGCAATAATTATCGGATGCGATATTTGAAAATCTTGATTTGCTAAACGCAAACTCAAGTACTGTATAACAAACTTCCAAAATAAGAAATTAAAACAGCAAAAGCTTATACGATTTTGCTTCATTTCCTACCTTTTATTTATGATATTTCGTAAATGGATAGCTGCCTACATATTTTTCAAAATTTCTGATGTGAGTTTTCGAAAGCTTTTGAGAAAGTGTACTTAAGTAATTAACAAGAATTTAAGTATGTACTTGTCGATATAGCAGTATTACGTGCATACTTAATTACTTATAAGGTACTTAAAAGCAGATAGACTTATTATAAGTATCAGTACCAATACCTGGACTTATACTTGAAAATTGTTAAGTACTAGTATCGGAACTTGTACTTGAAAATTTAAAAGTCCAGATCCTAGTACTGGTACTTGTACTTGGAATAAATGCTGGGCATTAGGCAGAACATCACTATCATATCAGTTTCGTGTATTGAACTTGATGATTCTGATTTATTTTCCTTAATACGCGAGAGAAGGAAAGGACGGGAAGTGTAAAACAAAGGTCTCTGTTAATTAAACGACAGCACTTTCTGTTATTTTTATTTAAAAAGCGTGGAAATTTAATATAATTTTTCAAATAAACACTACTTCCAATGATTTAAAAAAATTTTAATCGCGTCGGATGTTAGGAGTAGGCTGTACGGAATATATGAGTGTCGCATGGGTTCATTGGGATTAAAGAAAACAATGCACTTTCACTCAATTCGCCAAATGCATTATGTACTAATCAATTTTCGCACCAATTTAAATGTCCGACAAAGCTGCATTTAACAAATTGAAAAAAATCAACCCTAATCTCGTAAATACTCGTTATCGTTG
Source organism: Dioctria rufipes (assembly GCA_963924295.1). Classification (NCBI taxonomy): domain Eukaryota; kingdom Metazoa; phylum Arthropoda; class Insecta; order Diptera; family Asilidae; genus Dioctria; species Dioctria rufipes. Next base: position 26,589,387 of record OZ002745.1, on the reverse strand, counting down.
GTCTCGTTTTTATTGCTTATCACCCGATCGCCGAATGTTAAATGACTAAATTAATTTACTTATACTAACTGATTAGCGTTGTACCATGCTTCTCAGTCTCTGGGTGCTCAATAACATTCAACGAGAATTATAATAAAGAATGGAAAACAATTGAAAACTGTTCGTTGTTCCTCTGCCCTCTAAAATCGGAACTTCGACAAGTAGTGACGCGATGTCTGCGACTTGTAAAGTGAATGTTGTAAGTGCTCAGAGCAATGGATAAAAAATGTCGGTCAATAGATGGGAATGCCCATGAAAGATAGGGGGACCTGGCGTCCCTCAGACTAAAAGCGTAGTTACGCCAATGTCTGTCACTATCTTTCTACTCTAAACCCACTACAAATGAGGACATGTAAAAAACTTATGATGCGTAACTCGACCCGCGGAGGATATAGCTGTTTAATTTTAATATAGCAAAAAACATTTTAATTAAATCCACCAACAATACAAAGATGGGTAAACGAAAACCGTAATAGAGGGTATATGTTTTGGTGAAACCTCATCATATTATCTTCAGTTACAGTGCTATGATATCTAGCACGCATAGGGGTTGAATCTGGATCAGACAGCGTACTTAATACGGTTCTAGATAGAAAAAAAAAACTTTCCGAAAGTAATCTACGAGGAAATAAGTTGAAGCATCTCGAAAGTGATTATTCATCTGAACTATTTAGGTTGCTAATTCTAGAGGATGACCCAAAACAAGAATCGATATATGACAACACGGTGTAGGAAAACTAATTGTATGACCTTGTTTTTGTGCATTGATATTGCCTGACTACAGTGATGATGAAAAAATTCAAAATTTTCACAAACAAATTCGCGGTCTTCCCCAAGTTACAGTAGCATGGAAACCTTGTTTGTTTTAAATACATAAATACCCTTTTAATGAAAAGTCTAACCCTAACCTAAAAACCATGCAAAGCATGTTAAGTAACATTTACTACTATTATTCAAAGTAAAATCTCATTCCACGCCATCTTTTGATCCCCTTAACAGGAGTGTGTGGGTGGGTGGGTGTGTGTAGGATTAAAAGTTGACCTGTTAATATTCAAAATGAAACATGCATGGCACAGAAAAATTAATCCGTAGGCATATACACACAAAAAAAAAAACAAACTCCAGGCATGATATCAATCTGGACGGTACGACAGTTTAACTAAAATACTCTCCCCAGGGAGTATAAGGAACAACCCATTCAGGGGATATAAGTATGTACGGATGTAATACAGCATGCCATTTAACCGGGTACCTACCATTTTAAGCGTATTGAATATCTCGCCCCAAAACGAAAGGGCACAATAAAGAACCCTGAAGAGGAGCTTTCATTTCGAAATCTACACGCGATACGTTCTTTCGCAACATTGCGTTTGATACCTGTATATCCTTTCCATGTCATATAGGAGATTTTGTATACACGTAACTGCTGTCTGCAATCGGGATCAGAGATGCTAAAGTTTTCATAAAACTTTGATATAAAGCACTGCGACGGGCGTCAGAGTCATATTGTGAGTTCATATCGAAATTGTGAGTTCTATAGATAAGTCTCCAGCGAGAGGTGTACGGAAGAAGATACAGAGGAACAAACAGAGCAATACATCGGGTTACAAGTTTTTTTTTTTTTTTTTATTATTGAGTTTTGTTTCGATCAGGTAACACAATTTATTGCGTTTCATTTGATTTCGAGTTTTTCCGTTATGATTTAGATAGCTTATGTGTATCAGAAAAGAAGACAGCAGGAGGTCTAGGTATAAAGCAAGCGAAAGGGAGACATACAACGGGCATCAAAATTGAATCAATTTCGAAGTTTTTCTTGTTTTTCTCATCTCAATGGCATATAAACCGTACGCTCCCTGGATTTTTAGAATTCCATTTGACGATATTATCTGAATTATACTCCACTTGCCTTGTGATAAGATTAGTTATATAAAATTTTGTTACGGCCATATGATCAGATTTTGAAATTTTGAATAAGTAAATTATTAATAAAAATTTATTGAAGCGATTTTTAATGGGCTCATCCATGGGTGTGTATATTTGGGAGGGATGCTATAACCTTGTAGGAATATGCCTGGGTAACTAGGCTTCTAAACGATGATAAGAATTTTTGGAAGTGCACCTTTACTATTTACATAATCTATTAACACTAAAATGCATAAAATTTAACTGGCTTCCTAGTTCAATTGATGGACTCACTAGACTATGTATAAGCACAGTAGAGAAAACTTTAACTAATTTCAAGGAGGTCTGCGTTTCTCAATAGGTATGCATGCGTTTCTCCAATTTTAGTGCAATTTTTATTTGAATCTAGTGCCCTGAAAACTGGCCACACATAGTTTCTAACCAGAATTGTGGCTTTGACCTGAGACTTCAATGGTAGTCGTATGTAATCCATAAAATGTTCCGTAAACAAAATTGTTCAAAATTGTTCTAGTGCCCTGAAAACTGGCCGCACATAGTTTCTAACCAGAATTGTGGCTTTGACCTGAGACTGCAATGGCAGTCGTATGTAATCCATAAAATGTTCCGTAAACAAAATTGTTCCTATCACAGCAGTGAATTCAACAGTTAAAGTCGCAATTTTGGTGAGACCATTTTGATTTAGGGAGATTAAGCGGGGCGAGTCGCCTTTGCACTGGAGCCATTCATTGGCTTATGGTGCACCTATTAGACTATTTAGTATAGTTTTCCTCTACAATCAGCCCGATTATGGGCGATGTGGTTCGAGATCTTCTGAATATTGCAGTAATCGACACAGCACACAGGCAACAAAAATTGAAAAATCTCCACGCCAGCAGGACCAATACTGTTACACGACGCGTCAAAATGGCATAGGGAGACAATTTAATAAATTGGATTTTCTGAAAACAAGTGTAGTTAAATTGGGGGAAATATGAAGCATGTTCGGAGATCCCGAAATATCCGAGATTGCTACAGTTTGGATACCGAAGCCTATCCGTCCACCAAAAGTACTTCATCAGGTGCTTATCACACAAAATTGAAAAGTCAAAGATGAAGAAAGAGAAGAGCACAAGCAAATACGCCATCCTCCAACAAAAGAACGAATCATACTGCAATCGACGAATTGGAAGCCCCAAGAAAAAGGCGATCCGATGGATATAAGGGAGGTCCAAAAGTATAAGCAAACGGGTTTGCCATAAATTGCGAATTCTCATACTGGCCGCAAGGTCCAAACTCTCGATAAGCCAAAAGCAAACCAGGAGCCGGACTCTGTAACACGAAGAGTTGGAAAATGAGAAAGTTGGTCTTCTCTGATTAAAACCTCCTAACTCTACATTTGCAATTCTCTAACATCTTGGGGATGGAAAGTTAGGACGATAAAACGTGAAAAACGTTAAGAGTATCAGTTTTTGGTGTAGAGTTATTTTTTTTTTTATATATTACTCGTTCAACATCGAAATAAATTGAATTTTTTTTATATGGGTAGTTTTTGAGAGATGTAGGAGGGTAGATTATATGGTATCAGAAGGGAAGGGATCGATGATAAATATAAGATCGAATTTACGGAAATTTAAAAAAATAAAAATAAAAAAATTTCAGGAATTGCAATAAGTCGTACAGAATCAGAATCTGAAATACCAATAAAAAAACTGAGAAATTGCTTTGGTAATCAGGTATGTATGGGTATATAAAGCTATATTTTATTCCGATTAACAGTAATTTGCAGATTTGAGGGACCTCGACGGTAAATTTTGTTGTCGCAAGGACAAAATGTAAATGCGATTTCATCCTACATACAAGCTAACAACTTAAGCATATTTAAAATTTTTATAGCACTTCTTCTGCACAGGAAACGACCAAATTTATGACTGTAAAGTTACCCCAGCCTTTTTTAAAATTTTCAAAAATAAAGCTTGTGCTGAATTGTGCTGGAAATATGCTGCGTTGTGCCGCAAAGAAAACACAAATTAAAATTTTTATGAAGAAAACAAAATTTTCAAAAAAAGATAGCCCAGCCATTTTCGAAATTTTAAAAAATAAAGGATGTGCTGGATTGTGCTCGACTTCTGCTGCGTTGTGCCGCAAAGAAAAATCAAAAAATTTAAAAAATTAAATTTTTTATGATGAAAATAAAATTTTATAAAAACAGAGCTCAGCCATTATTTGCTTTTGGAAATATAAAGATAAATATCTCCGACCCATTGAAAGATATTTGTGCTAGACAGCTCGTCATCATCCTCAAAATTGTCGTCAAATTCCACCGAATCTTTTTCGTCTATATCTGCTATACCCCGAATTTATTAGTCAACAAAAATTCCGCCTTGTTAGTGGAGTTGCCATGTGCCTGATTGCTGTTTGCCGCTACTACAAATATTGCTCTCGTGTGTGTTTTGATCCCTTTCAGCGTATTTTGCATTTGCAAAGCGGCCATACTGCGCATATAAATTATTTTACTCTGCTGGGCATCCGACTCAAGCATTTCCATCCATTTTGCAAGTAAATTCATGAAGTGACAAATATCGAGGCGTAACAAGCAAGATGGCACTTTTCTATTTTTGTCCGCAGCAGATCAAAACAGAGCGACAAATAATCGGACAGCGTATTAATTTTTGCGAAGGCTCTAACCACTCCAGCACTTAAAGCCCGATCAAAATCCGTGACGATCTCTCGTGGAATCGGGAAATTACGATGATGACTGGAACCAACGCGTAAAAACTCTAGCAGCCAAAACGAGATGCTGTTCGTGCCTTGTACTGCTGAAATCATTTGGCAAACAGGTGCATGTTTGTCAACGATTTTTGTTACGGCCTGATATAAATATAGGTGAGTGATGTAAGGGTCCCTTCAGGACCGAATGTGTGCGACGGCCTTTGGTTTGTCAGGCACGATTTTTTTTTTGTATATGGCTGGTGGCAGCAGCAGGTTTTCGTGGAATCTCCCCACACTCTCTACCAATAGCCGAGGCGAGCTAGCGTGCCGTCAACGCTGTCCACCGAGTGATCTGTCAGCTCATGCTAACAGTCTGGACTTCACGCCCAAGTCAAGTCACTCTCTACATACTACCATAACGAAATCTTTCATAAACAATACTGTCGCGACAATGCACAACGTCGCATGATTTTTTTCAAAAACTGTAATTTGTTCCGAAGCCGAATAAATATATAAACAACGGATCTAATCCAAGACTTCTAATAGCTCCTTTGTGTTTTGAACTATATTTAAACAACTGCAGTTTCAAAGACGTTGTTTGATTTGATGCTGAGCAAGATAACCTGTCGCTCCTGTTTTGCCATTCTCAATACTGCCCCCTTAAATAAAGGCGGTGGTTCATCGTCACCCAGCATCAATTTAGCAGATTCTGTTCTCCGCCACATTGACAATAATATCTTTCCAGCTCTTTGGCAACTGCGACTCGTTTGACCCTTTCATCTGGCGTTTTTTTTTTTTTTTTTTTTTTTTGTGAATAACGGCTGGGTCGAAATCTTCTATAAGTTGTTCTTTTGCCGTTGGTGCGTTAACAATTTTTCCCTCAAATGGCAATCGCATTCAAATCAATCAACTTCTACGGCATATCCAGTTTCGGAAATTGTTGATCGTTTAAAACTTAACGGACACGGGAGTCGGGTAGTTTCAAAAATTTTCTCAAAAAGAAAATTCGTCCATGCATTTTCGGTTTTATTTCTTCCCAAATACTGGTCAAATCGATTTTAAATGGAATCATATCTTCGAGAGTGTCGTTCAAGTTTCTATTTACTGATTCGTTGGCAGGACAATTGGTCACACGATGAAGCATGAATTTTTCACGAAGGTTGTAGCGGTTTAATTTCAAAATTGTATATACTATACATATATACTTACTTCGGTCAAAGGTACGATTCTTTACCTAAGACATTTGATAATTCTTTGAAAATTTGGGAACTCGGTATGGTTAACTTTCCCTCAGCATCTATTGCATGCTTGAATGTATCTAATTTGAATAACTCTTCTAATCTCATTTATTTTTTCCGGACTGGAATCGAACCTACACTTTTAGAATCGGTCAATGATGGAGAATTGAAGAATTTTAAGAATTTTTATTTTTAACGATTCCAAATCAAATTATAAATACAAGAAGAAAAAAAAAAAAAATTACAAATTGATAAATGCAAGAGGGAAAATCATCTGTCTCGTTAGCTCAGTGGTAAGAGCAGTCGCCCGGCAAGCGGAAGGTCCCGGTTTCAAACCCCGGATGAGACGGTTGTTTTTTCTTCTTGTATTTATAATTTGATTTGGAATCGTTAAAAATAAAAATTCTTAAAATTCTTCAATTCTTCTTCTAATCTCGCTATATTATCTTGTGTGGTGCGATGCTAATACGATTCGATCAAACCTGAATAAATAAATTGAACAACCCAATAAATCGAATGTAACAAAACAATCGTCTTTCAACACCCATTAACATATTATTTTTTTAATTTGCCGTAAGTATGGTCTGAATTTTAAGATGATCGTAATGTAATAATACAGACGCTGTATCGTGTATATGAATTTTTAAAATATTGAGACTCGCGACACCAATATAATTTGATTCAGATCTTTTAATACTTGAAACGGCTACGGTAATTAAAATAGAAATAGACAGAAAAATTAAGATAATTATTTACGAAAATCAATCTAATGAATATTTTGATAGAATTCTAAACACTTATCACAGAGTATTGTTTCTTCCAACCTATGAACTAAATAATTGAAGATAAGACCGTACTGATCGTACTGATTTATTTCTTTTTTCTCACAATAAAAACTGTTATTAAAGTGTATGTGTAAATATGGATAAATGCTAGTTCGTATTACTGACCCGAACTTTTCTTAGCGCGACCATACAGCGACAGTGATACTTTGTTGCTTCTTTGCTATTATTCGAATTCGAATACGCAACTCCGTCACATACTCAGCGCGTTTCTGCGTATGACACCTCAAGCGACTTTGTCGTTTTACATTTGTACCAAATATATATATGAAATTATCAATACATTCTGAAAATGATCTAAAAAGTCATAGTATTTCACTATATATATGTATATATTATAAAGTAAGTCCACACTGTTTTGAAATTAATAAAAATTAAGGCTTTCCTGGGCTGACTGTACTCGAGTTGTGCTTCGTTAAGTCACATACAAACACAAAATTCTAAATTTAAATTTTTCATTAAGAAAATAAAATTTGTGGAAAAAATTTAGCTAGCCTTTTTTTAATTTCTTATTTTAATCATAAAAACTTTAATATTCAGATGTCTTTGTTTTCTTTCACAGTACAACACAACACCAATCTCAAGCTCATGAAGAGTGTAATTTTTTATATTTTTACCTTTTCTTTGCGGCACAACGCAGCACAAGTCGAGCACAATCCATCACACCCTTTATTTTTGAAAATTTCGAAAATGGCTGGGCTAACTTTTTTTGAAAATTTTATTTTCTTCATAAAAAGTTTAATGTGATTTTTTTTTTACGGCACATCACAGCACAATTCCGCACAAGCTTTATTTTTGAAACATTCAAAAAAGGCTGGGTTAACCTTATAGACATACCAAATTTACCATCATAGCGTAATTTAAAATTTTTACCGGGTACCTTGGGACACCAAAATCCATATTTATCTGTATGCATTCCATGAATTTCTATTTTTTTAAATATAGCACCGCATCTATAATTTAATTTGAAAACTCATATGTACTAAAGGGTTTTCCAATAAGAGGTGTTATTTTGATATTCAAAGAAAAATGCCATTTTTTGAGATAAATGATCGGATCTTTGTTTCATTATAAAGAGGAAGGTATGCCGTTAATAATGCAAAATAACATCAGCCAAATGACCACCACGACCACGCCTACAGGACCATATCCTTTTCATGAAATTTTCCATAACCAAATCGCAAAGTGGCTGCCCTATGTCCTCGATAGCCTCACGAATTCCATCTTTGAGGTCTTGAATCGATGCTGGGCTGTTGGCGTAGACCTTCTCTTTCACGTGGCCCCAAAGGAAGAAGTCGCAAGGTGTTAAGTCACAAGATCTCGGTGGCCAATTGTGATCACCTCTTCGAGAGATAACACGGTCCGGAAACTTTTCCCGTAAAAGATTATTGGTTTCGTTGCTTGTATGGCACGTAGCGCCGTCTTGTTGAAAGTAAACGTTGTCCAGATCAATACCATCCAATTCCGGCCATAAAAAATCATTAATCATCTGTCGATAGCGCAATTCATTCACCGTAACTGTTGCTCCAGCCTCATTTTCGAAAAAGTAAGGTCCAATGACCCCGCGGGACCATAAACCGCACCAAACAGTCACACGTTGAGGATAGAGAGGCTTTTCAACAATAACTCTTGGGTTTTCCGAGCCCCAGATGCGACAATTTTGCTTGTTGACGAAGCCATCGAGGTGGAAATGGGCCTCATCACTCAAGATGAGTTTTCGATGGAATTCCGGATCATTTTCATGCATTTCAAGGACCCAATCAGCAAAGACTCGACGTTGTTGATGATCGGCCGGCTTGAGGTCTTGTGTTAACTTAGCTTTATAAGCCTTAAGACCCAAATCTTTATGCAAAATACGGTGTAATGACGTTTGTGGAATGCCTAATTCCAAAGAACGACGAGGAATGGACAAACCTTGGTTTTCTTCAACACTTTCGGCTACAGCAGCAATATTCTCGGCTGTTCTTGAGCGACGTGCACGGGTTTTATCTTCACATCACTAACTTATCCGGACTGCTCAAATTTTTCTACCAATTTCTGTATTGCGGTCCGACAAGGTGCTTCACGACGACCCAAAAATGTTCGAGTTTTACGAACCGTCTCTGCCACATTTTCACCATTTTTATAGTCAATTTTAATAATTTCAATGCGTTGTTGAATCGTGTATCGTTCCATTTTTATTAATGGCGTAGTTTCTACTTGTCAAATGTCAAAAAATGACAGCTCAAAAAGTGACATCTACCGAAATAGCAGGCTAATTAAAATAACACCTCTTATTGGAAAACCCTTTATATACCTAAGTACCTTCACAAAGCGCAACAAAAACAGACAATACTGTCATTTGAGAACTTTTCTTCGTACTTCTCCACAACTAAAACAGCCGAGAGTTTTGTCGACTGGAATAGAGAGTTTGGTAGTTCTCAATACAAATTCCCCTAGTTACAGAACTCCGAGTGGAGAGTTATATGTCAAAAGAAGTCTCATCTCTCCAACTCCACAGAATCTGGTACAAAATCTGACCGCAGGCGGGAGCGGGTTAGCGATGGATAGGATTAAAAACAAAACAGCACAGTCAAAACCGGACACTGCTAATGATGCGAAAGTGGTACAAATCAATTTCCTCCTTTTAATAGAAGAGAAAGATAGCATTGTCTTCATTCGAGTACCTTGGTGAGGAATAAACATATATTAGCCTCTACCATCATCCTAAGCTCTTGTATTTTGGCGAAATAAGAAATACACTTTTTGTTGATGTCTAATTTTAGTAGAACGACATAACGATTGTCAAGTGGAAGCGTAGAAACCGAAGCCAATTATCTTGGTTTCATCATACCTAACGCATGTTAAACCTATGCGTATCCTACCAAATCATAACACTCCTCACCCTACCCAATCCAATACGCTTATGATTTTTAATGCTTAACCTTCAACTAATATACAAAAGTCTTATTTGGAAGATATTTTTTAATTTGTATTACTGTTTTCTTGGATATACTACCAACTCGACTTCAGTTGATTTGAGGTCCTAACACTGAATCAAACATTCACAAAACAGGCGACACTAGACAACATGTAATATGCTAATATGTTGTCTAATTGAATTGCACCTTAGGACGTGTTGCACAGCAAAGCCACTTTTGTTTTTATTGTAAACGAAAAAGCTAAAATCACCGAAATTCAAGATTCTTTTGTTATCTTCGAAAATACTTCTTGATGCAAGCCAACAATTTGGCGTATCGTAATTATGTTATCTACCATTTTTCGTGTTTACACGTGTTGTGTGGTGTGTGTTTATTCAACGAATTTTAAGCAATTTTGTGTATTCAAATCACTTGAGACTACCTAAGTACGTTCTCATTTCAATTGAGTATTTATTTTCAGTTAATTAGTTAATTCAATTACAAAGCGCCAGAAAAGGGATTTATTCAATCAATATAGGTTTTCAATTACCGCAAATGAAAAATCTGTTTATGTTATCTCATGATTTCTTAATTTGTAAACATATTTTACGAGATACCTAAATAGGCACTACATAAATTGTATAGTATTGGTAAGCCACATATGTATATTAGTGGGAAATTATGGATGAAAATTAAAGTGCTTCGAACACGATATTAGCATACTCCATATGGTTACTTTTGTAACTTTTGTTTTGAACTCGTTGTCTCAATTGCACTTCCATAATGCATAGCCAAGTGCTTTTCCATTCATGCAAAAGACGGAAGTATATGAAATTACTTGTTTCATTCTAAAAAACACCAAAAATCTCCAATTTTGTATACTGCTTCCCATCTTCTTATTGGGTAATCTTTCACACAGTAATCAATCAAAGCAATTCACAATTACACAACATTTGCTTATCTCTTTGCATACACTCTTCTTGAGACTTGAGAGCAAAGTAAAGAGCAAAGTGAGCAAAATTGCTAGAGAAATTTTAAACTCTTTTCACATTAAAAGCAAAAAGAGCTAATCAAATTTTCATTAAATACTTTCGGAGCAAAGAGGTAAGCAATTGCCAAAGCTTGTTTTAATAACCAGAGCAAGAGCAAGTGGGAGCGATATGTATTGAAAGCTTTTTTGTGTACAGCAAAGCAAAGCACTGAGACATATGCTTTGCTCCTGATTGCTCCTGCTTTCAAACCCTGCTTTTGTTGATTATTTGGAAGTAGGCACTTGATGGCTAAAAGATTATTATACCCTAGATGAAATCTATAGTCTATACTAAGTTTGTCGTTCCGTTTGTAACGCACAGAAATAGTAGAGCAAAATGGATTGGACACCCACGTATAATATTAAAAGTTATTTTGATTTTTGCATGTCCGTCCGTCCATCTGTGCGCACGATAACTCGAGAATGCGTTCACTGAAAAAGCTGAAATTTTCCACACGGATTTAAAAAAAAAAGTAAAATTAAGTTCTAAAATGAGACAAATCGGGAAACTCCTTCGTGGGATTGCCGTACAAAAATTTCGTTTTCCACTATATATATTTGGACACTACCTAAGAACGCGTCGACATACAGAACTGAAATTTTGTACATATTGTTTTTATAGTAATAACAAAAAAAAATTTCAAAAATGGAATAAATCGGGTAACTCCTTCTTGGTGTTACCATATAAAAATTTAGATTTTTTAAATATACTGTGAAAACGATCAGTCCTAGACATTTTTATTGTACTTAAGACTTCTGCAGAATACGAAATCCTATAAATTTGGTTATAATAATTTTTTCTGTCCGACGAACCATTCTAGAAATATATGCGAAAAACCACTTCAGAAATCAAACTTGCATAGATTGGTGACCATACGAAATTTTATACGAGCATTCATCTAGGCTATTTTTTACTTGTTTGGATTAATTTCGAGAACTACGTCCTGACTGGGTAGATACTTTATCAAACTAGTTTTTTTTACGTCACAGATTTAATAGAATAGAATGTATCGACCTTACCATATGGAATTCAATTGTGAACAAATCTAAATTACTGTTAATAGTTTTCTTCTTCTGAATTCGATCGTTCAACATCAATTAAGTTGAGATCGCCATTTCATGGAAGAAAAGTTTTGAGTTCATCAAAATTTAGGGCTCAATTAGGTCTAATTTAATGTCACTTCCCCGAATTTAATGCTCTAGTAGTTTTTAAAAAAAACCCATGGACAATCCAACGTTATTAAAAGTTACGTTCACCAATACTGACAATAGGTTACAAAGTATTGTCACTCACACTATAGTGACAATACTTTTTAACCTATTGTTAGTGCATAATATTTCAGGCCTTAACTAGGGCTAATTTAATGCCTTTTCCCCCGAAAGTAAAAAAGTAATCGTGACCAAGAAAACAAGAAAAAAATAATTTAAAAAACGAAATGCTCCATCGAGCATTAAGACTACATGCCACGTGCATTTTAATATTTTCGTGTTTTTCAATAACATTAAAATATGTCAACGGCAAATAATCCTGGAAATCAATTGAATACTCTAAACCGCTCCCGATTGATAGAGGGTAGTAAGGCTTTATCCACAGAAATGTAAAGAAAATATTATGTACGTAAAATATTATGAAAGTAACAGACGTTTTGAAATAAAAAATTACAAAATGAATAAAACCAAATTTTATTGTACACATTTGAAAGGTACACCCTTAAGCTATTTTCCTATATAATCGCCGTTTAAATTAAGGCACGGGGAAGGTCAGTGCTGTAACCAGTCTCTGTTTTTGTGGTCTTCCCACCTAGCACAAAATGTGCTGTAACCAAGCTTTTCCACAACAATTTCATACAATAAATCCTATGAAATTTGAGGAAAAAGTATAGGTAGAGTGGTCCCTAATCGTAAATGGCGATTTTCAAGAATTTTATCGATGATTTTCATCACAATGCTCGTTAGCTCAGTGGTAAGAGCAGTCGCCCGGCAAGCGGAAGGTCCCGGTTTCATACCCCGGACGAGGCGGTTGTTTTTTCCTCTTGTATTTATGAATTTGATTTAGAATCCTTAAAAATAAAAAGTTCATAAAAATTCTTCTTTATCCATCTTTTTTAATACAGACAAATATAACAGTGAACTGTGTCGTTTGTGCGAAGAGGAAGGCTAAACCTACGAGCGTATCGCATATTTTTTTTTTATTATGATGATGTATATCGCCCTTAAACTTCCGCAGATTGTATGACGGAGGAAAAACAGAAGATGGAAACTGTTCCACATTCGCACTGTTCGCGATAAAACAGCATCACGGAATTTTACTGTACGACCGAAAGTAATTTGAAGGGTAAAAGGATGTGCGCGGTTTGCAGCGGGAGTATTGCGTGCAGGAATACTCTACAAGGGATTAGACTAGATATTTTATCAGAGTATTGACCATGCATATAGCGATAGAGGTGCGAAAGGCAACCAACAATGCGGCGGTGCTCGAGTGAGTCGATATGACAAGTTATTTCCATATCACCAATGAGCTTGAAGGCTCTCTCCTGGACAATATCCAATGAAGTTAAGGCTGTACGACCATCCCCAGCCCCTATATGGGAATTGTATTCCATTCTAGGTCTAATGTAGGACTTGTCGTAGAGGAGCGCTAGATTCGACGGGCTGAAATATACGTAAGAATGCAACTCTCTGTAGAAGTAATTATCACTCCAATCCAGGTTTAAAAAAAAAGAAAAAACAAATATATTTCTCTCAATTTCCTTAAATGCTACATCCAATTCTTTCTTTTAAAATTAATTTTTTATTTAATTTTTTTTAATGACGCCCACTCTGATGGGTAATCCCTTTCTATTGAACAGCTATTGAAGAGATATCTCTTGTTAATATACGCTGGCCGGTCTAGCCTAGGTATATGTAGCTCGTATAAAAGCCTAAATCACAAAATGCTCTTATTAGATTGACTTTAAAGCTTAAGAATTTGCTACAGCATATACTTTCAAGCTAGTGAAATTTTTCAAGGAAAAGTCACAATAACACTTTCTTTCTTGAAAGAAAAACTGAAACGAAGAGATTTCAAATCGCACCTGCATAAAATCTCCGCACTTCTTAATTCATCCTTAAATCCTTAAAAAATTCAACTTAATATTACAAAAGATTTTAAACCGCTTAAATATTGTAAAGAAACGTACCTTGCTTAAAACCATAGAGTATACCAGGACTTCAAAGGATAAAATAATATCTTGCTTCGGTTAATTTAAACTCTGGGGTCTTTCTAAACAAACTTCTGTTTAATCCACTTTGCCTAGACTTGCGTCAAAGTAATTTATTTTACGTGACCTCTCGTAAATTTGACTTGGCTGCTTTGATACTGTCCCCGCTCTCAAATAAAAAATAAAATAAAAATAAAAAAAAAAATCTTAACTGAAAAAATGCATCCAGACAGAGTTCTTTTCTGCTTAAAAGTTTTATAAACGCCTGATGAATCTACTTTTTCACTAAAAGCTTGGCATAAATACACAGCCATATACATATATCTCTGCAGGTTTCCAGACAGTGATTGTAAATGTACCCCTTAAGTGCTTCCCTTGAAGCTCACCTTTAACCATCGGGATTCTAGAAAGACCAAAAGTTACATCTTTTGAATGAGTCAGAGAAAGAGGGAGGAGAGCGACAGAGATAGAGAGTGAGAGAGAGGGTGAGCATATTACCGGATGCTACTGATATACCTGTGCAGCACCACCTTTGTGGCTGCAATCCTGATAGCCCAAAGTATAAGAGGAGGAAACTTTTTGTAAATTTAAAATGAAAGGGAATTTGTCTTTATGTCGATTTAGCTTTTCCATCCTATATGTCGCACTCTTTGTGAGCTACCCCGTTTCTGGTTGAAATACCTTGAAATATTTTTGCATGCTGCTTGGTTTTTCGACTTTGGACTCTGTGGCGCTAAAGGTGCTTCATTAATAGATTAATTAAGCATTTTTCTAGTATATGTGCTTATTTAAACATTTACATATACATATATTTATATACATATATACTTGCACTAGTTAATATTAGCAGATGAATCTAAAGTTTAGAAATCAACACTTGAGTTCAAACTATACTCGTACTAGTCTGTTGAACTTTCGTTCAACTTTTTTCAACACAAGTCTGGAAAAGCATTGAGAAAATACCTTTATATATAAAAACCTGACAGTAAACCGAAATAAGACCCCTTGATAATAGCGTTGAGAGAGATCCAGGAAAATTGTAGCAATCGTTGCGTGAATTTTTTTTTTTTTTTTCAAATTTCAGATAATTTTATCGACGATATAAAGTAATACCACAGTATATATCATACAGTAGCAGTAGTACAACTATTTCTGCAAGAAGAAAAAAAATTAAAAACAATTTCTTCCATTTCCCATGACATTTGGCTTGGTAGAATTATCAAACTGTCACAAACATTATTACCTTAGATATATAGCAAATAGTAATGGTTGAATCGTGTATAATTCGTGTACATGAGCGTAAGTTGTCAAAGCTGCGTGCATGATTGTCAAATGTGCTTTTGTTTTGTGAGCAGATTTAGTCAATTTAAAATTCTTTTGTGAAATTTAACAAAAGTACGTAATCAATTCTTTTCAAAACTATTTATTTTTGAAGTTTATTTAGTGCAAAGTTTTATACTACCACTAGTACCTATTAAAATCTTCATATCAATTAGAAAAACAGAAATAAAGTGTTCGGTCAATGCTTGCAAATATAAATTGGATTATAAACTAGGGAATCTTTTTTGTTAATAGAAGCAGAGATTTATATAAATTAATTATGTGAATTGTTTCAAAATAAAGTAGAAAAAGAACATATTTTACCGCAGATGCTCCGCTCAAAACCTTTGTTTACTTTTTGCAAATTGACAAGTTGCTTAGAATAGGGATGGCATGTAAATACATGTAAAGATGGACTACCAACACTGTTTGCTATACATTCTAAGTTCTTACAGCCATTTTGCCTGTTACACTGTCCATGGAACGAACACCACTTTGCAATCAAACAGCTGTTTGGTAATGGAACAATACATTTGCAGACTGGTGCTGAGTTGTGTACTTACATAAAACTAATACTTCTCCCAACCATTGTGCAACTAGCTACTGTTCGTTCATTTACATCTGTCTCATACTTAATAGTTCCCTCTTATGGGAGAAATATTGAGGTTTTTTTTTTGTAATTAAAATTCTAACATTCACTTTTCAGTAGTTTGTTCTAAGCTGGGCTACTGTATAAATATACTGTGGTAATACTTCGCCTAGACGAAAATATGAAAAATGTTGGAAAACAACGTTTCTAAACCTCTTTAACGAGCATTGAAACTCGAATACAATTATAGCTTGTCGAAAAGTGAGAAACCAAATCAGTGATATCCAATCAGCTAAACTAAACACGACCAGGCAGAACATGATTTTAGCGACCTACCATCGTCCGTACCAAAGAGCGGCTATAGCTTTTCTTGCAGAAAGCATATAATATGTAAACATCCTATTCAAGAGTTTTAGACATTAACAAATGCACAATCAAGTAATCAAATAATTTATTATGACTGTCCTTTCCATGAGTTTGCAGCTCGAGAGAGTTTGTCCAAAGCTATGAGACTTTTTTATTTAATGTGCCTACACTCTTCGCATAAGAATATTCACACCTATATGTAATATACTTCATACTAGAAAAAAAAGGGAAAAGGGAATGACCGAGGGCTTGCGCCGGAAACGTATGTTTCAAAGCGCAAAGCACATGCTACGAGTGCTCTCTGGTAAAGTACCTGAATCTTTGACGGAGAAAGAGAGGAGTAGTCTGAGCTGGACCAAGCAGGTCATAGCAGACGACGAAACTACTCGGCCGAAGAAGAAAGAAACTCCCCTGGGACACGATTCCGCTAAGGAGGCTCCCAGAGGCAAGGGACCTTCAACCATAGCAAGACAAAAGTCCTCCTCAAAAACTGCCACCGCAGGCCCCAGTAAAGGTGGTGACGGCTGCAGGGTAAGGGGAAGGACAAGGAGCTGAAGATGGTTAGATCTACGGAGGAGGAGAGCAATGAGGCCAAAAGGCTTAAGCAGATCATCCTCTGGGTGCAGTAAGTAGTCGAGATCGGGACTGAGTAAGGGCCCGGGAAAGAAGAGGACGCCGCTTAGTGAAGTGGTGTCAGATAACCTAAGGCTAGCACTGATTGATAAAAGCAATTGGTACGGGCGCTTCACAAACGCTGTCATCAGGTATGTGCTCAGCAATCCCTCACTTTTAATAAATCTTGGTGGAAACACGGAGTCAGGGTCGCTCATCATACTATATTGGTTAGCACCGATATAAACCCGAGAGGTGAGTTTCTTTTCAACTAACTTCTAGAGACTAAGTTTTTAGTGTGCAATAGAGGCAGTATGCCAAATTTTAGAACGGTAAACAGGAATGAGGTCTTAGACCTAACCCTCGTCACCTGTTCGGAGAGCTTCGCGGTGCATAACAGACCACGCTTGGATACTCATTGTGGTTGTATTTGCTGTGAAGCACGTTAAAGCTTTCAGAAACATTCGTAGGACAGATTGGGACCGTTTCTGTGATGTAGTCAGAAACACGTTGGAAGTTTCTCCATCCCAAGGGCTAATAACGCAGTCAGCAGTAGAAGCTGCTGTTGATGCTGTCACCGATGTGTTAAATAAAGCGTTGCGGGAGGATTGTCCTATTAGCAGACCCAGTGGCAAATCTAAGCCACCATGGTGGAATGCGGAGCATGGGTCAGCTTAGGGAAAAATCGCAAAGACTCTTTAATGCAGCCAAGCGCAGTAGGGATCAAGTAGACTGGGCCCGTTATAAGGACGGTCTAAGGTCTTTTAAGAAAGCGTTAAGACTAGCAAAGATATCCTCATGTAGGAGCTTCTGCGAGTCAATAGAGTCTAATACAGAGGTGTCCAGGCTTCGGAGGGTACTTGCTGAGGACCATAGTACTCCGTCCTTCATAAAATGAGAGAACGGTGTCTGGACAACAACAAATCAGGAGCTGCTAAATGCACTTTTTGACGCCCACTCTCCTGGCAGCGGAGAGATAGGCCCGACGGTGTCGAGTTCTACGGAACGGAACCTAAAAGGCACAAAGGAAGAGGTGATCAGCTCCATAGTCAGCGAAAAGCTACAAAATGGTCGGTCTGTTCGTTTGACCCCCTTAAGGCATCAGGGATGGATGGACTGAGACCCATTATGCGTCAGAAAGCGCTAATGTACATAAGTAAATGGCTAGTGCCGAATCTTAAAAGCTGCCTGAGGCTTGGGTTCTTTAGTGGGACCTAGCGAGAAGTGTGAGTAATCTTCATTCCTAAGGCAGGCAGAACGGGCCATATGGAGGCAAAGGACTTTAGACCTATCAGTGAGAGACTAATAGAGGTACATATAAGAAGTGTTTATCAGGGCGGCAGTGGTAGCCAGAATGCCTACACAAAAGGGAAATCGGTAGAGTCGGCACTACATGGAGAGATATCCGTTGCTGAGAAATCCCTAGAATATGAGGAATACACTCTAGGCGCCTTCTTGCATATTGAGGGCGCTTTCAATAGTGTGAACACGGAGGTCATATATAATGGGCTGAAAATGGTGCGAGTGGATAAGGGTCTATGTGACTGGATCAACTCAATGCAATGAAAGATTAGCTCCTGCTCAGGTGACGCTATTGTGCGAAGAGCAGTCTATAGTCGTACACTGCAGGGGGGTACTATCACCACTCCTGTGGCTACTGATAATGGATGAAATCCTCATTAAGTTAGAGACATATGCATCTTGATAACTGGCAAATTTCTCTCTACTATTAGTGAAAGGCTCGAGTATGCGCTCCTTAAGCTGTATATGATTGAGGGTAAACACCTCGAAGACGAAGCTGGTCCTTTTTACAAGAAGGAGGTGGGTACAAAGTTTCAGACTTTCAATGCTGGGTGGAGAGGATCTTACTCTCTCCAGTGAAGCAAAGTATTTGGAATCATACTCCATTCCAAGCTGAGCTGAAAGGTTAATCTAGAAGAACGCGTGAAGAAAGCCAGTGTAGCCTTCTACACTTGCAAGAGAAAATTTGGCAGAAACTGAGGCTTAAACCCCAAAATAGTTCTGTGCATGTACACAGCTATAGTTCGGCGCATCTTCTGATACGGCTCCACGGTCTGGTGGACGGCACTAACGAGGAAACGTAACCTGGATGTGTTGTCAAGAATCCAGAGGGCTGCTTGTATAGCAATAACTGGGTTTATGCGCACCACGACCACGACAGCAATGGAGGTCATGCTTGACTTACTGCAAATAGTGCTGGTAGGCTGAAGGCGAGGGGTTGGTGGATGGAGAGGGGTGTTGGGCACTCCAATATACTCCAGAAGTTAGACAGTAGTAATTTCAGGGAAGAAACAGACTACCAAGTACCAATCTTGACTTTTGATGGTGGTGTCAATGCAATGATGCTCATCAGCAGTGATTGAGATGGGAAAGAGATAGCTATAGCACCCGATTTTTCTATTTTTACGCATGGTTCCAAGACAAGTGCGGGCACAGGGGCTGGAGTGTAATCCAGAGATCTCCAGTGGCACGAGTCTTATAGACTGCCTGACAAATGCAGTGTTTTTCAGGCAGAACTGGCAGCGATTTATCGAGCGGCAACATTGATATACATATGCAGAGAGCCCTGACGGCATATATGCTGCATATATACTGATAGCCAGGCAGCCATCAAGGCGCTAGCAAAATCAAAGTTGGGGCTGTTATGCAAGTCCAGCCGCCTTGAAGTATTGGTTATATAAGGCGCAAGATGATCTTATGCTGGATAACTGGTCATAAGTACATCTCAGGTAACGAGACGGCTGATGGCAAACGTGGCTTAGTTGGCTAGTTACCAATTAATGAATGCAAGAGGGAAAATCATCTGTCTCGTTAGGTCAGTGGTACGAACACTCGCCCGGCAAGCGGAAGGTCCCGGTTTCAAATCCCGAACGAGGTGGTTGTTTTTTTCCTCTTGTATTTATGATTTGATTTAGAATCGTTTAAAATAAAAGTTCTTAAAATTCTTCTGTTCTCCAATACTGGATTAGCCTGAACATGATTTAAGGATGAATAGTGACCTTACGTCGTGTCGCTGGATCTATACTGGTGATATACATATTTCTTCCATTCCGTAAAATTTCCTAAAATAACAATTTTATACTTACTACTTACCAATTTATTTGCAACAATAAATAGACTCTAAAATTTAATATCACTGACACAGTTAAAAGAATTAAAAGACTGGGGTTAAAAATTAAATTTTCAAATAGATAAAAAGTCGACTTTTTTTTTAAAAAACAAAACAAAATAAAATTTGGAATCTCTTAAAATCCCTTTACCATTCAACATGATCCTCTTCTCAAGTCGGTTGTCGTACCGTAACCCTTGGTGTCTCTTCTATATCTCTTGCTTTTAAAGGGCCCAATTACCATATAAAAAAAGGTCACTCTTGTTCTCGACCCACTCCACTTATACCTACGTACCATTATGGTGTCAGTACTTTCTCGTTGTCATCAACTGTCACCAAAATTTGTTCGACGAATCTTTTTGGAGACAAGCATCATGGGGGTGTCATTTCTGGTGGTGGCTACGCTTACGCTAATGCCTTGGAAGAAGAACACAGAAGTACCCCTCACTTTCTAAATACTTATAAACTCTTCCACTCAACGATTAATCTCTATTTAGCATAAAATTGTAATTATGGTAATTTTCCAACTATTACAGGGAATTGTTTTTATCTCAGGCTTTTGGTCCTGGACTGAAACTGTATATAGAGGAGAGAGATCGCGCTTTATGAACGCTCTCTATAAAACCCGTGTAATATGGTATATACTTTTGCACATGAAGTTCAGTATAGGGATGTGCAGAAGTAATTTTTCGGCATCAAGAGATGATTGTACAATTTGGTTCGGTTGGTTGATGTGTACCATACTAGTAGCATACTATATTAACTATGTGTTGGAATGAAGATTCAAATACAACCATAGTCATTCCCTTTATTCTTTCATCTCCCAGGAGCAAAAGACTTAGTGTATAATTAAGTTAACTTTCACAGAGCTTTTATTATATTTTCTAAGGACTTCAACTGTGGTAAAATGCAATGAAAGTGATTGTTAGGGAAATTAAGGGAACTATGTTATTAGAGACAATTAATTTGAGACTAGAAGTTCCCTGTTTTAACTCGTTTAGCTAATAATCCTATGGCTACAATAAAGCAATAGTGTTATCGTGCTCCCTTCGGTTCGTTTGGAGCCAAATTTTTAATAGCGTCATTTACTTTTTATTATGACCGTTTTCTTAATCGCCAGTTAAATACATATCAGAGCCTTAACGGATAGATGATTCCTAGAGAATAGTATTAGTTCAAGTTTTCGTTGTTGAGATTATATTGAAAAATATTGAATACTCAAATTGTTTAATTGGTTTCCCATTATTATTACAAAAAATTTCTAATATAGCAGAGCCAGAAAGAATGGCATTCGATGAATTTCAAATCTTTATCTGGATAAAGGATGAAGTATTCAGAGTTGAAGAAAATAAAGCCTTGCCAATCTTCACATAGCGCATGATTTGGCAAAACTGCTGATTTCTGAGGTAATCAAAAATTTGTTACATAGTTTGACAAACTATCTAGCGAACAACGGCAACAAAACTAAAATAAATAATGAAATTACATATTTTCTTATCGAACTGGAATAGAATGTTGTGCTGGCGCTCGTAGTTTTTTCGTACTTTTATATTTGTGTTTTATTGGCATTTTACTTAAGGTTAGTTTCATTTTAAGCAATTCAATAATTAAATTCTTAAATTTATCCAAATTCTTTTATATTTTATATTCTCTTGGTAGACCATTAAACATTTTCAAACCGTTTACCATTAGCATGTTTTGTGTTTTCTTACAAGTTTTTAAATTCATTTTTATTTCTTTAATTATACTTAACTGTTGCATTAATGTGTTGTATAGAACTTATTAAGGAATCAGGTATCAAATTGTATACTTAAGTCTGTTGAAACAAATTTTTTGTTTTACAGTCATTTAGTTTAGAGATTCTTTCATTTCAACAACAGGCATTAATCTTATTTTAGAATTATTCGCATTGCTCTATTTTGTAATTTTTGCAGTCTATTTAAAGTTGTATTATATCCACAAAATAAAAGTGTATCACAGTAATTGAACAATTACCTACCAATTAGATTAATGAAATAATTCATTTCTCACGGTAAAAGTTCTAAGGTCTGTTATTTAACATTGCATCTGGGAACATAATTTTCATGCGCAAGTAATCAAATATCACTAACCTGCACCTGGGAAATGCAAGGTTGCAAATTCTTTCGTGAAATTGCCGGCTGCAGTTCTCATGAGAAAAGTATTTTCCCAGAAACTTATTTTTAAATTTTATATAAATTTTTAAATCCAACCAAGCAGTGGCACAAATTTAAGAAACGCTTATCTGAACTAAAACTCTTAAAAATTCCGCGACAAACCAATTGAAATGCAGCTTCAAACATTTTCTGACGTATGAAGTCTGCTGTTACCTCAGATCATCATATAATCATGGCCAAATTACGGTTAGACTCTTGTGTGGAAAATCTAGGCTAGCAGCACTGAAGACAATGACACTTGCTAGATTGGAGCTCTGTGCAGCACTATTGATGGCAGAACTAGCTGAAAGAGTGTGTCAGTGTTTATCAGTGAAATTATCAAAAATCGTTCATTACACTACATAACTTCACTATCGTACTCTTATGGATCTCTTCGCCGTCAAACACATAGACTACCTTTGTAGAAAATCGTGTAGAGAAAATACAGCAACTGACTCAAACGAACTAGTGGAGGCACATTAATGGACCTCATGGACATCATTTCTCGAGGTATGCTGCCTGATGCCCTAGTGTAGTCAGGGCTATGGTTTAAAGGACCGGCATATTTAGCCAATTCCGAAGCAAGTTGGCCTAAACCTTCATTCAAATTGCCTAACAGGATTCCAAAAACTAAACCAAAGAAATTGGCACTAACTACAGGAATAAAGGAGCATGAATACATCGATATGCTACTGTTAGTTAATCACTCAAACTCATAACTAAAAATGCAACGAATATTTGCTTACTGTATTAGATTTACACAGAATTGCAAAACATCAAAGGGGTCTAGGAAAAGGGGAGAACCGTCAGTATTTGGAGTTGAAGTAAAGCATTAGGTCCGAGTAACCCCGTTAAACACTTGACTCCATACCTACACCAAACTACCCAGATCATCAAAGTAGGAGGTCGACTAAAACATTCTGACAGAAGCAAAAAATAAAATACTTTTGCCTAAGGGGCACAATTTTAATGATTTATTGTTCGATCATTTGCATAAACAACACATACATGTCGCTCCTAAAACATTAATCGCAATTGCAAGACAACGATTCTGGGTCATAGACGCTAGAAGACTTGTCCAAAAAACTGTTCACATGTGCATAAGATGTTTTCAGTGTAAGCCAAAGAGCAAATAATGGGAGACCTACAAAAGAACGAGTGAGGACTTCAACACCGTTTCACAACAAAGGCGTCAACTTTGGTGGTCCTATAATTATTCACTTCAAGGTATGCGGAAAATCCCCGACAAAGGCTTACATTGCCATGTTTGTTTGTTTCACTACAAAGGCAGTCCACATGGAGCTAGTTAGCGATTTCACCGCTGAAGCCTTTCTCAACGCCCTAAAGAGATTCATAGCTCGAAGAGGTTTATGCGCCACTATCTCCTGTGATAACGCAACAAACGAAGAACTACACAGTATCATCATTTAAGTCGAGGCCATTCTTAATTCCAGGCCATTAACATCTATGTCAGCAGACCCTCACGATTTTAAAGTGCTAACTTCGGGGCATTTCTTGACAGGCAAACTACTGACAAAATTTGCTGAAACAGACATCAGTTACCAGAAATTCAACAATTTGACGAGAACACATTCAGCAAACATTTTGGCATCGATGGTCAGCAGAATACCCTCAAGAACTTCAGACAGACACGAAAGAAGTGGAAAGGAGCAAAACCGAGCCTGAAGCCTCTAATTCTAATAAGGGACAAAAACCTACCACCATTAAAATAGCCCTTAGGCAAAGTGGTAGAAAGTTTCGATGGCACGGATAATTTGTCAAGAGTCGTGAATATTAAAGCAGCCTCTGGAATTCTTAGAAGATCAATTCACAACCTTTGTCCCTTATCAGAAGAAGAACATTACTCCGATTGCAGCAACATTGAAAAAACGGGTTCAAGTTCTCCCACCGATAAATCAACTGAATCAACAACATATGGTCTCCAAACAAGGCTTAGTCAAGACCTCTTCAGATATCGAGAGTAAGCAAGCTGCAAAGAAAGCAAAGCGACCTTCGACGAAGATTCTAGCAAATTAATTCCAATTGGGAAAACTCCAAATTTGTGGCATAGTCAGCGTAGTTAGGTTAAAACATCCACTAGCCTAAAGCTACTGATATTGACTTCACTTATATTTCCCATACTAAGGCATTCTATGAAAGAACCTGTGAAGGCAGACCCATTCACTACTCGCACAGGTATTTTCTTTGAAACAATAGGACAAGCGCAATTAACGAATAGTGAATCGGATCTGATAACCTAGTATAACATCGACAACTATTGGAACGAGTTAAGAGTGATCAGGAAATGTATAGGTAAAATAGGCAATCTCTGCAATACTACAACCATTCGAAGAAATCACTGTTTGGAAATCTTCTCCCAATTTCAACATCAGCTTACGCACATCGAGGAAGCCAATGAGATCCTACATAAACGAAGCAATGGACGCAGAAGATGGGCACCCTGTAGTGGTGTAGCGGTTATCTCATCTTTTAGTACTCTGTGAATGGACGTAACAGTTTTCAGCAACAGGAATGTTTGACCACACAATAATTTCTCTTTGAACTGTATAAAAAGAAGAAATCCCTTAGCAGAAGATTTCTTGAAAAACATTGTATTAACATTAAAAAATTTTGTATTAGCATTTTGTGAAATGCGAAAAATAAAAACTAGCATAGGTAGTTGAGCCAGTTGTTTTTAGAAATTTTAAGAAATACCACATGTATAAAAAAAATAATGTGCTTTTACTAATATTAAAATTAATTAAAATCTAATTTAATTCAAATTATTAATTTTATGTTTGTTTCCTAGTATAGTATAGATAATTGGTAAAAACCTTCATAAAATAAATACCCCCTGAAATAGTGGGAAGTGCCGCAAATACGTTTTTTGGAATTCTCGATGCATCTTATGCTGAACATATTGAGAAGGATATTGAAAGGTCTCGTACGAATGAAAATCATTTGCTTTACTTATTGAAAAACCAAACATCTATACTGAAATCCAATCCAACATCCTAAAGTGGAAAAAAGACTCAATCCAACGTCAATTTTAGGCAATACAAGATCACATTCAGGCATATAGCGACTTTATAGATAATCTGCAACACGAGAAGGAAGCACCGAAGCCTTTACTGCTTTCACTGCAGACCAGCTTGGATCTCCAAAACTATCAGCAAGATACTTTACTGAGTGTTCTGATAGATCTTCACCATAGTAAAATCAGCTAATTACTCCAACATAAAATCAGCTAATTACTCCATACCAGGAAATAACCCGGACAACGCATTAATTGTACACAATATAATGTCAGCCGCAACCAGAGTAACAGAGTCATATATTCTGTTCAATATCAGGATACCGCTACAACCTAATGAATATTCCCAACTATTTAAGTTAATTCCGGTTCCAATTCCACATGAAAACGGATTTCTCCTAATCAAACCTTTGTCGGAATATCGAATTGTAAACTTGCCCAGAGATGGGTATATATTACCACCTCACGCAAAGAGAACTGGATAGCTGTAAACAGCTAAATGAGGAGAAATACTTATGCCACCAGAATCATCCGATTTTTAACTTAAAGGCCAACATAAGCCAATGTGAGATAAGCTTGTTAAATCATCAAAATTCACTATCAAATTATCAACTACGATCCTCCAATCGATCGAGTGTGTGGATACAACTTCACACCCCCAACAATTGGTTGTACTACATGGATACGGAGACGACATTTAACATCATATGTGGTACCCAAGTGATGCAAATAACCATCAAAGGAAGCTCAATAAAACAATCATCCATAACGATTTCTGGTCATGGCCGCTACCTGAGCAAGGTAGTTTCATCATTCATTTCGCAAATAAGCCTAAGCGATTTCTCAAGGAGCCACAAGGACACGACAGAAAAATATCCCACTCCAGAGCTCCATCTGCAAGCCAATGATCGCGAATTAGATGTCCTGACCAACCAAATACAAGAACTGTAAGAGAACGAAATTTTTCAGGAAGGAACAACACCACATGACGTTCGCCATTACACCATCAGTTATGTTCTTCTATGTGCACTACTTGCTGGATGCAGCTACTACACTTATTTGAGATGCAAACGTACCCGAAAGCAACTGTCCATAACTCCTCCAATACCAACAGCACGCTTCCATATAACGATCAACAACGACTTTGTGTTGCATAGCAACCCAAGGGGGCGGGATGAACAATTACCTACGAATTAGATTAATGTATATACATGCATACATAAATGAAATAATTCTTACGTGAAGTTGCCGCCTGCAGTTCTCATGAGAATATTATTTTTCCCGAAACTTATTTTTAAATTTTATATAAATTTACGAGTTTTAGCGAGTTTTTAAATCCAACCAAGGAGTCTTTTTAATTATTATACAGTTATCAAAGTGTGGGAGTGTAATATCTAGTGTTATAAATGCATGTTGTTTTGAAGGCCAAGATATTTCTAATTCTATTTAAAAACCCTAGTTTCTTCGCTATTTTCCAGCAAAGTTTCTTAATGTGGGATGAGAAGCTCAGTATATTATCTATTACTATAGCTAGATATTTAATTTCTTTTATAACAATAAGAGGTGTTATTTTAATTAGCCCGCTATTTCGGTAGATGTCACTTTTGGAGCTGTCATTTTTTGACATTTGACAAGTAGAAACTACGCAGTTAATAAAAATGGAACGATACACGATTCAACAACGCATTGAAATTATTAAAATTCACTATAAAAATGGTGAAAATGTGGCAGAGACGGTTCGTAAAACTCGAACATTTTTGGGTCGTCGTGAAGCACCTTGTCGGACCGCAATACAGAAATTGGTAGAATTTCCTTCCCTTGGCTTAGACATGCCCAAACAATCATGTTGCTTCGCGTAGTTCCTTATATGATTACCGAAATTAATTGTGTGTGTGTTCAATTAAGTCACAGTTTATGATATAAACAAATACTGTGTCACAAATTCACAACACGTAATGATTATTAAATTATTATATTATCACCTCAAATCGCAAATAAACATCTGTACAGCCGTCCGACGAGTAATTTCAGAAGTTTCGCAATTTCAAAAGGTGCCGGCTTGCTGCAGTATGCTGCCCGTACTCCTGATCGAAACTTGACAGCACGAACTTTTTCCTACCCGCGAATACTTCTCACCCGTAAAAAGTGCCAATATCCTCCCCTATGTGGGCTATGGCTTAGTACTACCGTCGATATCTGTATATTTCTTGTCTGTGCTATAATGCAATCGAATTAAATGGAATGGACCAAAATTCAGTTTGGATTTTAAAATTAGAATACTTATATATCAAAATTTTGAATTGAATTGTTAATTGATTTTTCAACAACATGACACTAGTCGAAACAACACAAACTGAAATAATGTTATGGCGTCTTAAACAATGTGCGGCTTTTGAATTTCGGTTATCGACAAAATCATCAGTTGTACAAATTCTCATTGTCTCTCAAAATTACGGCGAGCTATTATTCTTTAAATTTAGTTTCTTTAGCCAATTTTCCTAGTTCTCTATGATCACAGGACACTACATCTAGACTAGATAAATAATATTGAAAACGCATTTTAGCAATATTTTGCACTAAACTTTATTTATCCATGATATTTTAAATTCATTATATTTTCGATAGCCATCATGACATTATAAATTTTCCAAAAATCTTTCCTGAGTAGGCTTATCTCCTCCATCAGTTATTGAAATAAGCTGGATAAACGTGCAGCGAAGGTTGCGTTATAGATTTCGTATTTGAAGACATGGAAACATATTTAAGATTTTTCGAAAGGTCATCTATATATAGACTGATTATCCTAAAGCATTGTCGACTAATATTAAAGCTTTAGAAGTAATTTTTCGAACAAAGCAATAAGCCTTCTCTTCAGGAATCACACAATTGTCTACCCACAATATGGACTTAAATAAATCTGCAGACATTCATGCCTTTTTATTTACACGCCAATGAATTGGGAGAAAACTTTTATTGACGTTTTTCATATCGCTGGGATTTTCAGAGCATGGTAGACAAGAAATGGTTTAAATTTGCAATCACCCATCCTCTTCGAAGAAGTATAAAATGAATCTTTACTTCTTTTAAAAGTATGGCCAGGATTTTTCAGATTTGAAATGAACATTCCTGCTGATTTAGTGACGTAGATAAGGCACCCGCAGACCTCGCCAGGCGGGGATACCACCGAAATTTAGGGGCCCAAACTTGTAACTAAAATTTTGAAACCCAGCATTTTACCAGAGTAAAGTACACACATATGTACAATAAAGGTCATGAAAATTTCCCAGAAATGTCTTTTCTTCTAAATTTTTTAAATTTTATTGTTCATTACCTACTCCCGTTTTTAAAGATTAAATACTATTCCCATTTCTAAAGTTCAAGATAAAAACTCATTTTCCACATTAGGCTTTTGCTCTTAATTACGCTTAATTAAGCTACAAAGCTGGAAAAGTCCTAAGAAAAATAATTCGATTCAATGAATCAGGAGAATTTGTAAATGCACGCAACCAAATGAGCCATGTCAGAGATCTCTAAAATTCAGTTTTTCTGAAAATGGCTGATTTGCTTGTGTCCATTTACGAACTCTTGGGAACATTCCTTACTGAAACCATAGGAAATAGGCAGAAATAATCAGAAAGATAGCTGAGTAGTAGAAGTTTATACAAAAAAGAGGAGAGTGGATTTGTATATACCCACTGTGAAAAAGAGCTCTCTAAAGAACTAAGAAACCTTCTGAAGCGCTTCCCTGGAAGTTCGCAGCGCTTCTTTTCCTTATTCCAGTCCATTGTTTTTTTGCATAGGTATATCCGCAGAGGTAAGCGCTTAATGCTGCTCGTAAGAAGCGCTCTAGGACGCAGCGGAGAAGTCTTTTGAAGGTGTCTTTTCAAAAGCTTTAACCAGCTTTTTGTATAACTATCCCAGAAATTTTACCTTAACCTCATAACTTCTTAACTTCATAGACTTCTTTATTTATTTTCGATACTGTGCTGTCACCCATTCTAAAAGACATGGCAAGAGCTCTGAATGAGCATCCACTGGCGCAGGTTTCGCAAGGATTTCAATGCGATAGCTAAAGTTAAATCCGGAGGGGTACATCCAATTTATGTTGAAAGTGGGTACATTTCAACGAGCTTCTTTTCCTTAAAGATGTTGTACGTCCTTGTGAAATATCCGGGAACTATGAAAGAGATGAAGGCGAGTTGTTTTCTTCCGTACTAGATGCAGAGTTAGAAAATCTTTTGAATGATAATGTTGTGTAAAGTATACCTTTAAAAATAACAGAAGAACACCATTTACCAATAAAAATTCCAAAAAGAAAAAAACAAACAGAAGCAAAAAAATTTAAATTTATGGCCCGTGAGGAAGAAAGGACTTCAGATGAAGATTACAATTTCCTGATGAACTTTCACCCATACATGAAAAAAATGTCTAATAACACCAAATTTCTTTTCCGACTGAAAATGCAGGGGTTCTGTACCTTTCCATGAAAAGCAAGTCATGCCAGCGTACAACAGGAAACATCACTTTCAACGGTGTGGGATAGTAGCATTCTTCAAACTGGCGGCCAAACCATATCGGTAATAAGCGCTGGTTATTCAAATATGGCTTCCGCTCCTTTTTCTCCAATATCGGTTATAACTGATGGAAATGATAAATACTTACTAGAGGGTCTTTCAATAGTGGTGATAGTATTTCAGTAGAGATTTCTCGGTTGCTGAGATATTTTTTTTTTGTACTTCCATGTGTGAAAATATTCGTTATAGTTTGCCGTTTCATCATGCAACGTTTGACGCCTCCCGAACGTTTAGAAGTTATTAAAAAATATTACCAAAGTTCGAGCTCAGTTTTGGGTGCTCAACGTTTGTTCACCAGAGAATTGGGTCGACATCACCGTTACTCTGCGCAGGCTATACGCCGCACTGTGGAAAATTTTGAGCGTGAGTTCTCTTTACAAGACAAGAAGCCATCAACAAGACAAAGAAATGTGCGAAGTGAGAAGAATATCGCAGCTGCAGCGACCAGTATTGCCGATGAGCCAAATTTGTCGATTTCACGACGATCGCAACAATTGGGGCTTTCTCAGACGTCAACTTGGAGAATTTTGCGTAAGGATTTGGGCCTACATCCTTACAAAGTCGTATTGACTCAAGAACTGAAGCCAAACGATCACGGATTGCGTCGAGAGTTTGCTGATTGGGCCCTTGAGCATTTGGAAGATGATCCCAATTTTGCCCAAAAAATCATCTTCTCAGACGAGGCGCATTTTTGGATGAATGGCATTGTAAATAAGCAGAATTGCCGTTATTGGTGCGAGAACAACCCACAAGTGTTACATGAAATGCTGTTGCATTCCGAAAAACTCACTGTGTGGTGCGGTTTATGGCATGGCGGCATCATCGGACCTTATTTCTTCCGAAATGAGGAGGGAACAACCGTAACCGTCAATGGCGACCGCTATAGAGCCATGTTACTCGAATTTCTATGGCCAGAACTTGAGAACATCGATATTGAAGAGATGTGGTTCCAACAAGATGACGCTACGTGCCATACAGCTAATGCTACGCTCGACTTGCTGATAGATAAGTTTGACGATTGGATCATCTCACGACGAGGATTTGCGAATTGGCCGCCGCGGTCATGTGATAAGACACCCCTAGATTATTTCCTTTGGGGATACGTCAAAGCACAAGTCTATGCTGACAATCCACAGACTTTGGTTCATTTGGAAGCAAATATACGGCAAGCAATCGCCGGCATACAGCCGCAAATGTTGGATCGGGTGCGTCAGTGTCAACAAAACCGCGGTGGGCATTTGAACGACATCTTGTTTCAAACATAACTGCATTGTCCAATCTTTAAAATAAAGCAAAAATTAAATTGATATGTCAAACCATTGTTGTTTTATTTAAAATTAAAATCCTATCACGCTTAATGAAACAATTCAAGTTTTAAATTTGCTTTCCTATTAAAATTTATTTGGAATAGAAATTGTTTTACTTACCTCAAAGTGACGGCAAGACGCTCAACAGGTGTAATTGGGGATACTGCATTCGTGAATGCTTTTCGCCATCATCTTGAAAAATTGGAGGTTATGTTGAAAATGCCTTATATGCAAGTTTTAGATATTTTTATTATCTATAACTTTCGCGAAGAACTTTTTCCACTAGGAAGTCACATTTCGCCGAAAAACGCAAAAAAAAACAACTTTCAACCCCTTAACACCCCCCCCCCCCCCCTTGTTTCGGAGTTTCACTTTATCTCGTGTTAAATTTTTTTTTTCTCTTAACTCTAACTCTTAACTAAATTTTCCGTATTGTCCCTGCCTGTTATTAGTTTTTTCTTTTCAAAACAGTCTAATTGCTCTTGTGGAAGCTTGGGGGAAGCGGCAGAAAAGCTACAGTTCTGATTTCAAACAGAATCCATGTCCATTTAAAGTCAAGCATTCCTAATTGCTCTTCTGGAAACTTGTGGGAAGCTGTAGAAAAGCTTTTCTATTACTTCCTCCTAATGACATGTAATGTTAAAAAGAAATGAGGTGTCCAACGAAAAGCCATGAAAAGCCATGTATCTATGCCTTCCGCTTGCATCCTTTGATGCTTCCAATTCCCGCTGGGATTGGGTAGGAATAATATGTATATATGTATTAATACATGCATATGTCCATACTTAACTAGGAATTCCGCAACTTTAAGCTCTCAATTATGAATGTCTGGCGATCTATAAAGTACAATATCGACTATACCTCATGGGTAGTCACTTCCATTTCCAAATGTATGTTTAAAAAAGAGCCCCTGAAATTTTTGCGGGTGGGCCCCTGAAATCTTATCTACGCCACTGTGCTGATTGGTAACTATTTCTCAACGGATCTGATTTAAGCAACATTTAAGAACTTTTTATTATAATATACATCCACTTTTAATTGAATCGGAAAATTATTTACTTTTGATTTGTCCACAGAATGACTGTGTTTAAGATCTGTAATTTTAACTTTCAACTCTTTTTTTAAAGATTTTGATTTTGACTCCTGATTTAGACTTTATAAGGGATTAATATTATTGAAATTTTTGTTATTTACTTTCCTTGAGACTAGCGTTGTTTTGGTCCAATTCAAATTTATCAAGATTTGTGAATTCGCGTTTCACAGACTTTAAATACTTGGAAAGTGTTACCAGAATCGATGATGATCTCAAGTCCAACATCACACAAAATTGAAGAGATACATATGTAATACTACATGAACTCATAATTATGAAAACGGCAATTAATATCCAGAGAATGTATTATTTATGTACCTAATCGTATGAGGCACAAATTATTGTCAGAAAATAATTGTGGATAATTTTCCAGAACAACTATGGAACATGCAGATGATTACCCATTTAACAAATATCTTTTGTCCCTGTAAAGATGCTTGGAGTTTACTACTTATGCATAAGTTCTGGTTTTATTATTTCTGTGATTGCACGATAAAACTTTTTTATTTCTTCGATCAAACAGTTAAAAAAGTTGAAAGCGGCACCTTCGACTTCTATCCGGCATCATATTTTTCATCTTTTGTGTTTGGTATCGGTATGAAATGGCTGTAGTTTGTTATAGTTCCATTTTAAATAAAGTTTTGCCATTTCAATTGAAAGAAAAAACACAGAAGTACAAGATATTTCGTACTAGATACCTACATAAATATAGCTTACTCTCTCAACAGAAACAAAAGGTGAAAAACAATAAAACAAAGTTTCAAGACTTGGAGTGATTTATTCAGTATTTTTATTTTTTATGATTTTAACTATATTTAAAGTCTTGAGAGGAGAAAATATTGAATCTTGCCACCTCCTTATTGGCTAATATATGGCTAAATATCGCCACAGTAAGTAGGGTGAAATGGAGGAGGGAAACAAATTTAATATGGCCGACTTTTCAGGACAGTATTTTATAACCAAGGATTGATATTTATCGAGTAAGTAGGTTAGCCAAAATGCCATGTTCTAAAAGCTTCCAACATCGAGCGCGCATGGAATACTCGTATGTCAAAATGTTACTATGCGGACTGATTGAGGTATCGGTTATGCGCAACAAGCCAACAAGAATGGATAAGCAAAGAAATATGGGAATATGAGAGTATAGATTTACGCAATATAAAAACCGACAAATTAGTTAACTTTTTAAAACTAAATATGCAAATGTACAGAATAAACGTGCATTTCGTCAATGGTCTAAACAGACATTATCTATACTGTTCAGAAAATACCCATAAAAAGAACATATCACAATTTAAGAATTAATATTCGACCAATATTAGACATTAAGTCTATAACGAAATTGGTCCTGGGCTGAGATCCTCGATAAGATGACGGACTTGGATAACTTTCTTTGACATTCACCTATAAATAAACAGTGCTAGAAAAGTATGAAATGTAGTAGATCGTAATATTGATAGCATTATCCCCTTGTATGGCATTGTCAAGAAAACTCGCCTGTAACTACCTCGACCCGAAAAATGCAAACATCCTATTCGAATTGTTGAAAGCGGATAAAAAAATATCAGCAGGCGTCTTCCTGGACCTAGTTCCAAGCTGAAGGCCTTTAATGTAGACTTATTTCACAACTATTTTCTCAGCTTTTAGAGTTCCGAGTCTAGATTGAAATTTTCCGACCCTCGTAAAGGCGGAGATAGATGCAGACGTCATGATTATGGAGCATGGTACAGGGGCCTTCCCGAACTATCATAATTGGCAGCCGTCATATGCCGAGCATTTCGTTCATTCAATTTTTAGTCGTTTTTACTAAAAGTGCAAAAAGATTTTCTCATTAAAAATTTTTTTGTTATTGTTTGTTCTGTCTGGAATAAGTTGTTTCTCCCTTCAGCACGTATAGGATGAATATTTTTTTGTATCTTCTTTACTACTAGAAAATGATTTAAATATCGTCTATAATCAGGATTTAACACATTTCATTACATGCACAGGAAGATTCCAGTCATTGAACGAAGCAGAATAGTACTTAGATTATGTTGCCGCTGCTTGTTTGCTTAAGATTCTTCGCCTCCTACATCAAACAACACAAATTGAAATCTAACGCAATCATTAAGAACTACAATTTAAGCGGTTAAAAATTATTTGACATACGTATCAGAAGAAAAACCTTCAAAATTTAAATCTTGTCTTATCAAGTTATCACTATAAAAAAAACAAAAGAGTGCTGATGTTCCTACATCGAGATAAAGACGATAAACTCCCAAACCCTTTGAATTACGAAGCATTATGTATGTGGATTTTAGGCTATTATTTATCACCAATTTATTTATATCATCGATATTTTCATTTAGTTTGTCTCGGCAATCAACAACATTATTGCAATATACAGACTAAAAAAAAAAGAGGACCTAAAATAGAGCCTTGAGGGACACCATCAAGGGACTGTGTTTTCCTTTTAATATTATTTTACATTTTGACCACATCACTGCGATTAACTGTGGGGGTAAGAAGAATGAAAAAGAAAATGGAATGATGAGAAAAACTTTAAAAGAAGATAAGTTTACTCAAAAGAAGGTCATGTGTCCCATCTGAAGAACACAATTAAATTTTTAAATAAAACGTCTTTTTTTTTGAGTGAACGGCGAAATTTTTACTTCATTGTAAAGTTGAAAAGCTTCGATTATATTTAAAAAAAAAAAACATGTCCTATTTTGCTATCCAATTATTGTGCACAACGTCGCACCATATCTATGTTCCCGGAATTCTCAGCGAAACTTTCATTCACTGTGGCCATATAATCCATTGACCAGATGGTGAGAACACTCACATGAGTTTCTTGAACCATAACCGACCCAGTTTCTTCAAATTTCATAATCAATCTTGAAATTGTCGTTCGTTTTGTCTACGTATAATTTTCGCCATATTTATAATAATTATAACAAAAGCACAAGACAAATATCATAGTACCAGGGCCGCCAATCTTACAGAAAAATATACAAATGTAAGTGTATAAGTACTACGAAGATAGGACGGAGGAAAAGTAATGATCAAGAAAACTTGAACGAAGAAATCTGATTGATTTGCAAATCTGCATATTTTTAACAAATATTTGTCAATAGATATTGAGTTGGTGAAGGATCAGCTACGAGAGTCTATAGTCTGAATCCAATCCCTGAGTTTAGATAACTGTTGGCAATAGTGCCTTTAAAAATGCACATATTATTATTAATAGCAAATACATGATATTGATTTTGCAAATCGATCTCGCCACCTCTAAAAGACGCGATCGACTTTTGAGTCTCACTACCTCTGATTGGTTTTTTATCTTATTTCAATACTGTAACTTTATTTGAACTATGTATAAGTATCTAATACTACATATATATATAATTTCTAAGTTTAACCATTTTACTATAATAATTATGTACGTATGTACGTAGGTACAGTATGTTGGTTTACAAGGTGCTGTTACCGCACTTTTTAAATTGGAAACGCATACAGAAACTTCTCCACTTATTTATAAAAAAACAAACAAAAAAACAACTATCATCCTTACTCGTATATACGAGGTCCCTGGTTTTATTGACTTCGTTCAGATGTAAATCTAAATTGCCCACACCTAATTCAACCTTGCCATTACCCGATTACAGGATTTTCGATGTTTTATGTATTTGGAGCGGAAATTTTATTGTAAAACGCGCTTACTGGATAAAGATAGAGGCTGGGAAAGCTCTTAAAAAAAGGTGAAATTTCCATATTTATTCACAAAGCACTCGTAAGGGAATTGTATTTTTTCAGTGTTACTTTCTTTTTTAAATTTTATGCATTTTAACTCGGGAGAGAACAAAGATTAAATAGGGTTGGTTGATGTCTTCATGGAAAGGGAATAAAAGTGGAAAGAGGTTACAGTAGCAGGATGACCAAATTGCCATCTTGAACGTGATATCATAAAGCTAGCCAAGCCATCAACTGTTTGTTTCGTGTATATTTGAAATTTTCCCAGAACCTGCTATCCCAAACACTAATAAAAAGTAGATAAGAAATTATATGAGAGATGTGACTTTATTCACATTTACAGAAGCATCTATACATACATATACAATATATGACCAGACTGAAATGTAATAAATGGTGAATTTCGTAAAGTAATAAGTTAATTTTAATGAATCCGAAGCCGAGGAAGCATCACAATCAGGAGAGTTGTATGCGGTTTGGGTGAAAAAAGCAGCCTATTCTTCTTCTTCTCAACAACAATAATGTATTTCATTATTTCAATACTCCTTTTAAAAATGTGAATTTAGAATACATAATCCAATCTAGAAAGGTGTCCGGTGTTTAATTATAACGCAGAGGCTCATGATTCTATTGGTGTCGGCTCGAGTCCACCCCTGGTGTCCACTATAAAGGTTAAATTATTCTACTGATAATAGATTCGATCCTGCAATGTGTGATGAAGAACAGTCCTAATTCTAATTCTAATTAGGACTTACATAAACATAAACAGAGCATCGGAAAAATATTTTAAGAGATCTAAGAATTAATACTATATTCAAATATATCAACATATGTTCTCCAACCAATCGTTCGAAGGACATGGAACACCTGAACAATCCCTGAGGATTATGGATGGAGAGGAGAGTACGAGTATTTTATTAAAAAAATGCTAACATACTGTAGAGGAATATGTTTACTCTCTACGTAATCCTGGAGAGAATTAAAGCTACAGTCGACCGAATAATAAGAAAGCATTAAAATAGATTGAGAAAAAGACAATTGATCACATCAACACTTTGCAGATTATCGAAAAGGGGTAGTGGACACCTTCTGTTACCTCAATAGTATATTACCGAATCTGACCACGCAGAAAACGATGTTAGGATATTGAAGATATGTGCTGAAAATCGTATATGGGAACCCATTTATACTGTTACATAGGGCAATTTCAAAAAAAGTATTCCTAATAGAAAGGAGTGAGAGAATAATCACCTGACTACAAAACCGGATATACATACATATACATGTATAGGTAATATACTTTTCCAGGTGGATGAGAAATGGTCTTAATATACAATTATTTTACTCCTTACTAGACTATTGCAGTGTCTTTCAAGCAAATATCCTAGTTATAAACAATGCGACATTGCTGTTAATGGCAATTCCAATTATACAACATGACGAGAAATATCAGAATTTGCAATTACATTCAAGATGCAATGAAATCAATCATTGAATCGCATTTAAGAGAAGACGACTTACAGGCTTGTAAGCTCAATAGACGAGAGGATTTAACGACCTGTTTCATCTGAAAACACTTATGTCTCAAGAACATAGCAATTCTGCTAACAAGAACTCATACAGACGTGCGAAATATCTCCCTGGAGGTGACAAAGTTGCGGGATGACTACAGACTCTTTTCCATTAAAAAATTTCTGTAGTTCTATAAGCAAAGATATGATGAAAAAAAACCAAGATATCGTTTTAGAAACTCACTATAGGAGTTACTTCTTATGTGAACTGCGCAAAATAGCATATAAAGATATAAGACCAATAGCAAGAATCATCCAATTAATGTAGACGATTTTAGTGTGACCCGGCACACAGTTGGATCACACATTTCTGGCTATTTTGGTCGAGATCGACTAACTTTTCGGGACGGAATGAATTCAAATGTCAAAAAGTTTTTTATTTTATGCTCTGTAATAATCCAATCCAAACAATTGTAAGGACAAGAGCTTCCAACCAAACCCCTATCCCAACAACAACAAAAAACTATTTTAGAGAGAGAGACATGAGAGAAGGGTGCATCAGTGCGTCACTCATCAAACACTTTAATAAAAATTCAAAAAAAGAAATCTGAAGAAATTTTTTGGAGCATAAATTTGAAGTAAATTCTTAAGTGCCTCTCTACTTGCAATAATTTTTGGACTCTTGTGCATAAAAACTCTGAAGAAAAACTTTGGAAGAAATTCATTCGAAAAAAACTGTCTTTATTAGGGAAACCTCAGAATAATAATAGTGCGATGGTAAGGTAGGGTAAACTCACCAATTCGCATCCATTTAAGGTAATGCCATTCTTACAAGAAGGGTTTTTAGTAGAATTTACTTACTTTACATTCTTCAGATTTAAACTAATTCAATTCTAATCGTGTTTATTTAGATAACAGCAATTACTTAAATTTTCTTAAATTAAAAGAAACAAATCAAGAAGGAATTATATAACAATGGAATAGAACGTTATATAAATTAAAATAATAAAACAAACTTTTGCTTTAAAACTATATTTAATTCAATATACTTTTTAGCCCCCTACTCTATTATGGATTGAAAGTTTTTTGTTCGGTCGCCTAATATGGGTTATATTAGATAGGTTACATCTGAACCTCATCCCATAAATGCCGGTGTCCCTCAAGGCTCTATTATCTCTCCAACTCTCTTGTTAATTTTCATTAATGATCTGCAAACTCTTGCAAACTCCAGGGGGAATGTCGCAAGTATTGGTATGCATGATTAGATCATTGAATTACGACCTTGATAATTCAAATTCAATACGTCTACAAAGGTATGTAATAGGATTGCTCTGATGTCACACGTAAAACTGTCCATGAATATTTTTTGTTATAATTTGTATCGGAATTCTGTTGAAGAGGCAGAGCGCTGCCGTACTTATTATTGGATGGCTAAAAAGCCGCTGTTTTGTAAGATATCCCTTGGTTTTATTAAATGCCAAAATATGCCAGAGTTTCTCCTATGGCAGAGTATGCTGCTGTTGTTATTTTATTTAAAGGCAGAGTATGCCAAAATAATATGTCTGGCAAAGTATGCCGCTATTTGTATTTAAAGGCAGAGTGTGCCGTTTTATAATGTATGGCAGAGTATGCCACTGTTTGTAGGCAGAAAAGCACTCTTGCAAGTTAAATTTAAGTCTGATTTTTATTGATTAGTCTCTGCTTATTTATATAAATTGGTTAAATAGGAATCGCTGTTTCTTACTAATTCGAGAGGGGGGATTATTACAGAATTGCAATACATAGAATTAAAAATCAGAAATAGTAGTGTCAGTATTTCTGATCACATAATTTCTGAATGAATCACAATGTGTTGACATGGTAAAGCAATGACCTCAGGTGTGTATATTTTCTCAATGATGCTTGCATAGCGGAAATTTCTTGCATTGTAAATCCTTCTTGAGGTCGAACAAACTTTGTTTGTTTTTTAATTATTTTTCGTTTCGATTATAGTTTATATTTCTTAACCGTGGTCATGGATTTACAGGTAGCTCATCTCTTTAAAACAAGATCATCACTTAACCACTCCCGGTTCGTTTTGATCGCGCATTAGTTGAAAACACTAAACTCTGCTGACTGTGTAGCATATGTATTGTGCTGTGGGGAAATGCGTATAAAATTATTCCGTTTGGGCTAAAAGACTCGCTTAGATCCAATGTTAAATGGGACTTGTGGCCGTCAATAAAAATGATTATATGTTTTTGAATTTGTTCATTAATTAACCCTGTATTTATCCCATTCATGATATATTCTCATGCAGCCTGAATCAGAACGACCTAAACAGCAGTCCTCTGGCATGGCTATTAGGCCATCCCGCATGAGTATTCCTGATACAGTATATGCAAACAGGTTTTCTGGGGAAGAGGGGAAGAAGCAAAGAAATATCTCTCCAAAGTGTAAAGATATCTCTTTTCTTATTTTCACCTCTTCCCTAGAAAACCGGTATTCATACTGCATTAAGAATACTCGTGTGGGATGGCCCATTGACTACATCCCTAGGTGGTCGTACATAGGGGAAGACAACTGTTTATTCAAATATGTCTCCTGCATTCATCCTCTTTATATAATTTTGCAGCTCATCACACCATTTACGAATATCCTTAAGTTAGGACTTCAGGAATTCGATATGCAAGCTCTGGATTGAATTTCAGGAAAAGGTTATAGGTATCATTTTTGAAGAATAAAGCCGTACCATCGTCTTGCTCAATTTTTGAACTGCGTTTAAAAGGCTATCAGGACTTAATGGAAGTCTACATTTGGCTAACGACACCACACACTTAACTAGTTTTTTCTTCGGTTTTCGCTAAAATACTTTGTGGTCCAGACTTTCATACACCTTCCGGATGTCTTCCAGACAATTTATTGTGCAATGATGTTTTAGGTGCTAGCTACTTTAATATTAATTAATATTTTGCTTGTCGAATGTCCGACAATGCTTCATTTACTACCTATTATAGCAATATATCGCTCCCTTTTTCCTTATACGCAATGCATTAAATCAGACTAATTAATAAAAAGTTTAGCGCAATTGGGGGCAAGGTAAAAAATTCAGCTCTTATCTCCGGCCACCAGGTCACGTAAACTGGCTTATGCTAGTAATTATTGATCCATTTCGCGGCCACTGAAATTAATGTGGTTATTCCGAAAATTAACCTAAATTTCAAGAAATATTAATATTATACAGGGTATTTCCTCCATGGTGGTGCATAGAGCGGGAGGTGATAGTACTCACCTAGGCAAACAAAAAATTGTATGGCAGGCGGGGGGGGGGGGCATTTCAACCGTTTCGGAGTTACACCCTGTATGTAAAAAAAAGGTACAGGGCGCACGGTCATCGTAAAGCTGTTGTCAGAACTTCGTGGCTTTTCCAGTGACTCCTCAACTAGCCCCATACTCGTCTCTCTTTAGGAGTTATTGTGGTCTAAACTGAAAATTTCGGATTTTCTTACCATTTTTTTTTAATTTGACCTCTATTTTTTTGCAAAAAGGTCGTTAACATAACTTTTTTTATAAAAACTATGGACTCTCCTCTTTAATTGGACCTACTATACCCTATGTGCTATCTGCAGCCGGTAAGGAGTTATTAGCTCACAACCTATTCAGGTCATACCGAAATTAGCCGATAGTTTTGTAAAATGACATGTTTTCAGTCAGTACGGGAACAAATTATCTTTGAGAATAGATTTGAGAAGCTTTGAGAATAGGTTATGAGCTAATAACTCATTAACGTACATATGTTGTAATAGAGGAAAGACTACAGTTTACAGCTTTTATAAAAAGAAGTTATATTAATGACTATTTTGTGAAAAAAAAAAATAGAGTTCAAAGTAAAAAAAAAAGTAAGAAATTCCGAAATTTTTAGTTTAGACAACCATACCTGCGTTGGAAAGAGGGATACGGGGCTGAATGAGCAGTCGTTGGAAGGACCATGAAGTTCTGAATACAATCAGCTTTATACGGTGACCGTACGCCCTGTATTTTGGAGGAAACACCCTGTATTTATCTGAAATATAACTACTTAAAAAGCTCTCTCATGAAATAAAAATTTAATAAAAAAAGCAATCTTTCAGCTTGCATCTGCGCATTATTTTCATGCCGACTCCTAATGGGCCATCCCACACGAGTATTTTTGATGCAGTATTCAAACCGGAAAAGACGCAGAGAGATCTCTTTGCGTCTTTTCATCTCTCCCCTAATATTCGGTTTGGATACTACATCAAGAATACTCGTATGGGATGGCCCCAATGAATTGAACTCTGACGCCTGAACTTCACCTCAACGATCCTATTGCTCACTTTAGGGGTAGCAGATACATACACGATATACGTTGTTTTATGGGCGTGTTATAAAATGAAGTGGACGCGAATTGGTGCATTTACCCTATACGCCTTTTACAGAAGTTTTTCTCTGTTACTTTTTATTCATTTTCGTTTCAAATTCATATGAGGGTACAGAAATATTTAATTTTTGATTTCTAAGATCAGAAACCTTTTCTCAATACCCGTCAAAAATATTATCTAATTATCCAAAGGATCATAGAACTTTCCTCATTGAACCCAAGATAAAAACTCCAATAACACCGAGTGTCAAATTTATTGTGTAACCTGGATCTATGCAGTTTTAATCTCAATGAACACGAGCAATAAAACGAATACGTGATATAATATAAAATGTATCCATCAACTCTTAACTCCACAATGTGCCTGAATTAAAGTAATAGACTGCATTTTAAAGAACTAAAACAAAAACAAACAAAAAAAGATCACTTTAAAGATTATCGCCAGCAGAGTGGATATGTAGTCAATTGAACATATAAATTGTAACCTATCTAAAACTCTTCTTCACCATCTAAAGGACACCATCATCGCATCGATTTGATGTTTCACCCTGAAGCTTTTCTGTGTATAAAGTGCTCCGCTTAACATTGTTTCAACTCTCAAGTTTTAATTTTCTACGGGAAAGTAGAAATTTGGAGTGTATCCTGCTGACAATATAAACATCTACCTGACTGAGATGATGTTGCATTTATTTCTCCTTTTTCTGTCCCTTTTTCCAGGACAAACTTCCAGCTCTCTTCCTCTTTTTCAATTTAGCACAGGCAAAAGTCGTAAAGCTTAATGAGGCTTGGTGAGCGAACAAGGTGATGTTTAATAAAACAAGGTAGAAACAGCCAGTTCGTGACCTGAATTTTTTTCCTGCTTCGCTGCTGGTTTCCTGTTTTCACTGTCGTTGTTGTCCAGAAAAATCACCAACTTGGTCGTGTGGTATTAAATACAAATGAGTGGAGAAATTTAATTGGAGGTTTCGTAAATGAGTGTTCTTGTGCCTTTGATTTTTTATTTTATTGCAATCCATTTATGTACATATACTCAGGTTATGAATAGAAAGAAATTGTTTTGATATTTGATTTTTTTTTTTAAATTACTAATTAAAAGTACTACGCGAAACCATTCAGTTCAATCAAATAAGCCGAAAAAATGCTTAAGATAGTATTTAATTTGTTTCAGGAGATGCAATTTTGACGGTTGGTGTAGAGTGATCCTGGGAGTATTGTCGCAAAAATGCGGTGACCCAGGGCCAAAACAAAGGGGTGAAAGACAGTAAAAATAGCCTCGAAAGAGTGACAAATTTTTAAAAAAAATTTTAAATTCTATTTTATTCAAAAGATGATTCTTAATAAAAAACTTTATAGTGATCAACCCTTATCTCGTAAGGACGTGATAGAAAAAGCGAAAGAAGCTAGGGGTGGACACATCGCTATATTCACTAACATGTGCCAGATTATTTAAATTCTGCAACATTTTGGTTCAAGAGCTAGCAACCAAAAGAAGCGTGAATTTTTCCTGGAAGGATCGAAAAAACGGAGGAGTGAAGAAAGTTATCCAACTGTAGCACAATAATTGAGCTCATGTTTTACTGTGGTGACGTATCTTGGAATATTTTTGATTTTTTCTTAAAAAATTTGGCTGGTTGTGCGAAGAGAAAAATCATCATATCTGAAATTTGGCTAAGAATTTTTTCTTTTAGTTTATTATGGCTGCAGTTTTGCACATTCGATGGTTTTTTTTTAGGGTTTTAGGTGACTACGATTGAGTAAGCAGATTTTATTATTTCTCTTTGAAATATTTTGGGGCGGTGACATGTAGATGCCAGTTTTACCTAATTAAAATTGAGATACAAAATATGTCAATATGTAATAAGGTAAATCCTCGTTATTAAACGCATATAATGAGAAAAGTGGCTTTGGCTGGTATAAGCATTTTATTCATTGATAATATATTTTTTCTATGACTCTGGTATTTTCATGATAGAGCTTTATTAAAACGTTCTGAATGGACTATATTTGATTTTGATGAAACTTCACAGATAGGTTGGCTATTCAGAGCTGGACAAGTCCAAACAAAAGTACAAGTACAAGTACCGAAGGCATGAGTACTTCAGCGTAAGTACAAGTACCGCATGTATGAAAGGTACTTGTAACTAAGTATTAAGTCTTTAAAAAGTACTGAGTACTTTATGAAACACTTTTTTAGAATCTTTGTACGTTGGCAGCAATATAATGAAGTTTATAGAGTTCAGTTAATAGATATTAATAAATAAATACTTTTTGAAAACTATAATATGTACATATGTATAGTAACCAGTGGCTACTAATTATAGTTTTTTGTATAGTTTTTTAGAGTAAAACTTTCACTTCTCATTGCTACACTCATAAAAACTATTAGAAATCCGTCCATTGTAGCCTCCAATAATGCATAAAAATTCTAAGGAAAATATTTTCAGTAAATTTCTAAGAAAAAATTGATGCCTTCCCTACATCAGGTTGAGGCACCGTTGATTTTATATTGAGCGAGGCATTGCTTGCTTGCCCTTAGTTATGTCATCAAGTTAAGGCATCGTCGATTTTTTATTTTATTTGTAGGTACTAATAGACTCAGAAATACTTAAGTAAAAATCTAAGTCTCAAGTGCAAGTAAATAGAAGCAAGTACTTATGTTCAAGTACTAAATAGGGGCATTTCAAAAGTATTGAGTAATAAGTCTTAAGTAACGAAAATGTACTTTAAGCAGTACTTAAGTCTTTTTTTACTTAGGTATTTCCCGGTTCTGGCTATATTCAGCCATTCCATCCGAAACCACCAATGAAGGCTTTAACTTGATGGAGAAGGAGAAATGTTTACTACCTGCGAATGTAATTTCTGATTTAGAGCCTTACTTTATGGAGCCAATCCTATCGCTTAATTT
This sequence comes from Dioctria rufipes, assembly GCA_963924295.1. Lineage (NCBI taxonomy): Eukaryota > Metazoa > Arthropoda > Insecta > Diptera > Asilidae > Dioctria > Dioctria rufipes. The sequence goes on along the minus strand of OZ002745.1, from coordinate 26,544,802 downwards.
AGTTCAAATTAATAATGTCGTAAATTTTTTTGGTAGATTTCTAGATTTAATTTTTATTGATAATAATGTATACATGTGATGGCCCAATATAAGGAAGATTCTTCTAGCAGCCAAGGGCGCATTTTAGAGAAATAATTAGCAATTGCTAAACAGTAACCTCGCATGGTACTGTTCTGCAACTGCCGGTTATTTCGCTGATTAGCTCAACAGCTGGCTACGATGAGCGCTTAGTGGAGCAATCGACGATTACGATAACAATTAACCTCGCATGGTAATTGTTATGTAAAGCGATTGTTTACTACTAAGCGACTCAGGTGCTGCAACCGGTAGAACAAACGACAAGGTTGTTGTCGTTTGTTTACATCCGCGTTGTGAGCAAAGAAAGTACTTCCGAATATCGGGGCATAAAAGACCAATGACTGGTCTGGCGAGTGCCCGTTAGTTTCAGTCATCGTCGTAGTTAATTGTTCAGTCGCGATTCAACTTTGTTTAAGAGTATCAAGTTTCAGTTCGGTTCGGGTTAGATTGTTTTAAAGGTATTAAGATAGGTCAGTTTGATATATAGTGAAATAAAGATTTATAACGTAAAAAGAAATTCGAGTGTCGTTTTTAATAATTGGATTTGCTTATTGATTGCTCAGGGGGCACGACATTTTGGCGCAGCCGGTAAACTTAGGTAAGAAATTTGAGAATTTCTTGCTGTTGTGTTGTTTTTTTTTCATGGTTAATTTTTTTTTAAAATTCTTTTAAGATTGTTAAAATTTTTTTTGATTATTTTATTTTTCAGAGATTAAAATTAGCTAATTCTTTTACTTTTCAGGCTTAATTTAAGAAAGTGCTAGATTAAGTGTTGAGTGATTTGAATTTTGTGATAATACTGAGCTGAGTGTGAGTTTTTATATGAAGGGTTGATCAGTATAAGCGTTAGAAAATTTTCAGTGAGCTCTAGGTGCAAAAATAAGGTATAAGTAGTTGATTAATCGGTAACTGGTTCTGAATTTTGTTGGGTTTTCTTGTTTTTTTTGGTGATCAATTTCGAATTTTTTTTAGATAAGCTGTGGGTACATTATCGAAATTATAGATAATAATTTCAGTCGAGTGGAATTAAGTTTTCAACGTCTTGTTTTTCTGGAGGCATAAATCGTAACCGCGGATATACCGGGTAAGCACACCAACACACACACAAGGAGCAAAGCTATATTAGCTACTCCAGCACACACTAGGAGCAAAGCTATATTAGCTACTCCAGCACACACACAAGGAGCAAAGCTATATTAGCTACTCCGGCACACACACAAGGAGCAAAGCTATATTAGCTACTCCAACCATCGGTTATACATACACGTACATACAACAAACGTGCCGTGCCCTGGAATATTTTCGTGTAAGGTGCTCATAGGAGAGTACTTGTTGCACAGTAAAGTTCCAAAAATACAAATGTTTTGCGGTTCGCGTTTAAAGTAATTGGTTTAGTCTGCGAGAAGTGACATTGAAGAGTGAAGTGACAATACATTAGGAAATCTTGTGATTCATTAGTGTAGATGTCAGTAGGGAGAAGCAACGTCCTGACGAGAGAAGAACTTTTGCGATTTCGAGAACAGGAGGAAAAATTGGAAAATAAATCACAAGAGTTGAAAGAGTGCCAAGATAAATTAAAAGGGTATGAACAAGACTGGCAATATATCGGAGAACGCCTAACATCTGAACTTAAGAAGCGATTGCCAAGTGAGGAATTAGAAGCTGTACTTGAAGAACTAGATACTTGCACCCGGACAAGTACTAAGGGGGAGGCACTTGATTTATTGGTTACAGCTACTTTCGACATTATCCACAAAGGAGAGAATTCGCTGGAACAAGCAGTAGAAGAAGGCCAAAAGGAAAATCAGGCTCTAATAAAGCAAGTAAAAGTTCTGAAACAGCAGTTGCTAGAAGCAGAGAACTTATCAGAAGAATTAGAGAAGGAAATAGAACTTGGTCCAAATACACAGGAAAAGGAAAAAGGCGCTGAGTCACAGAAAAGTTGTGGACGAAGAAGGCTGTTATTCTGGGAGACAAAGCAAAGTGGAAGTGTTAAGACAGCTAAAAGCCAGTATTCAACACCCAAGTCAGTTGCAGATCAAAGGCCGAATAAGAACATAGAGAGTTGTACGGAAAAATCAACATCACACAGACAACAAGACAACATGGTTGATTCGCATGACAAAATCATGGATATGGTGTCCAAATATGTCCCAATGTTTTCGGGGGAAAGGTCGCCAAAGCTAGCAAAGGAAGTGCACCGCTTCCTAAACTGCTGCAAAGATCTTTACGATCGTCTTAAGGCCGAAGAACAAGATATCTTCATGAAATGTGTAAGATATCGGTTGATGGACGATGCATACTATCTGGTAAGTTCAGAGGAGCCAAAAGATTTTGCAGCATTGCAGCAGATCATTAAAACTGCTTATATGCCTAAAAAGTCTTACAGTGAATTGAGAACGGAAATGATAGCATGCAGACAAAGACCCGGAGACGACATTAGGGAATATGCGGACAGATTGAAGGATTTGTTGAATCAAATTAAAACGGCAGTTTCAGCTAAGTATCCAGGTAAAGACGGGGGTTTGATTTCAGAGTTGGAGGCTGATGCAGTAGCCACGTTCAAAGCAGGCGTGATGAACCGGACTACGCAAGTATACCTAACAGGCCGAAAATTTCAATCTTTGGACGAAGCACGGGAGGAGGCAGATTACTTCGAGAGAGACGCCAGGCGACTACAGGTTAGAGAACCAGGAATGCTTAACTATAACGGGGAAGGCATTAGAAGAAGTCCACCGAACAGTTGGAGTACGGGCAGAGTTGACAAAGACGAGAACAAACGGACAGCAACCCCACCAAGACATGGGCCAGCTTCGTCAGGGATGTTCAGGAACCCCTCTGCCCAGCTAAAGCAACCCAGAAACATCAAGTGCTTCCAGTGCGGGAGGCAGGGGCATATTGCGAAGGAATGTACAGAGAGAAGGCCGTCCCCTTATTGTATAAGATGTCGGATATATGGACACGAGGCGACAGAGTGTGGGAAACAACAGGTAAGGTTTATGGATACACATGTTAGCAGCCCGGGAGTAGGTCAGGCAGAGGCTGTAGTTCTCTATTGCCAATTTTGTAAAACCTCTGATCATTATACAGAGATTTGTGTGAAAAAATATATTGCCGATCAGGGAAACGGGGATCGGCAGCTGGGGACTTTTACCGCAGCTGCCTTCAACTAACAAAAGTAGAGACAACGAAAGTCCCACAGGATGTAGCCAGTGAAATAGAACTAAGTTTATTTAATAATTGTATAATTACTGTAGAATCGGATATAGGTATAAAGGGTAAATTGGTGTTATTGGTTGACACAGGGGCAACGTGCAATGTGATTAAGGTAAATCGTATCAAGGGAACTACGCCTATACAAACATTACAAAAAATCAAAATAGGAGGGTTGTTTGGGGCACAAAGAAGCTCAATCGGAACATGTACAGCCAAGCTACGAATGGGTGAAGTTGAACAGACTTGCGAATTTAACGCCATATATGACACGGACTCAATCGGAGCTGATGGAATACTGGGTATTGAATTTCTCAGAGATAGAGCTGTCATTGACTGTATAAATAAGAGATTGTCAATACGACCTATAGATAAGAGCAAGGACAGAGAACCGCTCTTTGGTTCCATCACAGGGAAAGAAAAAGTTGAAGTCATAGGGCTAAAATGGTGTACACAAGGAAGCCCAGGTAAACCTAATTTTGAAGAAGTGCCTAACCCAAGTGATATTAAGATTCGGCTTAAAGATAGAATAACAGCATTAAAAGATGTTGTCGCCAAAGCAAGTGAAGTGTCAAATAGCATACAAAGGTACTTGACTGAGGTAAGTATTAATAAAGGAAGAGAAACACCCGAACTAGAGAGCCCGCAAACGAAATCACAGAAGGAAGATATGATGGATACAAAGCAGACACTAGCAGAGTCAGTGGAAGAGGGACAAGCGGAGGAAAATACCTTGACCGCAGCTTTTAACACAAGAGCGGATCAAGCTGAGAGCCCAAAGGCAAATGTAGCAAGTGGAAAAGAGAAGGAACCAAATAATCCTCGCAAGGAAGTTAGGTTTGATATTCTCAAGACATCCTCGTTGCTGTCTGATACACGGCGCACATTCCGCAGAAGGAAAAAGAGGAGAAAAATCTTGAAGGCATCCCTTCGCACAGGAGTAGCTCAGGAAAACAATTCTCCTCTTTCAGAAACATTCGTGAGGTTTCCAGATGATATGTGGGGCAAGAAGCTAGTACGTGATAAAGAGAAAGAGTCAAGAAGTCCTCGCACGGAAATCGGGCTCGAAACTTTCCAAACCACGGCCTATGCAGAAGTCTTAAGTATTGAAGATAGCCTGCATCTAAAAGGGGATAAGATAGCTTCACCTCCAAGAGCCGGAGAGCTCAAGGAATCCATAATACGAATGGAGCCAAGGACGGAGCAGCTGATAAGCATCCAAGTTACAAGCGAGGATGAGATGGTGTGTGTGGCAGAAGAAATATGTCCCGGCGTGTACTGTAGTAATACCCTAATCAGGCCTAAGAATGGACAGGCATTTGTTGGAATAATCAACGCTAGAACTGAGGCAGTTGAAATAAAGAATTTCAGACCTAAGCTGGAGAACCTAAGTAAGTACTCTGTGCAGCCTATAGGAGAAGGTCGACTGGAGTACAATCTCAGTCAGCAACGGCTTAAACTAATGAAACAATCACTAATACTAGGAGAAGACCTAAATTCAGAGGAAAAAGAGTCCGTGACTCAAATTTGTTACGAATATAGTGATATTTTTCATTTGCCAGGAGACAAATTGACCTACACTCCAACGAAAACCTTCAAACTACCTTTAATCGCTAACACAGGACCCATTCATAGGAAGCAGTACCGCATGCCGGAAGCTCACAGAGAAGAATGTAAGAAGCAACTTGAAAAACTGTTAGAGGAGGATATCATAGAGCCTAGTGATAGTCCGTTTAACTTTCCAGTCCTGCTGATTCCCAAGAAGGGAACTGACGAATCTGGTAACCGCAAGTATAGGTTGTGCGTAGATTTCCGGGAACTAAACAAGGTTTGCATTCCATTTTCGTATCCACTTCCGCGAATTGAAGACATTTTGGATCGGCTGGGTCATTCCAGGTACTTTTCCACGTTAGATTTAGCTAACGGGTATCATCAAGTATTAATTGATCCAGAAGATAGAGAAAAAACCGCTTTTAGCACTAATTTCAATCATTTTCAGTATAAACGATTGCCGTTTGGGCTAAAAACTGCGCCTCCATTTTTTCAGTCGCTCCTAAACGGAATATTAACAGGGTTACAGGGAATAAAATGTTTCGTGTATCTCGATGATGTCGTTATATTTGCAAAAAACTTAGATGAACACAACAATAAGTTGAGGCAAGTATTTCAACGTTTTCGGGGTCATAATTTAAAGCTGCAACCCTCTAAATGCCAGTTTCTGAAAAAAGAAGTGGTGTATCTGGGCCATGTATGCTCGGAACAAGGAGTAAAGCCAGATCAACGTTTGGTGGAAGTTGTACAGAGCTTTCCGCGACCAAAGACGGTGAGACAGGTTCAATCTTTCCTAGGGTTAGCTAATTATTACCGGAAATTCGTTCCTAGCTTCTCGGAAATCATGGCTCCAATTAATTATTTATTAAGAAAAAAAATAAAGTTCGATTGGGGACCCAAGTGTGATGAGTCATTCGCCCTGATTAAAAAGGCTCTCACTACACCTCCATTGCTAGCTTATCCTGACTTTACGAAGGAATTTACATTAATTACGGATGCCAGTGGGAAATCTCTAGGAGCTGTGTTAGAACAGGAAGGTAAACCTGTTAGCTACGCCAGTCGCACGCTAAATCAAGCGGAAAGAAATTACTCGACCACAGAACGCGAAATGTTGGCTATAGTGTGGGCTGTACGCAATTACAAATGCTATCTCTTGGGTAGACATTTCAAAATTAAAACGGACCACCAGCCACTCAGAGGTGTATTCAAGGTAAAGGATACAACATCACGTATGGTAAGGTTCCATCATAAGTTGTCGGAATACGATTTTGAAATTGTTTACCAAAAAGGAAAGGAGAATGGCAATGCGGATGCGCTGAGCAGAATACCCCGAGAGGAAGCAAAAATAGGAACTGATGGAGGTAAAGAATACCCTTGCTTATCAGTCACACGCTTACAAGCTCAGAAGAAAAAACTCGATGCAAGTGATGATCTGCCAGAGTCTGAGGAGGACTGGGAGGACGTCGATGAAACTCCGATTACGTCAAGAAGGCTGCAAGGCAGTCAAACACCACAATACGTTACTGATCCCGAAGAGATCAAGGTAATATTAAAAGATTATCATGACTCTCGATTTGGGGGGCATTTCGGAAGGAATAAGACCTTTGAAAGGATAAAACGCTTCTACCGGTGGAAGGGGATGAAGGCTGATATTGCCACCTATATCAGGCGATGCTCGAAATGTCAGAAGAATAAACAATGTAAGGCTATTAAAATGCCACTAGTCGTAACGGAAGTCTCCGAAAAGCCGTTCGATAAGATTTACATCGACTTGGTAGGACCATTACCTGTAAGCCACTCTGGTAACAAATACATTTTGTCAATGATGGATGACCTAACTCGGTTTGTTGATTTCGTAGCGATACCTGATCAGGAATCGAATACGGTAGCGGGGGCGTTATTCGAGCAAATACTTAGCCGATATACGTTGCCAAAGCAATTGGTGACTGATCAAGGAGCCAATTTTACTGGTGAAGTCATAAAATCTCTGTGCAAAATGCTAAGGATAAAAAAGTTGCAGACTACTGCCTATCACCCCCAATCAAATGCGGTGGAGCGACAGCATTCCACCTTAACCAATTATTTAAGGAGCTTCGTTGATGAGGACCCGAGAAATTGGGATGGATTTCTACGCACAGCAGCACATGCGTACAATAATACTGTGCATTCGGGGACCAAACTTACGCCAATGGAAACCCTGTTTGGGTTCATATCAGAAGTTCCGAGCAGCCTACAACGCAAACCTGAACCAATATACAACGCTGATAGATATCACGCAGTATTACGGTTCAAATTGCAGAAAGCGTTCAAGTTGGCAAGAGATAATTTGCTCCGAGGTAAGTCTCTAGCCAAAAAACATTATGATAAATCGGCAAATGCTGTAGTAATTCATGTCGGCGAAAAGGTATTGCTTAGAGATGCAGCTCGTGCGGGAAAGTTGTCGTCTATTTTTAAGGGGCCCTATGAAGTAATATATGTTCATAGTCCTGAAAACGTGACCATACTTCAAGGGAACAGACTCAAGCGGGTACATACAAACCGTTTGAGGAAGTTCGAAGAATAATGCGTCCATACCAATATTTTAATAATAACTCACCTCTTTTCATATTGCAGACAGCCTAAAAATTCCAAAATACCATTCAGCAAGGGAAGGTCAGGGCTTGAGGACCGATAATAAGGAACCTGTTCTACAAGGTTGAGGAATCTAAGAGACGGAACGAGAGAAGAGGAGTATCAGGTATAAAACATATATTATTGTTTTTCCTTTTCAGCAGTAGTTAAGACAATAGGGGAATTAGAATATAGAAATAAAGGAATTATTGTTTGTATAGTATATGAAAGAATAAATTAAAGATATTCGTCCAAGTAAGTAGTTTAAGGCAATAAAGAAGTTGAGAAGAAAATAAGTCTTTAAAAAAAAAAAAAAACTTTAAGTATGTTAACTAACAAAATAGGATTAATTGTAGCAACCCTACTAACATCAATATTAATTATATACGCGGAGAATTCAGGCTACAGCATTCGGCCAGTCGCATTATCAGGAGTGCTGTTTGAAAACCTGGGGAAAGCCAACTTCTACACAAAGCACTGGACCATACTATCACAGCTGCAGATACCGGACTTCTCGGAGGAATTGAGTTTTGCAGATAATTGTAGCAGCCTGGTTACACAGCTCTGCGAGAACATCCATACGGACATCAAAACTAGATGTACGATAGCTGTTAAGGAGATTAAAAGCTGGACATCAAAGATTGAGCGTCGAAATGAAGAATTGTCGCATCACACCCATTCAGAACCATCGCAGCGAGTAAGGCGATCATTTTTCGATGGAATAGGTTCATTATCGAAAACTCTTTTTGGAACGATGGACCACACAGACTCCGAGAACATCTATGCGGAACTGGATGAGCTCAACAGAAAGGAGAATCGTACCTTCACGTTACTCCAAGAACAGGCTACGGTTATTAAATCCACTTTCGAACTTAGCAACGCATCACGAGTCAGAGCCGCAGCAGAGCGCGAAGAACTGAGACAAAAGATGACAGCCATTGTTACTGCACAAAATAATCAAGTGGGGGAAATAGCATTGCTGCAGCAAAGGGTGGAGTTAAATGAGATGCTGACACTATTGACTCTACAGTTGCGGGAGATAAGCGAGGTGCAAGAAACGTATGCAAGCATTCTGGTCTCATTGAGCGTGGGAAAGCTACACCCATTAATAATCCACGCTCGAGAGATGACAGATATTATAAGAAATGCTACACGGCAATTTGATTTGGCTGAAGAATTCCTGAATTTTCAATTACTCGCTCAGATAGCCAAGGTAACGTCAATTCAGAGGCGACAGAATATTCTAGTTCGAATAGATATTCCCCAGCCACAAAGAATAGCCTTTGATATTTATAAAGTATATACAATTCCTACAGCAGTAGATGATGAAGATTACCGTATTTATGATCTGGGTTCTGAGTTTGTGGCAGCTAATAACCACGAACGTCAGTACATCCTGTTAGACGAGAAACAATTTGGAAACTGCAAGCGGTTGACAACCCTCGAGGATAATTCACGCCTCTTATGTCCACAATTAGGACCAACTGTTACAGCCATTGGCGACAGCTGTGTGCTGAATCTTTTCCGCAGCTTCAACGTCAACGCCAAAGCTTGCAAAGAAAGAACTATTCCGAAATGGAACAGCCTAGTCCGGATGATGACTAGAAATCATTGGTTGTTCATGATGTCTGGAACCACCAAATTGGAAGTAAATTGTCGTGATTCTCCCACATCCATCGGCGAGTTGTCATCTACAGGGGTATTAACGCTAGAGGAGCACTGTCATCTACAAATGGGGGATCTTCTAATTACATCTGATGACGACGCCCGACGTAACATAACTCTGTGGCAGCCAACCCATTCAGAACTACCATCTTGGGACAGTTTCAAGGCGGAACCAGTATCTCGGAAGGCAGAAGTGACAATCGGGAACCAGCAACAGGTACAGCTTCTAGCTGCAGATGACTTCAACCAGGCCTGGAGAGACCATGAAAGAGAAATTCAAAAGATGCAGGGCGCTGTCAAGGAAGAGGAGATCTACAGGCAACAACATCATCCTCACGTAATGTACATGGCCGCTACATCGGTGACGGGTTTAATAAGTATCGCCAGCCTAGCACTAGCAGTAGGAGTACTGATCTACCTTAAACGCTGGAAGGGGAAGCAAGTAGCAGCACGATCCAAGCAATTGTCGATAATACCTCTCACTCGGAGACAAATCCAAGCAGTCCAGACCCCGAAGCAAACAGTCCAGACCCCGAAGAAAACAGTCCAGACTCCGAAGGAAAAACAACCCAGCGAAGATTCGGAGGATATACAGGTCATAGTGCCAACAACAGCCTCCATGCCGACTGTAAACTTACCCACGATCGTAGGGAAACAGCTGGTGCAGCTGGAATAAGTAAGTTAACCACTGTAGGATTAGTTTTCGTATTATGTATGTATAATTAATGTTTATTTTTTTTTGATAACGAGTTAAAGTAGAGCTTACTATTTAGTTTTTATTTTCTTCTCAACGTAGTATGATTCAGTTAGCATTTTTTAAGTTAATGGTATTTATGTACATGAATAAATAAAATTTGTAAAATTTGAAAATTGAAATAGAAAATTTAATGTATATAATTTAAAACTGTAAAAAAAAAGGGGAAAATGTATAACAAGCATAATACAGAAAAATGTACAAATACGTGAACATGTAATTATAATTTTTTTTTGTTAATTAGTCAATAAATAATAACGAAATTAAACATTGGATAAGAAATAAGTAAGATTATATATTAAAGTGCATGTGAATTAATTAAGATTTTTTTTTTATTAGTCATGAAATTTTAATAAAGTATAATGAAAAGAAAATAGAGATACTAAAATGAAAAAGGAAATAAGAAAATTTCGAAAGATGTAAAAATGTAATGTAATGAAATAATGTAAAGAATCTGAACCGAACGAAGATTAAAAAATGTTTTTAATTAAGACTGTTGCACTCTCCAGATCTAGTTCCCTGCGGAAACTAGTTTTTCCAAGGGGGGAGGGATGTGATGGCCCAATATAAGGAAGATTCTTCTAGCAGCCAAGGGCGCATTTTAGAGAAATAATTAGCAATTGCTAAACAGTAACCTCGCATGGTACTGTTCTGCAACTGCCGGTTATTTCGCTGATTAGCTCAACAGCTGGCTACGATGAGCGCTTAGTGGAGCAATCGACGATTACGATAACAATTAACCTCGCATGGTAATTGTTATGTAAAGCGATTGTTTACTACTAAGCGACTCAGGTGCTGCAACCGGTAGAACAAACGACAAGGTTGTTGTCGTTTGTTTACATCCGCGTTGTGAACAAAGAAAGTACTTCCGAATATCGGGGCATAAAAGACCAATGACTGGTCTGGCGAGTGCCCGTTAGTTTCAGTCATCGTCGTAGTTAATTGTTCAGTCGCGATTCAACTTTGTTTAAGAGTATCAAGTTTCAGTTCGGTTCGGGTTAGATTGTTTTAAAGGTATTAAGATAGGTCAGTTTGATATATAGTGAAATAAAGATTTATAACGTAAAAAGAAATTCGAGTGTCGTTTTTAATAATTGGATTTGCTTATTGATTGCTCAGGGGGCACGACATACATGCGGCAGTTTCAGAGGTAAAACCTTTAGCTCGCACCTATTTATATCATAAACCAGTATGTGTGGATTTCAATATGAAAATAATAATTGTAATTCTTTAAAATTTAATTTTTATAGTGCGGGGGGGGGGGGGACCTGAATCTTGCTGGAACCACATCAGTGTTCTTGTTCTTAAATCGACTTTCATCTAAAAGTATGGGAAGTTCAGAATTTAAAAATGCTTTATAAGTTTCACCATTTAAAATTCCATTGAAGAAAAATGGGCCGAATATTCTGCTGCCCAATATTCCGCACCATACGTTCAATGACCAGATATGCTGGTTTTCTCTCTGCCTTTTCCACCTTGGATTCGTCTGACTCCAGTAGTGAATGTTATGTCTAGAATTCGAATTCCTAAATGTAGCTTCATCGGTAAATAATACATTATTGAAGAAATTTGTATCTTCGCGTAGTTTCTGTTGAGCCCAGTTGCAAAATTGTGTCCTCATACTGAAATCCTTTTCTTCTAATTTCTGACAAAGGTGTGAGTGGTAGGGGTGCATTCTTAATCCTCGCAGCGTACTTTTTGAGTATCAGGAATTCTGGTCCTGTCCTGGCTCTTGCTCCCGTTTTTCTATGTCGCCTAGAACTCTCTGTCCATAATGTATGTCTGGCTGTTTCTATTATTCGCAGTAAGTGTTGCTTAGTTGGGCAGCATCTTTCTGGAAAGCGTTCAGCATAACTCCTTACAGTTTCTGCGGCATTACGGTTACATTCCCCGTATGTAATCAGCAGCTCTACCAATTCACTATTTGCAAGGCGTGACATTACAAGAATATTTATATCAAAGATCAAACTTAGAATGAAATTTGCATACTGCATATCACCAATTTATACTATTTCAAGCGTGTACTAAGTGAAAGTTGGATATACTACTTGGGTATGAGTATATTAGGTACAAACCTATTTAACTATTGTTTGAATTACATTTGCTGGTTTTGCTTCTTTCCGTGAATTTTCTACTGTATCTGTTTCTATTTGCTTCTGCTTCAGAAGTTTACATTAACAATAAAAATAAGATAATGATAATTTACCTGAAAATTGAATGGGGACGAAATGCCGGCCCTTTTATCTCAGGAATTATGACAACATATTACATACATACCTGTAAATGATTCACCTTCTTTTTGCGAAGAATTTTCATTAGGTATACCACTTTTTTTCTAATTTGATTTGCAATTATTCAATATAGCAAAAATGTATCCTCAGAAAGGACGAAAAGGACCAAACCGAAGATATCCTTTTTTCGTGTGGCTTTTTTTTTAAATGTTTACCATACCAAAACATAGCCCGGCTTATGATGGGTAACTTTTGTTACTAGCACTTCGATGATATCTGTGAGCATTTTCGAGAAAAATGGCAAAGGAATCACGAGTTCATTTTGAGACCTTATATCTCGATAATAAAACATTAAACTAGAATTTTCAATATAACACTTTTGTTTTAGTTTTATTCGCGGAAATCAAAAATGTAATCAAAATATATCCTTAATGAGGACGAAAAGGAAATTTTTTATATATACCCTTTTCAAAGACTTTGGCTGTGGCAAAGGATACCTTGACTAATGATACGTATCTTTTATTATTAGGACTTTTTCAATATCTCCGGATATATTCGAGAAAAATGCCCAGGGAACACGTTACGTGGGACACCCTGTATATTCTTCTCGTTTCGTTCTGTCAAGAAACAACAATTAAAAACAAACAAACAAATGCTCACAATCTCATCTACTTATTTTTTTCCACGCTTACGCAATCGTAATGACCTAAAACCCTAAAAACCATCGATTATGCAAAACTGCAGCCATAATGAGCTGAAAAAAAAAACTGTTTTATTCAGAATCATCTTTTGAATAAAATAGAATTTTAAATTTTTTTAAAAATTTTACCACTTCCGATCCTCATGCATGGCAAATAGATTGTCACCCTTTCGGGGGTATTTTTATTGTCTTTCACCCCTTTGTTTTGGCCGTGGGTCGCCGCATTTTTGCGACAATACTCCCAAGATCACCCTACACTAACCCTCATAATTGCAGCCTGAAGCAATTTAAATACTATCTTTAGCATTTTTTCAGCTTATTTGACTGGACTACATACCAGACTAGAGGGTTTTAAATACTTTTAATAAGAAAGAGTGAGAATTTCCAGATTAACGTAATAAAAAAAAATTAAATACAAAGGAGCCAGGCTGATACGGACCTAAAAAACAGGAATTCCTGACATACATATATATTAACTTGCAAAAACCGAAAAAGTCATTACAGTCAAAATTTCGCAGCTGTGTTAGAAAATTTTACGCCACAACTACTGGTAGCGCCCCAAGGATACTTCTTTGGAAATAGCAGCAGATAGGGAAAAGGCAAGCAATTGGCGAGTAGGTGCTCTGCACTAGAAAACAAACCTATAATAATGGTTGGGCTATGCGCCAGAAAACTACACCCTCCCGGAAAATTTCCTATAGATGCATCTATCACATGCGATACAGCAAACAAAATCACGGATACGGAGTGATATAACGATGATGATTCTTGCTTTTCATTCGAGGATTTGAATCGTATTATGTGATGGGAGAACTTTAATCTCTAATGTACAATTAGATTAAGTTCTACGAGAAATAAACTGACAAAACATCATGGTCATGATACATGAAACGGAAACAGATAGCCGGATACAAGAGAACTTATCTAAGTATGTACAGGTGGAGAATCCTAATATTTGACTAAAAAATTAATAGAACTGGAAGACTGGAAGGGCATCATAATTTTAATCGAGGAGGTTCGGTCCAGGCTAACTAGCATAATACAATTATATGTGCTGAGTTCAGAGTTACATAAATCTTTATGTGAAAACGAGAATGTCATCGGTACATGCAAAAACAAAATTCAGCCGCCAACCTATTGTTTTCGATATTATTCACAACGTTTTTATAGTCCTTCCACTTTCAAGATATAAATCCTCTACAATATTTGCTTTTCTTATGATAATAACTATTATATTTCTGCTGGGTCATACATATCCGAATGGAGGTGGGAGCACAGATAAACACTAATCGGTTACATTTCCACACTGAGCGTGTATCTAAGTGTGAAAACTATTATTAACTAGTATTAAATTATGGAAATGCCCCCTTGTGGCTTCACATTGTTCTCAAATCTTGTAAGTTGGACTGAATTTTGAAGACTGGGTTTCTTCTGTAAGGAGGTTCCAATGATATGAATCGTCAAACGATGCTTCAAAACCGTAGTAATTTATTATGGAGGACTTTACTTTTTAGAAGAAAGACTTTATTTGGACTATAGCATCTCTATCGAATAGAAAATTTTTGATGAAAGATAGTTTTTTATATTCTGGTAGAAACCGAACACACAAAAAATCAACTTCTAGCCTTTTTAGCTGGATGCTAGTTTCAAAGGGAATCGTATTAAATTCGATCGCTTTATTAAAGGATATATCATCATTTTTATGGGTGATACAAATTTATTAATTGGCTGGCCCCGACAACAACAGCTTTGAAATTATTATCAGAAAGCAAGACAAGAGCATAAGCACAATTGGCAAAATTTACAGCTCGCAACAGCTTATTATGTGTGGTGCATACCTTACACAAGTAGATCGAAAAACTCATATAACATAGTAGGTAGACCATATGGCTAACACGATCAAATGAAAAAATCAGAAAAATTCGCATTCACGTATATCACATTAGAGGACAATTTTAATTCCAATATTACCAACCAAGGAGTATTCTTTCCTCAACTAAACTCCGGTGGTACCTATCTCCATAAAGCAAAATTACAATTCACAAGGAGACAGGTTATAGAAATAAAAGGACATTTGATCGCGTCACGTATAAATAAAGCAACAGTTGTTTTTGCCTAGTAATTCAACTTTTACTTCAACAACTTGAACTCCAATAAAATCACAGATAAAAAAAAACTTCAGTTGTTCCAATAAACTGTTTCATTCTGGTAAAAGTTTGAGAGAGTGAATCAGCTATTTGGAATCATCCAAAAAATATCATCTAAATGCCTATGTAGAGTCTGAAAGACAGTGGATATCAGCCACTGGGTTTTAACTGAAGAACTCTAAAGTAAAACAGAATTGAAAGCGTAATATAGCAAATAGAATGCGGAATTGAATAAACAGGCTTTCAACTTGAACCTCTTAATGACCTCGTCGAATTGGAAGACCTACTTGAAGAGACGACAATGAATTGAAAGCTGATCCCTAAAACAGAGTCCAATATAGTGCTACTGTGACAAGGCACATTTCTTACGCTGGGAATTTAAGAAAAAACGGCATTTTATGTTATGTACACCGTAAAAGATGTGCACAATTGTTGCCACAAAGCTTGGTATTTTTTCCTAAAATTTAGGGAATATTCCGTAAAATGTAGGGAATATTCCCAAAAATGTAGGGAATATTCACTACATTTTAGGGACAAATATCTAAGCTTAGTGGTAACAATTGTGCACATTTTTTAAAGTGTAGGTATAATTTTGAAAAATTAGTGCTATGTTTCTCTCAAATTTTTATAAATATTTTTCTGTTTTTTATATGTTTATTTTAAATTCCATGCGATAGTTTGTAAGTGTGTGCTGTGTGACTTAGAGAAAAAGCTAAGTCAAGTGCAATTTATTAAATCAGGAAAGATAAAGAGCCTCCAAGGTAGCCCCAAGAATCCAATCAGCTTAACTGGTTAACGACAGGGTACTAAGAGACCGTTTAAGAAAAACCCTCTTACCGATTAGTATCCCTACAATTTTGTGTTATTTTTTTAAAATTTATCAATTTTTTTCATATTTTTGCTAGAAAAAACCATGCATGAATTAAAATCCTTCCTTTTCAATTATTCTTATCAAAATTATTTTATGATTTTTATTATATTTTATTTTTGTATGTTATATTGTGATGTAGTATCCTTCGATATGCTGCTGTTACGGTTAGACGCCCAGCTCATTCCAAATACTTTTATTCCTTATGTATTTAGAGTACATAGTTGGGAGGTATGGCTGGGTCTGGCCGCTAAACCAGGATCGGTGTAACACTGGGCCATACTTTCGATACATATACATACACATATATGTCGGTCATGATACAAAGACTAACAAGGTATGGCCGGAAACTCTGTCAATTGATTGCTTCCCTCCTTTGGCGACAAATGTCAGAAATTTGTGCGTCTCAATTTCAATCGTTTTTTCACAGTGAAAAAAATTTTCTATTTTTAAATTTCTTTGCTTTCCCACTAGCACATAATTACTTTTCCCGAAATGATTTAAACGAAGATGTAGCAACACAAAAAATTTCTCTCGAATCGGCCATACTTTGTTATCTTTGTATCATGTATGTAGGTATTATTTTGAAAATTCAATCTTTCATATCTTTCTTTTGTTTTTGGGGCGCATTATAGCAACAAAATAAACGAAAAAAAATCTGAACATCGCGCAGCCTCGCTCTCTATTTATACCTAGTTAATTATCACAGGTATTATCTACATACCTGAAAAGAGCAGCCGCTTATTAAATGTTTAATATAATTTTTTAAGGTTTAAATTAAAAATCAATAAATTAGATTTAAAAACAAAAACAAATCCTTATAGCGTATTTTCTTTTTAAAAAAAAATGCTTTCCCGGAAATTAGTGGACCTAGTGCCTGGGTTTGGGAATACCATGGCCATAAATAGGCGTATACCACACTATACTTAAATCACTAATAAATTATAAAAATGATATTGCTTAAATAAAATGTTTAAAGAAACCATAGGTATTTGTACTAAATAACAAAAAGTATAAGGAGCTGCAAATATTAATAGGTAGGTAGGTTCTATAGCCAATTAAAATAAAGAAAATGCTAGCGTGTACGTAAATTAGTGCTTTTACCTTAAATGACTTTGAACACTCCGAATATTGCTGAGTACTTACTGTAAAATTTCACTTCAATTTAACTTTTCTTTTTTCAATTGATCTATAAAAAGCTTATGGTATATTAGGTACTTTAAACTTTTCTTATTAACAAACGATCCAACCCAAAAAATCCCAAAATTTACATTAATTTTAATGCTTTCACCTAATTACGATTGTATACCTACATATGCAGGGTGTTTCCGCCTAGGAAGTCCATAGAGCAGTAGGTGATAGTACCCACCTAGGAGTTTCAAGGTGATTAAGAAAAAAAGCTGGTTTTTCACAAAACAGGCACCAGTTTCATATAAAAACGTAAACACTCTAAAATGGTTTAAAACTTTCCACAACAACATAAATTCTTCTTTCAAAAGAAGCTTTATCCACTTAAGTTGCGACATTTAAAGCATAAAGCGTGTTTAATTTATTATTTCAAGCGTTATTCCATATATTTTGCATCACAAAAACAATTAATAGATTCATGCATGGAAGAGAAGAAAAAAATAGTGAATTGTACAGTTGGCGGCAAAAAACGAAATATTTTATTCACGATAATATTGAAGGAAATTTTCTTAGAAAACATATATTTAAAAACAAAAAAAAACAACAAACACAAAACTAAACAAATTTCCAAAAGTTAAAAAATCAAAAGATCCAAATTTGAAGTAAACTGAAAAATATCGGTGAATTCGAGAAAAACGAGACTCGATTTCAACCTTACCGATGACAACGCATTCACATTCGCTTCCACTAAAAATATAATTTGTGCTTACCGAAAAATTATGTTGAATTGTTATCCTGATTGCCACGCACACGCGATTGCTTTAAATACATTAAACACACATTTCTATATCAATAACAATAACAGCCAAGTTAATTCTATATAGTTCAATTTTGCTATAGAGCACTTTAGAAGAACAAAGGCACACGCACGCACACGCACACACATTACACATTCACTCATAAAACTTAAAGGATTTTCTATAAAATTAAAATTCGATCACACATTAATTGAATAAAACTTTCTATATTCACTGACGATTATTATCACATTTGTATTCCCATGTAGGCATTTTTGGACCGATAAGTAAACTAAAATTTCCTTTTTCGTCGCGAACAAACCATACCACGCCACCAGCCACACCGACACGAAGGCTGCTTTTTATTTTAACAAATTAGACACAAAATGACCAAAAACATCCTTTCCAAAAATTATAATATGATCGGACCAGTAACAGGAAAAGAACATAAGCGAATCACAGCACGATCCAGGATATTATAAACTCCTGTAACACAAATAAATTTAATCAATTGCACTCGCGACATGACACGACCATTAACATTTAGCGACGACTCTACTGGCGATTATCCGCCGCCAACAACTGTAAATAAAATAAATTGGTACTAAATAAATATCGAAGCTCATCGCGTGAAAACAGAACTGCCAGATGTGACGAACAAATTTTTGATTAGTTTCCTGTTAAATTATGGTTAAGTGTTCTCAAGTTTTTAGAGAATATTTGAATTCTTGGATATTTGTAAATTTTATCTTGAAAACGAGTTTAAGGATTTTGATGAAATATTTTGAGTTATCATCCTCGTTCCCAATGAACGAGCAATTTGGATAATAGCGTGAAAACTTTGAAGAAATTCAATAATTCTACCGGTTTTTGGTGTTAGAAAGTGATTTTTCTACGTCTCGACTTTAGAAAAACTCATTAGTTGGTAAAAGGAGAAGGGCGAGGGGGTCTGTTTGTTGTATATCGAGCTATCCTTGCATATTTTTTAATTTGATCTTTAAAACAGATGTAATTATTTTGAAGAAATGGAGTGAGTCTAGATTTTCAGGGGCAAGAAAATGATTGGGCTAATATTTCCAAAAACTCTTATATTGGGCAGAGAGTTTGAGGAGGGGCGGCGACTAATAACCTAAAAATAACACAACAATCTAAGAGATATATTTACAGTTCAAACAATAAATCAAACACATACAAAAACTGCTATGTCGTAATTGCCCGCACGGCAACACTGAATACAAGATTTTCCTTTTAGAAAAATTATTTAAAATCAAAACATAAGTTCCATAATTTTAGGACACCCTGTATAAACAAAGGTTGAACCAGAGGCAACGAAAAATTTTAATGAATGATTCAGAAAATATGACGAAAAAAGCCCCCACATTTGATCCTCCATTTAATACTCCTCTCGACATTCCCTATTATCTCGCATTAGTTCAGATTTTTATTTATGCAAAGCATAGCATGGCAAGAAAGAGATGGCGAAAGGATTTGTGGACATGGGGAGAGTGGCGGAGGTGCTGATGTTCGTGCCCTTAAACTTTCGCAGATTGTATACAGGAGCAAAGACAGATGGTAGACTGTTCCACATTCGCACAGTTCGGGATAAAAAAGCATCAGGGAATTTTACCGAAAATAATTTGTAGTAAAAGGATGTGCAATAAAGGAGCAAAAGACATCCGACATTACGGCGGTGCTCAAGTGAGTCGATATGACAAGTTACCGCCAATGAGCTTGAAGACTCTCTTTTGGACAATATCCAATAAAACTAGGGCTGTGCGACCAGCCGCGGCCAATATATAGAAATTGTATTCTATCTTAGGTCTGATGTATGCCTTATAGCTAGAACTAAATTTGATGGGTTGAAATATTTCTTACACCTTTTCAAAAATCCAAGACTGCTTCTTTGGCAACAGAGCAGAAGTGGTCGTCTGTCCAGCTTAATTTACTATAAATATTAATGCGATGAATCGGAAATTAATGCTCCATCTAAAGGAACGGGAGTATTTTAGTGCTGATCTTATTTTAAAGAGATGAGATAGCGTTGGGTCTTAGATGCATTGAATTCGACGCGATTCGCTGTGCCCCAAGCGAGGATATTGGCAAGATTCGTCTTCAAGCAACAAGAGTGTCAAAGGAGTAAGCGAAATCAGGGGTACTGTCATCAGCGAAACTATGGATGGGATTGAAAGTAAATGAAAGCAGAAAGTTAAGTAGAGGGATGGAGAGATAACAGACCCCTGGGGCATACCGGCATTTATAGGCATTTTTCTATGTAATACAACCCGTATTAGGCGACTAGATAAAAAACTTTCAATCCATAATAGAGAGGAGGGGAGGAGAGACCAAGTGCTTTAAGTTTGGCTAAAAGGGCTGGATGCCAGACTCTATCAAAGGCCTTTGAAATATCTAGGGCAACGATGTTGGACTCACCAAAATTGTGAAGACTACAGTTCCAACGTTCAGTAAGAAAAGTAAAGTCAGCAAGTGACCAGATGAGAGTCCAGCCCGGAAGCCATATATGCGATCGTTGATGCATGGGTTGGTTTTTATATACTTCATTAATTTGGAATTAATGATAGATTTAAAGACCTTTGAAAAAATCTAAATGAATGCAATTGGTCGATATTTTGAGGGATCGCTACCCTCGCCTTTCTTTCCAAGCAGTTGGAAATTTTCCTGTCGAATAAGACAAGAAAAATAGTTTTCGCAGCAAAAAGTAGCTAAAACATTAGCTTTATCCAGGGAGTCAGCTACTACTTCACAATTGCTAAGTAGTGAAGGTATAGAGGAACTGGTGAAATTGCTCCTGATTATATTGACCAGACACCAGATACTTTTGTTACCTTTGCGGCTTGCCAAGGTACTTTGTCTACCATTCTGGACAAAAAGCAATTTTTCTCTCTAGATAATGGACTTGCAGGTGTTCCGCCCAGTCTTGTAGACTTGTTTCAATTCTGGACATGGATGCAATTAATAGGTGCGAAAAGCATACTCTTGATCCAAATCACCACCTTTATACAGTAGTTGACGTTCTAAAAATTCGTTGAAGAGTTCTCAAAATCTCAAACGTACAATTCTGGAGATAAACAATCTTTCGGAGACGAGTTCAAGAAAGTAAATGTTAAATATCTGATAGCTTCGTGATTTTACTAAGTCAATTATCATCGTAGAGTGTGTCACTTAGGAGTTATAGAGTGTTTCATAAAACAAGAGAGAAAAACCTTAAATTTCAACTTTTCTTACCTCTAAAACGATGCGATCCCTTTTACATATAATTTGATGCCAGATTTGATAAATTTGTCTTCTAATTAACAATTATAGAAGCTTTTCACTTCCTCCACTCTTTGCTATTTTTATATGTAGGTGTAATGTCGGTTTGGGCGTTTCTTTTCCTTTCGCTGTAATTGAGTCTCAAGTCAGCTGAACTTATTTCTGCTGCGTGTTTTGCGATTATTATTTCCTCTATTGATTGTAAAACATTGATCCGTAAAAATGGCACGTTGCCGTTATTGATATTTTCTGGATGCTTTTTAGCATTCGGTATATTCTGCTTCCATCCGGTGTTTCTCTTAGTGAAAACACAAATTTTAAATAACCATAAGCATCTTCCTGCTTTAACTTCCATCTACAAACGAGTAGCTTACTCGAGTGTGTATAGCACAATTTTTACACCATATCCTTGGAGGAATAAACTCATGTACATAAAGGTATATGTATACTCCCACTGCTGCACTATATGTATTTTTGTGCATCGCATTGTTGTCTATATTGCACTTCTTCTATTGGCAAATTTAAATTTAGAAAATAAATATCTATCGCCATCTCCACCAAGTATAGTGTCTGACATCTCTCTGTTGTCGCTATTATCTACGCTTTATCCTTGTGCACTTAACATGTCACTACAACAGCATGGCATATGGGGCCGGACCAGGATACAAGACTTAATTAAAAACAACATCCACCTAAAAGGGGAAAAATTTACTGATTGGCATACAAGGGAAGGGAAAACATGGGAGAAACCAATAGAAGACAGGAGCTTAGACCTTAGAGTTAAACGAAAGGAGCAATGATTGTGGTGATCTCTTCTGCGATGCGACCGACATGCATGACTACAAAATCGCACATTTTTTCGAGCGTGTTGTTTTTAATTACACGCCACGTTCAGGGTTTTTTATTTGTGTCTTTATCCTCAATATGCATGCTGTCTTAACCTAGCAGGGTATTTATATCAACCGAGAGTCTTGCGAAGATAGAGTAACTCTTTGGGTAGAATTTTTTGCATTCCCACTTTCTACCATCAGATCTCCATTAGCAAATCACTGAATGGACTATGTGCCCAAGGTGGTGAAATGTGTTCCCTGAATATCCCTGTCGACGCCATAAAATTAATGTAGGAGCTTTTCACTTAATATTTTGTTTTATCCTTTTTACAGTTAGAAAAATTGAATTTTATGTAAAAATAATACAGGGATGTTTTGCTATAAAGAAATGGTAATGGGAGTAATAAGCAACACTCTTATATGAACGTGCTTGACGTTGGCGTCCTTATGAATTGCACTGCGCAGATCCTGTTGAAGAAGCTGACCTAAGCAACGAGAAAAGCAAATCAGAAAGTGTTCAACCTGTAAATGGAAAAGTTCAAATATCGATACAGAAAAATTTATATTTTCTTATCTCGAATACAAGGCAAGTTGAAAGTAAGACAGATGGAATATTAGTAATACGCGTTGTCAATTTGTTGATAAATATGGACGAAGCATATTCTTACAGCCATTTCAAATACGCAGATTTTATCAGTTTAACGATATATATTTTTCCTTCATTCCGATTCCGATTCATTTTAGGATTGACATATATTGATCGGCATACCCAAATTATGCCGACCGTAAATGTGTATAAAATTGTGCTGAGCTCCAGACGAATGTCTGTAGACCCAGACCCATTATAGAAGTCTGTAAATATTGAAGTTCGCTCATCATGGTTGATGATCCCAATCTTCATTACTTAATAATGATTAAAGAAGCTTGCCTTTCAAGTCAATTGACTTTGGTTTGAAATAAAAAGATTCCATCATGGATTATCAAACAAAAGGCAATACAAATGAGCATAGATCTTACATTATAGTAGTACATCTAGATCACCTTCGATTTCACATACGTGCAGGGAAAAAGTGTTAGACCCTCATTTATCAGTGGATGAACAAATATTTTCGAGATCATCCAAAGTAAAGGAGCAAATTTAAGTTGTATTTAGCATGGGAGTAAATTTTGCCGCAATAAGAAATGAACAGAATATAAAATAAGTTTAATCTGAAGGACTGCCAAGACAGTTACACAGGATTAGTATTTATTGATTAGCGGTACTCGGCCTTAGTTTCAAAAATGGACCGTCGGAAGACCCTAAAAAATTTCGGTTGTAAACCTTTTAAATCCCCGAATACTAAAAATTCTCTCCAGCGCCAGAGACTCTATAACTAAAATGGAATCTCAAAATAATACCTTGACTCCTACTGTAACCAGCAAAATACTGTTTTTATAGGAAGTTGAAGAACGAAGGATAACTATTTTAACAGAAACCATTTAATAGATCATAGATTAAGCTAAGAGCTAGACGCAATAGGATTCGTTAGAAAGTTATAGTTTCCTCCGTATACTTTTAATATAATCGAAGGATTAAACCCTAAACCAGATTCAGGGAAGAAAACATCATTTCTGCTCAAAGTGGAATGCTTATTTTTCATACAACTTTAGGCCCGACACCTCCAGACATGGTAGATTTCTTAAACGTTGCATTATGAAGCTCTGAACATATTTTATTAACAATATTTATTTCAATTAAGCGGGGGAAAGCTTTGGCGATCAGATGTAGCTTGGCAACTTTCTTGGATGAAAAAATGGACTTTTCCACCTATCGTGATTGCGCGTAATTGGTGAGTCGTGGAAAATAACTTCCTATAACATGAATGTTCACAACAGATCACTAATTGGCCATGGAAGAAAGAACTAGAAAAATATATGCAAAATTTTGTGACTGGGGTGTGTACATAAAAATGGGTTTTCCGGAGGCAAAAACGGTCCGAAAAAGGGTTTTTAATCGGAAAGAAAGGGCACCACCCCACAGTAATCGGCGAGACCTTTAATTTGATATGCAACATGTCATATTGGAACCCCCTCCCCGCCGGGGTTTCTACACAGCACCCTAAAAGTATGCAAAGAAAATTGTTCTTCTACGAATTGTAGCTGATAATGAGCTGAGGCGAACTGTAAAACCCGTTTCCGATCGGACAAATCTCTACTGAGTTAGATCCAATCTAATGCGCGAAAAATCTAGTACCTCAGTTCGAAAAAAAGATGGAAATACTAAAGAAGTGAGTATGGGGATGACTATAAATAGCTATTTAAGCCTCCAAATATAGGAGTGTGGGTACTCAAACTTCTTCTCAGGGCCTCAGAAATTCGATCCTATACTAGATTTTACAAAATGTACTAGATCAAACTTTGACACCCCCCCCCCACACCTTCTCACGCTTAATTGAAATAAACACTTCTAATAAAATATGTTTAGAGTATCATATTGCATTGTTTAAGACATCTCTCATGTCTGGAGGTGTCGGGCCTAAAATGGCCATTCCGGTAACCCCCGGACGCTGTATAAAGCTATAAAAACAGTTAAGTTTAACAAAAAAAAAAGTAAACTTATCATAGATCAATCTAGCCTAATTTTAAGTCAAAAAGCCCTAATTACACGATTGGTGAGAATCTGAGAATTTGTTGAATTCTCTGGACGAACAAATCCTGGAAAATTGCCTTTTTTTGCCTTTTTCTCGGGAACCGTGAACTGTTTTAAATGATATATTCGTGATCCTTAAATTCGAGTCTGTTGCAAAAAATTTGGCCAGAATTGGTGTTTTTTTCGGGTTTGACGGGGTTAAAAGGTAGACAAAAATGCGGCGAGAATTACAGGAGGGTTAAAAAATTTTGAAAAACCACGCGTTCGCGAAAACAGAAAAAACTTTCAAACAAATAAACTGGAATGGAGCCCTGTACAATCGAACTAATCTACCTAAATACACTAAGGCCATCTGTCGGAAATTATTTATGATGCGAGCCTCGGAATGTGCCTGTGCTAAAATTTATAAGTGTCATTAAAATATCAGCTGTGCTGTCACTTGGCCGGGGTAAACCAACACGGCGAACACGTGAGGATTATTCCTAATTCTAGAGTTTCACCAAAAGATTAAACACATTTTCCTACAATGCCGGAGGATAGCGAAGGAAACATGAAGATAAATCCAAGTTTAACAAATTCCCAACCCGTTTTTCGTAAATATAAAAGGAAACAAAATGAAGTACGCTTATAATATCTAGTTTAAAAACAGAATCTCTTACGGATTATGTTTTTTTTAGATTACTTCGAATTTGGGAGCCCCACATTTAGAGTCTTTTAACTACATGCTGAAGGAAGGACTAAAGGATTGTGCGAAACATTTAATTCCAGTTCAATTTGTGACGCCTTTTGGGGAAAGAGTCATTATTAAAGTGACCGACATTCATATAGCTAAACCGACTGTTCCAATAGATGTAATTGATGTGGCTGAACGGAAAATCTATCCAAAAGAATGTCGACAACGTAGCTACACCTATAAAGCAATGTGCAGTGTAAAGGTGGAATGGAGTGTTGATGGCCTTGAAAAGTCACCAATCCATTGCGACTTAGGTGAGGTCCCTATTATGGTAAAGGTAGTAAAAACTGCAAACTCTAATGACTTTATAATAAAATTAAAAACACTTTTCCTTATTTAGTCAGATGCATGCAACTTAAGTAATTTAACTCCAGAAGAGATGGTTTCGCGTGGAGAACATGAAAATGAATGGGGAGGATATTTTATTATTAAAAGAAATGAGAAAATCATAAGAATGCTACTGATGAGCCGCCGTAATTATCCTATTGCCGTGAAAAGAGGCACTTGGAAAGATAGAGGACAATTTTTTACTGAAACCGGCATTCTAGTCCGTACCGTTCGACGTGATGAGACTTCATTCAATAATATTTTACATTATCTTAGTAATGGGACAGCCAAGCTAATGTTTTCTCAGGCAAAGTTCCTTTCCTATGTTCCAGTTTGTCTAGTACTGAAATGCCTGACTAATGCAACCGACAATGTTATTTATAGCAAACTAACGAGAGGATTTGAGAATGACCAATATTATCTATCATGTGTACAAAATATGCTGAGAGAGGTTCACGAAGAAGGCATTCATACACAGCAAGAATGTAAAAACTACATTGGACAATTGTTTCGTGTAAGATTTCCAGAATTGCCACCGTGGGCAACAAATACAGATGTAACAGACTTTATTTTGAATGAACGGATCATGATACACCTTGATTCACATGAGGACAAATTTAATCTGATTGTCTTCATGGTTCAGAAGCTTTTTCAATGTGTACAAGATCAATGCAAGGTATGTATAAAAAACTCTAAGAAAGAAATATATATTAAAAAAAAAAATTCCAGATTGAAAATGTTGATGGTGTCATGATGCAGGAAGTTCTTCTCGGCGGACACTTATATCAGAAATATCTTATTGATAGAATTGACTTGTGGCAGTTCTACGTAAAGAAATCTGTAATGCGAAAACTTGAGAATGCACATAATGTTTTAACACAAACTACATTCAAAGCATGCTTGAATCAAGCTGGTAGTATAGGAAAGGCAATGGAATCATTTCTAGCAACGGGTAATGCATCTAGTCGAACTGGACTTGGATTAATGCAGAATTCAGGATTGGTTGTGATGGCAGAAAATATTAATCGCATGCGTTATATGTCACATTTTCGAGCTGTTCATCGTGGCTCGTTTTTCACAACTATGCGAACAACAGAAGCTCGACAATTGCTACCAGATGCTTGGGGTTTTATTTGTCCTGTTCACACACCTGACGGTACACCGTGCGGTCTATTAAATCATCTTACAATAAGCTGTAAAATTACAAAGAATCCTGATATGAATGTTGTTAAAAAAATTCCTGGAATTTTAATAGAATTAGGAATGATTCCTCTAGATTCACCAGTTTTCAATTCAGCAAATGAAAATTATATCGTAATGCTTGAAGGTAAAGTTCTAGGCTATATTCGGATTCAGGATGCCTCAAAGATTTGTAATAAACTGCGATTGTACAGAATTGATGGAACTTTACCAGAAATGATGGAAATTGGTTTTGTACCATTTAAGAAAAAAGGTCAATTCCCTGGACTTTTTCTGTTTGTAGGACCCGCAAGATTGATGAGACCTGTGAAAAATTTAGCATATGGAAAAATTGAATACATTGGATCTTTTGAGCAAGTTTACATGGATATTGCAATTGAAGAGAAGGAGATATATCAAGGATTGACAACACATATGGAATTATCGAAAACGAATTTTTTGAGCAATTTAGCTAACTTGATTCCAATGCCTGATTACAATCAGTCTCCAAGGTAAGATTGTAGTTATCGTAGGATGTTGGTATAGTAGTTGAAAACAGTTTTAGTGACGATAGTTGTAGGAAAAACTGTCTGTAGTGAATTGTTAAGAGACCTAATGTGTCCATATATAGATATATTTCCATATCTTTTTACCTTTTGACCGCTCTTCCCATTTTTTCTCAGAAAGTTTTGGATAATTTTTGTAAAGTTTGCAATCTGGCAGGAATAATTTCAATAAAATATCCTCCATTCCTTCGAATTTGTGAAAATGTGTAATGGACTTGTCTGTAGCTATACTAGCATCTCCAAGAAGTCCTAAATACTTTCGACCTATTAGTGCCGAGTACTTTTTTTATCGAATGTGCTACTTGAGAGATATTAAACTTTATAAAACTAAAATTCTAAAAATTACTTTTCTAAGAAATTCGATAGTGTCAGTCAAGAATAACTCTAACATTTTGCCTGTCAAGAGTGAAATGTCAGGTAGCCATACTGGGTACTCTATTTCAGCATGTACATAATTGATCTCCTCGAAGTAATTGTAGAATTCAAAAAACGTAGACACGTTGACGATGTTCTTATTTATTTGGATGGTTCTATTGATCTGGTAGAGAATTAACTCTAACGTGTCTCTAATAGTCTCAAAATGGTCCATCGTGCTCCACTGAGCATCTCCGAATTTTTAATGAGATCTAGACATAAGGGCATTTTTTCTCGTGCGTTTCCCTCAGCATGATATCGTACACTCGCGTTTTTTTACGATGAGACTCTCTTATGCTGTGTATCTCTCTCAACATTGCTTGATTACAGTTTTGTCAGATTTAAAACTGTCCAATACAAAAATTTTGGCAAAGTTTTCTTATCAGTTTGTTTCTTCCTTTCCTTCCTACGCAAATGAAATATCTGGTCTTAACGGACTCTACTACCATTATGGAAATATCTATTTCCACGATGGCTTAGTGGTTAGTCATCGTGTTTTTCAATGAAAAGATATTTCCTGAAATACAATCTCCAGACACTCAGGGCTGTCAACAACCGTCATCTTTGTTGGACGGCCAGTTATAATGCCAAATACAGTTTTGCATTGTTTTCTTCCGAGTTCCAAGAGAAAGTTAATGAAACTGTAATTAGGTTCATCAAGAAAAAACTTTTGTGCACCTACAAATTCTCTAGTTCGCCCATTGTTGCTTGCTGCTGCACTTATGCGAATATCTGCTTTGATGAGAGATCTGATCACCTAAGTGGAAACGCCTACAGCAGGTTTTGGTCCAAGGAAGAGAGAGCTAGATCCGATCCTGGCCAGCAGGTCCCCCTCCCATTCCCCACGATTTCAATGTGCCCTAGTGACTCCTGTAGGGACACCGTGTTATGGATACACAGATTATCCAAAGACATCCCCTAGTAACTTAAATGTTATCTGATGGTCACTCAGAGCCATCAAGGCTGGCTGACTATCTGAAATGATAGCAATGTCCTTTCCCTTAATATCCATATCAATGGCTAACTTTTCTACCATTGCGATGGCGACGACCCTTTTTCTGGAAGATAGTAGTGTGCCTTCCAAGTGAGTACTTCAACTCAGGTTCAGGTTCAAGAAAGTAAACAGCACCACCAGCTCCCTCATTACTAAGCAAGCAAGCCATCGGAAAAAAAGTTTTCTAGTGAATCGCGAAAGGCTCGATAAGGCTCTCACTTCATTCCACGACTCTCATCCTATCAGGAAAACCCAAAGATGGCAAAAACGAAATTCCGGCACCATCGCAACAAATTGCATGCAGGCCACAGGGTTTTCCAGTTCCAGCACACACGCTAATAATGTAATGGGAAGAACTACTCTAGTCAGTGATCATGAAAACTTTCTTCTACATCCTAAGTTTACGTAGCTTTCTCAAGTAGAAAAAATGGGTACCCAGTATAAAAACTGAGGAGAGCATAGTACTAGCAGCACTATCTCACTTAAAGAACGTTTACAATGGCAGAGTAGAGTGGAGTCACCAGATTGCATTGTCTCTCCTTTCCTCAAGGTTGCACTCTAATATAAGTTTTCACGCTTCCCACCAGAGTGGATTTCACAGAATACCGTCAGATTTGAAAAATTCCTAATCTCACGTTGGTAAAATGATGAGAGAAAATACAATCTGGTGACTCTACTCTACTCTGCCATTGTAAACGCTCCTTTAAGTAATGCGGATAGTTTGATTTTGCTTTATTTCACTGTTAAAACTACTTTTTTTTTCTACGTTATTTTCACCTTTTTCACATGTATGATGATAAAAAAAATTTTAATTTTTCTCTTAAGGAACATGTACCAATGTCAGATGGGAAAACAAACTATGGGCACACCATGCCATAATTTCCAACTTAAGGCAGACAATAAACTTTATAGACTCCAAACACCTGCCACTCCTCTTTTTAGGCCTGTTCATCATGATAACATAGATTTAGATGATTTTGCAATGGGTACAAACGCTATAGTAGCTGTAATATCTTACACTGGCTATGACATGGAGGACGCAATGATTATCAATAAAATGGCACATGAACGTGGATTTGCCTATGGCTCCATTTATAAGTCGCAATTTATTGAACTGATGGGTACAAGCTACTTCGCTCGAGATCCACGAAATCATGAACTTGCAAAATATTTAGACAATGATGGATTACCACATCCAGGAACAAGAATTCGACATAAATCTATACTTTATTGGTAATTGCTTGATGTTTTGATATTCCTAAGAAATGATGTGAGATAATTTTAATTATTCTACTTTCAGTTATTTCAATACAGACGTAGCAACGTATCAAGTGGTAAACAACGATGAAAAAGAGGATGCTGTTATTGAGAGCATTAGATATTGTGGAAATTTCAGATTAAACGCACCGAAAATGGTTTGCATAACATTTCGAATTCCGGTAAGTTGATTGAACTTAAACTCTTAAAAATCTCAGAGTAAGTGGCATCATTCTGTAGAGGAAACCCACGATTGGTGATAAGTTTGCATCACGTGCTGGCCAAAAAGGTATCTGTTCTCAAAAGTATCCAGCAGAAGATTTACCATTTACGGAAACTGGTCTTATTCCGGATATTGTTTTTAATCCTCATGGCTTTCCGTCCCGTATGACAATTGCTATGATGATCGAAATAATGGCTGGAAAAAGTGCAGCCCTGCATGGACTGGTGCATGACGCTTCACCATTTCGTTTTTCTGAAAAGCATACCGCAATTGATTATTTTGGAAAACTTCTTGAACAAGGCGGGTATAATTATTACGGAACGGAAAAGATGTATAGTGGTATAGATGGACGTGAAATGATTGCTGATATTTTCTTTGGAGTTGTTCATTATCAAAGGCTACGACATATGGTATTCGATAAGTGGCAAGTAAGTTTTATTACTGAAAGTTTCATAATAAAAGTTGAATTTTGACATGAGAAATTTTTTGTTGTTCTTAAAGGTTCGTTCAACTGGACCAGTAGATGCTATCACCCAGCAACCAATTAAGGGTCGTAAACGTGGTGGTGGTGTACGTTTCGGTGAAATGGAACGTGATGCCTTAATATCACATGGAGCTGCATTTCTTCTTCAAGATCGTTTATTTTATAGTTCTGATAGGGCATGTATTTTAGTATGTAGCAATTGTGGAAGTGTCTTGACACCGATAAAGCGAATTGTTAAGCGTGCTGAAGAAGGTTTGACAGCCACTCCAGCTAATTGTAGAATATGTAATATGAGCTTGCAAGTCGGCTATATAGAAGTTCCATTTGCTTACAAATATCTAGTGGCTGAGCTGAGTTCACTTAATATAAATGCCAAATTTAAATTGGCTTCGATTTAATTGGTCAACTTTTTTTAATTGTTTAATAAAAATGGATTTTTTTTCTAAAATTGTTCCTTTTTTTACTGTATACAATATAAATAGTCAAACAAAGAACAATTATATAGTACAGTACTCTAGCTTTTTAATTAGAACACAAGATTTTTAGCCAATTGTATTCCATATAAATGTGCAGATCATCAGCAAGCTTAGAGCAAATTAGAAAGAAACAATGAAGAGACTGGGCCTAAGATGGAGTACTCTTGAATGTATCAAAATAACGTGAGAATATACCTCATTAAGGTTGACTATTAGCGAACTTTGTAAATGCGTTGCTGTTCAGAAGTCTCCAATTTAAATAGGAGTAAACGAGAATCACTCTTTAGCTTAGTAATATTCTAAGTCGTGGTATGCGTGAATAGATTCTGTATTCATACAGCAGATCTAAGCAACAGCAAAATTCCTCTTGGTTTAATGATAAGTGCAACCAAGCTATAAGAGCTAAGGAGTCTGCTTTTCGCGCTTATCAATTACATCCATGTCCAGAGCTGAAACAAGTCTAGAAGACTGCACGGAACACCTGCAAGTCCAGAGAGAGAAATTTCTTGTTGACCAGAGTAGTAGACAAAGAATCTTGACAAGCCGCAAAGGTTTCTGGTCTCTGGAACAACTTCGGCAGTTCCTCTATACCTTCACTACTTAACAATGCTGAAGCCATAGTTGACTTCCTGGATAAGGCTACTATTTTTGCTGCTAGATTCACTTCAAATTCTCGTTTTCCACCCAATTCACAGATAACTGTTTTGAATCTCCCGTGTAGATGTGTACAAGAGCCAATACACATCGGTAGAGATGTGTTCAAGGTCAGGGGCATCGACGTATCCAAAGCCGTGGGACCTGATTGGGTTCTCACCCCTGTTAATTAAAAGCTGCGCCTCATCCTTGGCTAAACCACTGCGCAAACTATTCTACTTGTCTTATTCGACAGGAATCTTTCCAAACGCTCGGAAACTAGCTCACATTCAGTCAATTCCCAAAAAAGGAGAAGGTAGCGATCTCTCAAATTATAGACTGATTGCAATCCCTTCGATTCCTTCGTAGGTTTTTGAATCTATCATTAACTCAAAATTAATGAAGAATCTAGAAACGAATCAACGATAGCCAAAGCTGTTTCCGGACTCGACGCTCATCTGGAGATTTGCTGACTTTTTGTACGGAATGTTGGAACCGTAGTTTCCACAATTTTGGTGAGTCCAAAATCCTTGCTCTAGATATTTCAAAGGTCTTTGATAGAGTCTGGCATCCCGCCCTCTTAGCACTTGATATCTCCTCTCCTTTTCTATTATGCATTGAAAACGGGTGTGCCCCAGAGCTCTGTTATCTCTCGTCTCTCTTCCTAGTATTCATTAATGATCTGCTTTCCCTTACTTTCAATCCCATCCATAGCTTTGCCGATGACAGGACCCTAGATACCGCTTACTCCTTTGCTACCCTGCGGACTCCAGAGAGAATGCCACATATGTCAAACGAAACTGCATGACTAGATCAATGAATAACGATCTTGATATTATCCTCGCCTGGCGCAAAGCGAATCGCGTCAAGTTTAATGCACCTAAGACCCAAAGCTGTTTCATCTCTTTGAAACAAGATCACCATTTAATTTGATGGAGCTTTAATTTCAGATTCAGCTTCACTAAGCATTCTTGGCATTAATATTTCCAGTAAATTATGCTGAACAGACCACATCTTCTCTGTTGTCAAAGAAGCATCGAAATGTCTTGAATTTCTAAAAAGCTGTGAGAAATATTTCAGCCCATCAAATCTAGCGCTCATCTACAAGTCCTACATTAGACCTAGAATGGAATACAATTCCCATGTAGGGCTGGTCGCACAGCCTTAGCTTTATTGAATATTAGCTCATTGGCGATTTAGCAATATCTTGCTATATCGATTCACTCTAGCACCGCCGCAATGTTGGATGTCTTTCGCTCCTTTATCGCTACACGCATGCCCAACGTTCCGATCAAGTCTAGTCTGATCCCTTATAGATTAATTCCTGCACGCAATACTCGAACTATAAGCTGCGCACATCCTTTCACCCTTCAAAATACTTTCGACCGTACAGTAAAATTCCGTAATGCTTTCTTATTCCGAACTGTGCGAATATGGAACAGTCTACCATC
Organism: Dioctria rufipes; assembly: GCA_963924295.1. Lineage (NCBI taxonomy): Eukaryota > Metazoa > Arthropoda > Insecta > Diptera > Asilidae > Dioctria > Dioctria rufipes. The sequence goes on along the minus strand of OZ002745.1, from coordinate 26,511,594 downwards.
GTCTGTTTTTCGTCGGGCGAAGGTTCAAGAGTGACATACATAAGAGTATGGGTGGCTAGGACCCCGGACACCGCGCCAGAGTTCATTTATTTTGTCCTTCCCTAGAGTGGTTAAGCTAAATCAAGCCTTTTTACGAGTTCTATATTGCCTTTGATGCTAGCTTGCAAACCTTATTTGGAGTGATAAATGCTTCTCCACTGATTCGCAAACTTTACATACAGTTTTTAATTTTATTCTTGCAGTTTTTATTATGAATGAAAATCGAGAATTTATTAAATAGTAAAAGTTTAGAGATTTTCATACGTAACATATAAAACTTTTATGGCATAAACTAAATAGATAGTAGACTAATTGGGAACTCGCTTTTAAAAAAGAGTCCTGGAGAGGGTCACAGCGGAAACATGGACACGCGGCCGGCTTTTTGGTAGGACCTGGGGTCTAAAACCAAAAATGACCCTATGGTCACATATATCTATTAAAAACCTGTGGTCCCATACGTTTCACTCATTTGGTGGTCATAAACTAAACAAGACAGCTCAGCCTAGTTTACAGAAACTGATAACATACGTACTTGTCCAAATGCAGCCTCACAGGCTATACTGGATCTGCTTCCATTGCATCTGATCTGCACGTAAAGAAGCAGGTGATAGTCAGCGCAATATAACTGCTAAAGTGAAATGCCCTCAATACAGGCAAGGTCGGCCACATGAAAGTCCTTGAAGAATTCTTAGAGGACATGATGAAACGTTATAACTTTCAAACACCATCCAAGGTGACATTAGGGGACCGTCAAAAGTGGCATTCTGGTGGTCCTTTCCTTTGAAAAAGAAACTCTTAAATGGTACACGTATGAATCCAAAATGGAAGATAGTAGCAAGCGTGGGCATATATGAGAAAGATCCACGCCATAGAACTTTGTGCTCGCGAAATCATTTATAAGAATTGCGTGCAGCAAAAATATATATAATATCAGACAGTTGAATAGCACTTAAAGTTTTAAATTCGTTTTCATTTGAATGCAAGCTAATTTGGGTACCAGCACATGAAGACATCAAGGACAACGAGATTTGAATGCAAGCTGATTTGAATACCCACATGAAGACATCAAGGACAACGAAATTGCGAACCGCCTAGCAAAAGCAGGGCCAGATTTTTTTTATTGGCTCTGAGCCACCCAACCAGCCACTTTTCGGCACTAATCAGACTTTGGGAGGAGAAAATTAAATTCGCAACATAGGAGTAAAATATTCCTCACGCTCAGCAGAAACGAACTAAGATTCATAAGTGGCCTACTTACGGGGTATTGCCCACTAAAATATAATCTCACAAAGATGGGTGAAATAGATAGCCAGAGCTGTCGCTTTTGTATGGTGGAGGACGAAACTGGACTCGGCTAGAAACTAGTAGAATTGTGACGACACGAAATCTCCCTTTGCGATTGTGAAGGTTTCGGCTGCAGAAACTGAAACATCTAGAAAATGCATTCCCATTGCCAGAGATTGTTACAAAAATGGTCCCCAAATACGTCATAGGTTTTGTAAAAGTAATGCTATAAAAGATCTCACATGTCGCAGTGACTAAATGATAAATCGAAGTCTGTTTGCATCCCCCGATTGATGAAATCTTGAAAACAAAATCATTTACGATTTAAGTAAGCTCGGTAAAACTCAATAAGAAGAACAGTATTAGTCGGAGGAAAAAATTGTGTTGAGAGTATCAACAGAACGAAAAAAGACAAGTTTAAAATTTATAACTAACTACGAAATTGATTTAAGCGGGGATGGTGGCGTTACGGTGCCAAATAATATAAAAGGATTATATAGACGAGGAAAATGTTATTTATTAATTAATGATACAGATAAGGCTCTAGAAGATTTTCAGAAGGTACTACCAAGGAGTTTTTTTTTGCTGCCGCCATTTAAATACAATGTTGCTACGAGTCCCCTGCGGACTTTACCAGGAGGACTGTAGGTAATGACATGACGACATTGCCCGCAGCTCATCTCCGTATCAACTGACCAGAGCCAAATTAAGTAAAAAAGGTGAAATAACCGTCCACTATATTTACTTTAGTTACCATATTTTACCCCACACATTTCCGTAAAGCAATTTATATAGCAGGATAAGTTATGCTTGGTAGTGCAAAAATCGGGAATAGTAGTTTCTTTTCCTTCACTTTGGAAATTGCAAAATTAATATGAAGTCAAAAGTAGCCATTTATTATTATTATTAATTGATTGGGGGATGCAAACAGACTTCCATTTATCATTTAGTCACTGCGACATGTGAGATCTTTTGTATCATTACTTTTACAAAAGCTATGACGTTTTTGGGGGCCATTTTTGTAACAACCTCTGGCAATGGGAATGCATTTTCTAGATGTTTCAGTTTCTGCAGCCGAAAGCTTCACAATCGCAAAGGGAGATTTCGTGTCGTCACAATTCTACTAGTTTCTAGCCGAATCCAAATGTAAGTGGTCTGTTCAGCAGTTTCGTCGTCCACCATACATAAACTACAGGTCTGGCTATCAACTTCACCCATCTTCGTGAGATGATATTTTAGTGGGCAATACCCCGTAAGTAGTCCACTTATGAATGTTAGTTCGTTTCTGCTGAGCGTGAGGAATATTTTACGCCTATGTTGCGAATACATAATGAATTTCTTCGCTTGATGATCGTTTTTAATAGTGCACTGCAACTACGTACCTACCTATTTCGACAATATATATATATATTTTTTTGATAAATGATGAGATAATAGGTAGTTTAAAGTTTTTAAAATTAATACAAATTTAAAGTCAGTCATTTGATTTTTTTGTAATACCACTCTTGCCTAGAATGGCGGATTAACGAAAAGCAAAGTAAAACAGTAAAATATTATAATATAATAGTTAATTTGCAAAATATTCATGTTTTAAGCTTTGAATGAAAAAAAAAAAATCAGGAAAATATCCAAGCACTGAGGCAAAAATTTAATTTACCTTTTCATTTCATTGACCCAAAATAAATTCATTTTTATATTGCTTACTGCTGCCATCTATTGGCGCCATTTTTAAGATAAACAACAAATGGAATTTTTGCAAGATTTTTATTTATGTCCAATACTTCACATAACTTTTTTAAGTTATAAAGTGATCTTCGTAAACTTTGCGTTATTGAAAGCCCCAAAAATGAATAATACTTATTTTTATATCTTTCTTGTTTTGCTCTAAAAACTTGTTACCTTATTAAATTTCATTTACTTATTCCTTAAATATTATAATATTTTTTCCTCAACAAGTTTACTCTTATTTAATGAGATTATTATTCAATATTTAACTTTAATAACATTTTTTGCATTTTTCTACAAACTTAAATTATTATTTTTTATTATATTTTGTATCCTTTCTTTCAATTATTTTATTATTATTATTTATTATTGATTTACTCTTGTCTGTCTTTTCAATTCTATTTGTAACCCGAATTTTGTGTTCTTCATCATATATATGTATGTATGTATATATTCTTATTCTTCTTTCATATATGTATGTATGTTATACGAATATTACTAAATATTTTCAAGTGCAGACTTTGTCTGATTTTTGTTTTTATATTAATTTCATAATTTTATGTATTTATAAACAATGCACGATGACAACTTTAAAAATTTATCTTAGAATTGGTTAACAAGTAGCTCGCATACCTCTCGAGTTACAGTCTCTTTACTAGCACGAATAGTTAAGCGGAACATCTGTAAGAAGAAAAAAAAAAAGAATAGCAAAATTCGAAACGTTTTGAATATTATTTGATTTTTATATTTAGGAAAATGATATGAAAATGATTAGTTATATGATTAATGATTAATTCTGTAAACTGCCAGGAAAGAAGAATGTTCTTGAAGTCTATTAGTATAAGTTACCCGGAAATATTAGTGAAACTAGGGTAGATTATAGACTACTGGAATTTATATTAATTGTGCAAGCTCAAATCTTTAAATTAAAAAATGAAGAAAAAGTAAAAAAAAAATTAAAAATACATATATGAAAGTAAATAAAGCGAGATAAATTCATAAATACAAATTAAACACAACTAAATACGGTTCCACGCGCGTCCATCTTGAATTCGTGCAGCCGGTTGTACCTGACATCAACAGAGACAGCTATCACCTTCTCGAGACTAAACGCTAACTTTTTCTTATTCAGATACATTCCAAATAAAAGGAAAACACTGGAGTGGGTACTTTCTTAGAGGACCCCCGTGTGGAGATACATGTACCTTGAAAGTCAGGTCACGGTTTTCCAGGTAAGGATCAGGGCCATTCTGGAATCGGGAAGATATCTTTTCAACTCTGATACAGAAAACAAGGAAATTGCAATCTGCTCAGATGGATAAGCTTCTGTAGAAACCTGGATAAATCTTTTTCAACATTCAAACTGGTACTGGAGTGTAATATCACCCTGAATTCTCTTTCTCGGTGTGATGACGTACCAGGAAATGAAAAATCGGGCTGCGAGCTAAATGCACAGCTACGAGCGAGGAGCCCACTATTTGTCCTCCGGCCTTCAATGCAGCAATCTCGCATATCAAACCGCTCCACGAAGCTTGAGGCATTTATTAATCGTCTGGCTATTGTAAAAAAAAGCATGAAAAATCAACAGCTCACAGTTGAAAGCAAGGGAAAGAATTCAAAAGGAACGCATGAAGAATATTTCCTTACAGATTCCATTCCTGACTTGAAATACTAGTACCTGAAATAAAATTAGAACTAGAAATTAGGAATAAAGTAATACTACAAAAGTTGGCAATAGCATAATATTTTTATTTTTTTATTTGAACTTTGCAATGGCTTTACGTTTGAATTTACAACTAGAATTAAATATACGCACCAGCATTAGGATCATGAATAGCATATTCGGATAAGCAGAATTAGTAATAGGCGGTAAAATTAGAATTATAGATCATGAATTTAAAAACTAGAATATACGGATTAGTAGAGTTGAATCGTTTAGAATTGAAATGGCGTATGTCCAAAGTCCAAAAGTCCTGAACTAGGTTGAGAATTTAAATGACCCAAGTCCTGGACATGGGTTGTTTCAATACTAACTCTTGATTTATTGTTTGGATTGCGTTACTTCTGTTAGATATGAACATGTGACGTTTTTACATCAAATTGGTCTACCTATATACAACTTATTTCCATCAAAAACAAAAAATCACCAAAATATGGACATAAGCACTTTCAATTCCACACAATCAATTTATAAATAGCTTAGGAATGAAAATCTGGCAGAGCCCGGATGGCTCGACGCCGAACGCCAAAGACTCTTTTGTGCGTAGGCTTAAGATTGTTCAATAAAGTATTTTTGAAATCGAAATTGAAAAGGGAGGGTTAGTGGCCAAGTCTAAATTTCATTAAAGCATCCGTATAGGATTTATAAGTAATATCTCAATCTTGATAATGAACAATAAAGCTTGTAGCGGACTAGATTCAATATATCAAACACAAATACGAGCATGAAAAAACATGACTCAACATTCAAAAATTAAGCCACGAAGATAAAATAAAAATAAATCAAAGCTAAAAGAAATGAATATACTATAAACGAAGAACGCTTGTTAACCATATACCCTGAAGAAGGTTCAGGTTTTAGGAACGGCAAACCCAGAGAGAAAAGAAAAGGATACAGGAAGTCCACAAATAAAAATAGCACTGACAAACAAAAATGCCAAAACAAACCAGCCAATCAAAGATAGGGTAGATAGTCAACTGAAATCCTAGACAATCCACAAATGGAGAGAATACTACAACAAAATTAACTCTTAACGAAAAAAACACAAAAATAAACAAGTAACAAGCCGGACCAAGCTGCAACAACCGAATCAACCAGAATCTTCCATCCATGAGACATAATTGAAGCTATCACCAAGTTTAATAACAATAAAGCTAAATATACCGACGCAATTCCCGTAGAGAACTACTCAAAACAAATAGGAGCAGAAGTCCTACAGCCTATCCTAGAACAGTTACAAAAATAAACCTAGAACAGTTACAGAAAAAAAAAAAGCATTTTCCTGGAAGAAAGGAATCATCATAAAGTTCAAATCGGTAAACAAGATGCTAGTTCTAATAATTCTCTCTAGTAGAAAATATCCGGTAAGAACAAGATGAAGATGTACAGGTCAAGCGAGCACGATTAGTTGGGAAAAGACTGTAAGTAAAAGAAGAAAATTCAGTACTTGTCTAAAATAAAGATGGCTATCTATCAGTTTTCCCAGGCGGAAGTCATCCTTGAAGCGAGTAGGTATCTTCTTAACTCAGAGACTGAGAACAAGGATACCCAAGACTTTGTCAAAACCCTTTACAACTTCCAAACTGGTATTAGAGTGTAAAACAACCCTGAATTTGCTTAGATGACCATTCAAGTAGAACTACAAAGGAACTGTGGCGTAAACCTAACCCAAACCTACGAATAAGCTTTTGGGACTAAACAAGCTTTAATGTAAATTCTCACTAGACTCTTTTCTCAGAAGTCACATATACAAGATGGGACTTGTTGATGATCTTATATGCAGGGGATGCGAAGAGGAATCCAAATCGGCGACACACTTTATTTATCAAAATCCGGCTCTCAGAAAAGGGTTACAGATACCTTGGCTCACACCTCCTGGACGAACTGTATGAAGCCGGTAAGGAAGATTGGGAGCCAGCCAATACTGAACTTTGTAAGAGTGTCCGATTGGGACCGATGAGCAATTGCTCATATGTCTGTAGTGTGAACAATTGGTCTTGTTGTGGCCTACGTTCCAGGCAAGGTATTCCAATTAAAATTTTGGCACACGTTCTGTGACGTAATTTCGTGACTAATGTATATACATTTCTATAGGAAAGACAGAGCGCAGAGAGTATTGTGCTCTTTGTATCGTGCTTTCCTATACATTTTTACGATATTTCGTCACTAATGGCGGAGCGTGGTTCGTAATGGGAATACCTTGTATTCCATATACTTTGCGTTCCAGGGACATCTGAGCATTTAGCAACAACATTAGCAAAGAAAACCAGGTACTGATCTTGAATGTGTAATGGATTAACGGCAAAAAATCAAGCGGCAAAAAAAATGAATTCAATAAAAGATTAGAAACTTGTGAGTCGGGAGCACATACATAGTTCTAGCTAATGCACGCCTTTATCATGTGTAAACACGAACCCTGTTTCCTTGTAGTATAGCTAACCCGCCGTGGCGCCCCTTTGTGCAGTTCCATTTCGCACATACTTTCACTACCATTATTGACACCTTATACACCTGATACAGGATGAACTTCACAAGTTTTAGGTTTGGTGCAAAAACAATAATTTGGCTCTCAATATCGACAAATGTGAGGTTATGACTTTCCACAGGAATCAGAAACCGATCGGATTCCACGATTCGCCGTCGCGAGGGTGCTGTTTGTGACTTGGGTGTCAAATGTGACCATAGATTGAATTTTATCTCTCACATTAACTCTACATGGTATCTAAGAGTAACTCTATGCTGGGCTTTATCAAACGTTGGTCTCGAGAATTCTCGAATCCCACCATAACATTGCGTTTGTACACTTGTTTTGTGACACCTCTCCTTGAATACGCTAGTCAGGTCTGGTCTCCATTTTACGGTACACACATCGATCGCATCGAATCTGTTCAGCGGAACTTCCTGCGCTTCGCTCTTAGGCACCTACCCTGGAATAATTCATTGATTCTTCCACCTTATGAGGATCGCTTGAAGCTTTTGAATATGCACTCCCTTGAAAAACGTCGCATGGTTGCCGATGTAACTTTTGTGCATCCACTCTTAAACGCGAATATTGATTCTCCCCTACTACTTAGCAAAATCTCTTTCCGCGATAGTGGGCAAAATCTGAGAAGGTTACCTCTGTTGCATGTTAACTCCGCAAGATCCAACTTTAGTATGTATGAACCCATCAATCGCATGCGTATTGTTGTTAATATTAAGGCTGAGCATTTTGACGTTGGCATATCCAAGCATGTTTTAAAAAAAAAATCTCTATTTAATACTTAATTTTCTATTTCCATGTCGCATTGCATGTCATCTCATTCGGTGTTTGGGCTATGTTTAGTTTAACATACTAATACTAACACCTACTAAGTGATGAAACGCATGTATTGTTGACCGTTTATTTTATTAAACGTGTCCATGCAGCGAGCTTGTGTTAAGCTGGTTCTAATAGTCAATTAACACTTTAAAGAGTTTTTAGAAACTGACTAATTTTCTATCAAACTAAAGGATATGTAGTTGAAAGGAATGCCAACTGTACTCCACTACGGCGACGGGCTGCTAGCTATGTGTAAACGCAGTTTTTGTTAGTATTGCATCTATTAGGGTTTTAATCTACTGATGTTTACACATGTTAAATCTAAAAATATTACCCGCAAAGAGAGCCACTCCAGTTCCCTTGCAGCTCAATTAGGCAATCGAAAATACGGATCTCCAACGAAAGAAAAATTATAATTATCCAAACTTAAGACAAATCTACTAGCAAATTCACTAACGCGTTAGCGTTAAAAGATGTTTTCTTCCCTTTAAAACACTAAATTGCAACCAATTTTATACGTAGGCCTAAATAATGAAATAAGATTGTTTATTGTCCGTCTGTCCGTTCATCTGATGTGCGTCCCTAACTTGAAAACGCGAAGTTAAATTAAGTTCGTATATGGGTAATATCGAGCAACTCCTTCATAGTGTTTGTCCATACAAGTTTTGATTTCCATAATATATTTGGACACGGCTTGAGAAGGCGCTGAGCGAAAAAGCTTTTGTACATGTCACAGTCCACCTAAAATTAATACATTATAAAGTATATATTTTTCTAACTTCATGCCATAATCTAATCCTATTTGTCCGCGTTGAATTTTCTAAATCGTAACTGGCACGTGGTGTGAATTTCGAAATGAAATTTTGGGCTTATTTTGAATTCATTCAACTATGGTTCAATTCCGTAATCATAATGTTCACACAATAATTGTAATTGAAAAGCAACAGTTAACACAATTAGTTCTTGAGACAAAATTGTATTAAATCTATTTCACAAGCGCTACCGAACAATATATAATCGCTTCAGCGCGTTGTATATGTCACAAAAGGAAAAATTGGTTATCAGATCCTCAGTAAGTCCCATTATTAAAATTAAAATAAAAAATAAAATAAAAAAACATACCTGAGCTTGTTTATTTGGTTCCAAGCGCATTAAACAGCCGACTTGCTGCGTTTGCGTATGAATAATTCCAGCACAAACCATATTATCTGGATTTGGATCAATTCCATCAAGTAACTGCATACCAAATCCCATTAGTTTATTTCTCGCACCAGGTAAGTCAAGCGGAATTTGTGCCTTAAATACCTTTTGTGCACGCTGTTGCTCACTAAAACAATAACATCAAACAAGAAATTTATAATATATAATAATAATAAGAAAACAAAAAAATTATTGAAAACTTTACCCTCCAAGATTCTTCCATCGTGCGAAAAATGACTCAGCGTTCATTTCAGTTGGCTCAAAGAATTTGCTAACATACAATGGAAGCTTTACATCCATTTTTTGTTGGACACCATTATATCGGAAGGTAATATCAAGTGAGGGTGTATCAGCATAGTCATCTATGCATTCTGCAGTTAAAAGCTGTTGAATTTGTGCCCCAGCTTCTAATGTCGGTTCGACTGGTTTAATTTGAACATTGAGTTTTAATGCATCTTCGGCTGACCACTGAAGTATGGGATTGAAATTCTAACATAAAAAAATAAAATAAATATATATAATAATACCAAATCTATAATTTTTGTAAATTTACCGTTAATGGAACTTGTGTTTTATTACCATAGAATAATCCTAAACGTCCAAGATTTTGACGGAACTCACTTTTTACGCCGATTTGAATGAGATCGTTCTCAAACAATACTCCATTATTCTTAAATAAGAATTTCTTTGTATTACATACCGCCGCTGTTGAACCGTTTGCACCATATATATCGCCAAGAACATCGATAAGTGTGCCGGATGCTGTACTATTATTTGTTGCTGATGGTGGCGTACTTAAACCCAGGAGATCAGCATTTGCATTGCTACTTGGTCTAATATTAAAAATAAAAAAAAAAAGTTTAAAGGAAATTGCATATTTTGTTAACCACAAAAAGTTTCAATTTATAGTTTTAATGACTTCACAGTCAACAATTTGGTCAATGACCCGAAATGAAAACGTTTTTCAATCGACGAGAACGAAGAGAAGAACGATAATTTTCTAGACGTACCTGAAGCACGTCCCTGGAAGCTCACAGCGCTTCCTTTCTCTATCCCAGTTCATTGCTTTTTTATATAGGCATGTCCGTAGAGGCAAGCGTTTCACTGTTGTTCTTAAGAAGCGCTCTAGGAGGAGGTATACTAATGTTTAGCGAAGAAGTTGTTTGAAGGGATTTAATAAAATTTTCGAATAATCATCACAGCGCTTCTTCCTTTATCTCATAAGAGGCCTTCAAGACTCTTCCTGAGAACAGTAGTAAGGTGCTTGCGCTTCCTTCTGATTATTTGTAGTATTAAATTTTATGAAATTGATTAAATAAAACAATGTTCTCCAGGGTAGACTGCGAAAAAATACACCCAGCTTGACTTGGAGTAAATAAGTAAAAAGGAAATGCACAAAGCTCAGATAACTTCCGTTTTTTTCTTTTTGCAGTATAGGTGAAATAGTAGTAATTTGTGTAAGTAAGCAATTGAAGTTATATGTGCTGTGTTGACTCAAAAATTTATGACACACTAAGGAATAAGGAAATCACTTATTGCCTCACCTCACCAACAAACTAGTTCCATTCCTTTATACTGTTCTGTTTCTAAGCTCTAAAGATCTATTAAAATCCAATGACATAATTATCGTTTCGTGAGGTATTCCACCGCGGTGCAACAACTAATTAAAAAGACTAACGAAAGTTTGATTATCGACAGACAGTTCTAAAGATTTCATAGTAGTAAACATGTTTTTCAGTTGACATTGCACGAAAAAATTTAACCTTGCTCTCCCCATATCAAAAAATCCAAGCACGTGATCATTAAGTTCACAGATAGTTAGGCGAATTATATCATATTTCTGGCTGTAGTAAATTTTTCCCCATTTCTTTATGTGCAATTGATTCGCAAGCAACATTGCTTGATTTTCGATGAGATGAAACGCAATTATACTGCTCGTCTTACTTTCTCGCTGTGACATTACTAGCTGCTATAACAATACCAATGATTAAGATTAAATTTAAATTGGTATATGTAGGATTTATTAGATTTCCAGTTTTGTAGACTAAGAGAAAGCTTTCGACACAAATAACAGAAATCAAACATAAACGCGGAATCCCCAAAGGTATATTGAATGGATAAAAAGGTTTGTGCATCAGTTCAAAGTTCAGCAGAAAATAGTCGAGCTGATCTAGTTCAGTGAAAATTAAAAAAAAAATGCGGATTAACACAAGTTTCATCTACGAAACCAACATAAATAACGAAAGTGTGGAAGTAATGAAGAATTACCAAGGTAGCGTAATTACCGCATCTGACATTACAGAAGAGAATGTGAATTCGCAAATCAACAAAGGAAAGAGTACTATTTCTTAGATGTCCCGGATATGCAAGTCTAATGAAATCTTGTAAAAACAAAACTTCGGCTGTTTAACTCTAATATGAAATCAGTGCTTTTCTATGGTTACGAGACATGAAAGTTATCTATCAACGGAACGGATATCAAACGGAAAATTGTGGAAACGTTCTGACCAATATAGGATCGCCGACAAAATAAAATGGAATTAAATGGGCCATACACGATAACAACATTGCCAACCACACCCTTCTCGACTGGAACCCGTCGAGCAAAGCTGAGAATTTTGAAAAAACTCACATCAACTAGGTAAGAACGATGAAGAAAATAACTAGGTCCAATGTAAAGCAACTGTTACCGCACATTATATGTACTAGACATTTTTTATCTAGCAGCAGTTAAAAACCACAATAAAGATTAATGAGATTTCAAATTGAGTAAACTTGTAGCATAAGTCAGAGAACATTTTTTGTTGTTATTACGTACCCAATTTAACTAATTTTACTTACTTTTGATTAGTTTGTATATGATTTTGTGCCGCTGGTTGAGGGCTTTTAGATTCCCTTATTTCATTTTCGGGCACTCTTCCCGGTTTCTTTTTCTTCAAAACAGCTAAAATCGAACTTTCCCTCTCCGGGAATGATGGCATCTCTTCGAGTACAGTTGCTAAAACATCAGTTGATGCTACGATACTCAATTGAAGGTATTCACTAGCCCTCTGCTGTAATTCTGCATCGGCTGATCTAAGATTACTGTGCTGTCGAAATACCTCTTGTATATTTGAACGAATTTCCGGGAATAAATTAATAAATTTTATATAAGTAGAAAGCAATAAAGCACGAGTCATCGGAGAGCATAAGTGATATTTTGAATGAAGCAATTTAAATTGAACGATTGGAGCAGATCTGGAATCGCCTGCTATTAAATTCCCAAATTCTCCTAAAATATAGCCACCAACTTTAACCATATTTTCATGACATGCTGGTGCCTGAAGTGCTTCGAATACAGTTTTAGCTGCATACCCCTGGACTTCTTCACGATTTATTACAATTTGTATTACACGATACCAAACCTCTTCGGATACATAATCGCCAGCAATTCGTATAAGATTCAAGATCACATCAACATACCTGAAGTAAAACGATTATATATAACATGAAAATAAATAAACGAAACACAAGAAATATGAAAATTATATACAACATACCACGTATAATCTGTTGCATATTTCTCTGCCAATATAGCAACTTTGAGTACCATTTCCTCACGAATTGAATAGTCAGCTGTTTCTAAATAGTTTAGCATTTCTTGAACGATCTCTTCTGCATTACTTCGGTCACACATGGCATAGAGCAAATCGACTGCTTGCTGTCGTACTGAGACATCTTTTTCCATCTATATATACATAGAAATTACAAATTACAGTTAAGTAATATTTGAATATTTTTCTAGAATAACTCTACTTACTTTCATCGATAGAATTACAACTTCCTGGTGCTTTTTGACCTCTTCATGTGAAAATTCTGATGTCGCGAGATGACACATTGATTCAAGAGCCAAATACCTTAAGTTCGTTTCTCTATTACTTAAGAATTGTCCTAATTGATTGCATGCTCGAACCAATAAATTCGGTTCACTGTCACTGTGTATTATCAGATTAATTGCCTCGAAAAGGACTGCATTTTTAGCATTCGAATGCTGAACTTTCTTGCTCTTTGGAGGCTCTTGTGCCTTATTCAAAATTGTTTCAAGCGTTTCATTTAGACGTGCTCTAACACCGGGCTCTTCTGTTACTGGATTATAATTTTGCAATAAACGAAGCAATTTAACAGATAGCCAAGGAGCTGGAACAAAATAATAAGTGTAATCCTGGAGATCCGTATAGCTTGCAGTAACAATTCGTGATAATCTCGAGACAGCTAAATTAACGCAACCCTTATATTCTTCTGGGTTCTTTTTAACTAAAGCATCAATTAATGATGTTGCTGCTGTTACTACACCCATATGTTGGTCATTGAGCAAATGTATTATCCGACTTGTCCATTCCCCGCCCGGAATAATCTCAGGACATGTACGGAAAAGGCGTAGTAAACATAAAGCAGCTGATTGTTTCACCACATCCATTGTATCTCTGTGAATAATATTGCAATGAGTTTTTTATATAAAGTTTTTATCTAAATCAAAATATCTTACCCAGATACCAATAACTTTGGTATTTCATTAGAAAATGCCTCAGCCATATCTCGGCTTCCAATATTTGCGATACATTGCAGAGCTAGATTAACGTGAATTGGATTTCTTGACTGCAGATCGTTCTTTATCGATTGAATGATCAATTTTATAAGATCACTATTTGTATTAACTAAAACGGAAATGAATAGATATCCCTGCAGTTAAAAATAAAAACATTCGTTAGAAGAATTCAGGTGGGATAATATCTATGGCCTTACAATTTGCTTTTCTGAGTATTTATTAGATGAGAGTAGGTTGACTGCTTCCATATGTCCAAAGTCAATGTCATGGCCAAGTAGGAATATAAATAACAATTTGCACACATATTTCTTTTTTTGGTAACCATCAAGAGTTTTGTCGCCTTTGAATTTGCTGCGTATATTGGCTAGTTCTTTGTTTATGCGTTTCACTTCGGCTTCCTTACTTTTACCTGCGAAATATGAAAGGAGTTAATGAAAATCAATTTCTGATTAGTCATGCAGATTTCTGAGCAACGGGTAATTATAATGATGATAATGGTGGTGAGCTTTCGTATATTAAAAAGTTTTTCGTGTTAATAGTTTACCGGTTAAGAAACATTCAGGATTTGGACAGAGATTGCCGTGTGAAATAGCGGTGAATACGGTGTTAACAGAAATAGTGTACAACAACAACAAAAATGCAAGTGCGTGTGCTTTTTGGTTTTCCAAGAAACTTTCAAGGCGATAGATAGATAACTGCGCCAATAAAAAATGAGAAAGCTGGAGCATTGGAATGTTGGCAAGGTTATCTATTCAGCAAAAATAAAAGAACGAAGGCCAGTAATAAGCATATTTTAAGTTATTGATTAAAGGCGAATGGATTAAAACTTAATACCGGGAAAACAAAAGCAATAGCTTGAGTAGAAATATTTTTATCTGAATTATCCGATTTTATGAGGGCAGTCAATCTGTTTCCTTTCAATTTTATTGCGAATAAAGGCTAGTCTTATCACTTGTCAGATGAATCCATAGTCATACTTTTAAATAATAAAGACAACATGAACTACTCCCAAAAACTACAAATTAGCCAAACCAGCAAGATCAAAGCAACCACAAAAATACTCCAAATCATCGTCAGCAAATTAATAACAACGACCATGGCTTGCTTACGCTTAGAGGCTCACCTATTGATGCTCTGCCAATAAGAGACCAGACATCGAAAATCGAGCGAAAGAACTACTTACTAGTAGCTGTTAACTACATTTAATTATAAGACTATAAAATAAGTTATCCCAATAACGCTTTCCCACTTTAACCACCGTCAATCTCTCGAGAATAACGAACTACGTAAAATCTTCTTTCTTGCGTGTTAGTGATTATACAGTAGAAAATAAATCCTGAGTACCATCATTTGAAGAATAGAGAAAATAAGCATGCACAACATTATCATTATAAATTGATTATAAATTCTTCAATTCTCCCGATACCTCGGTGTGCGCATTTGTGTATTCCAATTTAGATTAAACCAATAAGGTTGCACCCAATACCTCAGGTACACAGAAAAACTATTTGCAAATATCCAACAAATGTAGTTGCCTATATTAGCACCATCTTTTCCAGAGATATCAGTCTTTTATCCTATCAGTATCCTCCTCTGTTTATTCAAGATATACAAAGTTAGAGAGCTTACAGAAAAGATGATGTCTTTAATAATCAACCCAGGTCGGGGAAATATAATTTCTTTTTATCTATTGCTGTTTTTTTATTCTGAGCTTATTTTTATTATTATTATTAATTCTTTATTAGGCTTACAACAACTTAGCTCCTCAGTGGGACTGTTGAAGTATAACAGTAAAAGTTTTACTTGACCTCACGTCGTTTATGTCTGATACCTAACAGATCACAGATCACAAATAATATGATTTTTTTATAGATATAGTATTACTTGTTGAACTGGGTCGGATAGATGATGCTATCATTCCGACGCATTACCATTGATAATAAATTATCTAGAAAATATCACATGAATTTCATATCAGATAGGGTTTTTTAATATCAGTTCGAGTGTTGCTTTATATATATATTATAGTTAAACTCATATACTAAGCCAAAGTAGCAGACTAGTTGCATGCCTTTGATACAAAGGGAAGTGATGTGAGATAATGAAGGGTTCATATAGAGCCGGAGAAACTAAGAGTCACAATCATTCTGACCAAAGACAATAGTTTTATGCTTAATTGGTGCTAAAAAAATTCATCTGTGCTTTTTAAATTGAAAATGTATTCGTCGCAATTGCACTTAAAACAAGGCTGAAGTGATGATAGAAATATTTAGACTTATACATTTACCAGGTGGACTATAACAGAACCGGATTCAGACATAATCGTCACGTAAATAAACGTGGTTACAGCTATAGATAATAAGTACAGAGTTAGTACATAGTAAGACTTATGATAAGCTGTTTAAAGAGAGTATTAGCAGTAAACAGAGTAAGACTCGTACAAATACAATAGTACGTTATGATAACTCAAATTACGGATAAAGTAACAAAAATAAGGTAGTGAAAAGTAAAGCTTACTTAGCGAAAAAAGGTTTAACATAGAACAAGATAGAATTAATATAATAGTAGGATTGTGTACAGAGAATGATCCAATCAAGAACATTAAAAAAAAACTTATAAGTATAGGGCTAAAGCTAGGTAAAGATATCATTAAACGAAAGTGTAGCAGCGTGGCAGTGATCAGCACCATGGAATAGCTGTCAACAACTGCCATTCTTGTTAGATGAGCGTGAAGCGAGCTGTGGCCGGTGATGAACCCAACCACAATTCTACATTGTTTCCTTCCGAGCTCCATGATAAAATCAGAGATATTCCTATTGGGACCATCAAGAAACATTTTTGTGCACCTGCAAGTACTCAGGTTCTCCCATTTCCGCTGATGTTTCCTATGAACATCTTCTTTGATCAGAGACCCGATAATCAAAGTGGAAACGCTTACGGCGTGCTTTCGGTCCGAAGAACGGAGAATCAGAGCCAGCCTAGCTAAAAGGTCAGTCCTTTTATTCCCGATGATCCACATGTGACCAGGAACCCATTTAAGTGACAGCCTGTTGTGGATACACAACTTATCCACAGACGACGTGCATGCATTCCCCCAGTTACTTAGACGTTATCCGAGGGCCACTCAGAGCCATCAACGCTGCCTTACCCGACTATCCGAAAGAATAGCAATGTCTTTACCCTTGATTTGCATATCAAGGGCTATCTTCGCTGCCATTGCGATGGCGAAGACTTCAACTTGGAAGACAGTGGTGGGCTTCCAAGTGAGTACTCCATCCCAATGTCAGGTTCAGGAAAGTAAACGCCCGCCCCGGCTCGCTCACTAGTGAGAGAGCCGTCGATACAATTTTTTAGAGCAAATCGGGAAATGCTCGATAGGGCACTTCCCTCAGTCCACGATTCCCTTATAGGAAAACTCACAGAGAAGCGACGCCCAAAACGAAGTCCTGGTACCATCGCATTACGTGGCATGCTGGCCAGAGCGTTTTGCAGATCCAGCCCACACGCCAAAGAGCAATGAGAAGAGCCAGTCCAGCCGTCCGCCCAACATCCCCATAAGCGCAATCCGCACACAGCCCTTTCGGCTTTGCAGGCCCGCCAGCTTCTGGATAGCAGTCCCCATAAGCGTTCTCGGCCACCATACACAGGAGGCATATGTGAGCATAGCCACATTAACTTTTTCCTCTACGTGCAATCCCCACGTCAGCTTCGAGTCAAGGTGGACTCCCAGATGCTTGACATGGGGAGAGAGTTGCAGAATGTGTCCAAAGAGCTTTGGAAGAATAAAGTACTCAAGCTTACGTCTTCTGGAGGAGAGCATCGAGCAGGTTTTTGTTGGGTTCACGACAGGTGCACCAGTCCTCAACAATATTGAGGCATTGTTGCATGAAGGCACAGGCAGCAGGCATGTTGTGCCTGGAGATGAGCAGAGGGATGTAATCTACATACGCTTCACATAAGAATCCCACTTATTTCAGCACCGTGATAAGTGAGTTAACCAACATACACCACAGAACCGGGGAGAGCACGCCAACCTTCACGCAACCTCTCTTCACCAACACATTGAAAGAGACTCGGCCACCATTTGGTCGATCCATCGCACTACAGTGCGGTCAACACCATGTCAATGAGCTGCCTCACATAGCGACTCAGGGGTGGCCTTGTCAAAAGCCCGCCCAGTCCCCGCTCAATGGCAGTAAACATGGAGAGCCTTCTAAGTATATCTGCCCGCCCCTCCGGTAACCGCATGTGAGGTGTTTAAAAAAGAGACCTTTAGGGCTGCTCCCTTGATCCACAAGCCTCTCCAGGCATTTCAAAAGGAATGAGGAGAGATTTATGGTTCGAAAACTCTTCGGGTCCAACATTAATAATTACTAATGTAATTAAAATTAAATCACTCATGTTATATGTAACTTTATTACTTTATTGCCTAACTAGATTAATGAGAACAAGTAGCCAGTAGAACGAAAGCAAGATAAAGGCTAAGTTGAATATAAAAGCAGGATATATCGGAATTAAAACAAAATTACATTGGATATAAATATCCTTTTAAAAGATGGTCATGGTATTAGAAATTAGTAAAACTGTCTTACTGTGCAGGCAGAGTTTGCAAATCAGAAATATCTAATGCGTTGGATGTGGGGTTATGCTACAGAATAATCAAGTCTCAACTCGAAATCAGTTACTAAGAATTAAACTGCATCCTTAAAGCTTCCTAAGCACCATTCTTTTTTTCTTTTTTTTTTATAGAGCTATCCTCCTTTCCATCTTTCTCCATCTCTCTAGTCTGACTATTCATTTTATCTTACATAAACTTACTGGACATCTTCACAGATAGCCGTGGGCCGGTATTTTTTCTCTTTTTTAGCACTATTTAGTAGAGATGTGTCGGTCCAGAACGAGAGGGTCCATTCTGAACGGATCTATACAACTAGTGACCGAAACGGGTCCATAATTAGTGGAGGTGTCGTTCACTCGTTCCTATAATTAAACTATTTTTTTCACTCCTAGAATAAATCCTTCAAGAATTCTGCTAGCGGTTTATACCTGCATGCTGCAATGTGCTTTTACACTAGGAAACTTAAGCCCAACACAAATATTGGTCCAGTCTTACTTAATTTAGCTTAAAGGCATAATGGAACGCAAAAGTGCGGAACACTTTTATCAATTGTGTATTATTTGTTAGTGAAACAGAGGCGCGTTATGTTGATATTTTTTAATTCCACAATAAAAAAATCAGCTGAACTCACAACATCCTTTTCTTTTAATTGAATGCGAAAGAACGATGGAACGGGTCCACGAAATCAGGTCCAATTTAGAGCTGAAATACCTGCATATCTAGATCTACAAGCTATCCGATTCCTGAAATCCGGATCCATGCAATCCCTTTGTATACAAGCCTAACATCAATGTGTTGACAATTCACAAGTTCCACACCAGCTGACATTATTAATAACTACTTAAATCAAAAAATACACCAATTGCAGAAAATATTCTCAATTTTACTATTTCTAAGGTTCCAGTTCGCTGAAAAGTTGGAAATTAGTGGAACTCGTTTTTGTACGTCAAGAGAGGTGACAGGCTAAAAACGAGGTTACTTGAGAAAGTAACTTTGCTGGTGAAAACATGCTTAATCAAAAAAGGTTCACAATTTCCTCCAGACTGCATTGCTTCATTGGGAAAATATAAATTTCCATCTTCCCAATGAAGCAATGCAATCTGGAGGAAATTTTGAACATTTTTTGCTTAACTTGAATCCAGATAGTTTGGATCTGTATCAGGATACCCGAATTTGTAGAATCGAATCCTAATTATTTCGGATAATCCGGATACTTTCAGCTCTAGTCCAAATTAGATGATCCGGCGGATTCGGTTCCAAAAATCCCTTGGAACGACACATCTCTACTACCTAGTCATCATTGCTAAATGGTGATCAGTTTTCACACCATACTACTGCAACATTTTCATGTGCAAAATTCTTTATTAGGGGATAATATAAATTTCCATTTTTCCAATGAAGCAATGCAATCTGAAGGAAATTTTGAACATTTTTTGGGTAACCTGAATCCGCATAGTTTGGATCTGTATCCGGATACCCGAATTTGTAGAATCAGATCCTAATTATTCCGGCTAATCCGGATACTTTCAGCTCTAGTCCAAATTACATGATCCGGCGGATTCCATTCCAAAAATCCCTCGGAACGACACATCTCTACTACCTAGTGATCTTTGCTAAATGGTGATCAGTTTACACACCATACTATTACAACATTTTCATGTGCAAAATTCTTTATTAGTTTCTTGAACTTGTGCACTTGATCTATATATTTTATTTCTTCTGGTACTCCATTCTATATGAGTACTACAGCTGTATATTTTAAAGGTAAACGTATATGTTGGCGTAATCGAGTCCCATAGTTTTGCGATTCACCATGCTCTATTAAGTTTATGTTCGACTTTGTCATCTTGTTTCTTATCGTATATATCATTTTAGCTTTTTTCCACATAAGTTAATTGCTTTAAACTCAGGAAATTTGTCCATTCACAACAGCACATACGTTGGTATAAGTCTATGTAAATTAAATATGGACTTTATTGCTTTTTTTAATACTCTATGCAGGCAGCTTAGTAAGTTATTGCTACATTGTGACCAGTTAATTATAAGTTATTATTGCTAGTACAAATGAATTGTAGATTAGGATACTCGTCTGGTAATTAAAGAAGTCTATTCTCTTCATGATTCCTATAAATGGTGCCACTTTATTCCTCACATACATATGTAGCGTGCTGTTTCCAAGTCAGTTTATCATCCAATATCATTGTTTTTGATCAATTATTATTATTATTATTGTAAGTTTATTTCCACAAAGCCATCTTGTGTATCATATTAAATCTTCTTTTATTTCCCTCTGTAAATCATCGCCATTCTTCCCATTGGACATGAGCAGGTTATCGTTGGCTGCATATATGTATATTATATTCCGCAGCCAGCCCAGCTTCCATTAACTTTTCGAGGAGCAGACCAAAAATTGATCCCTGCAATGCCAGACTCCTTTTTCATAGATACTTCCGAATGGGTGCGGGTACGAGATTGAATAATAATGGTGGCATATCTCCTGCTCCTTTTGAATTTGTTTGAATTCGTCTCATTATTCCCAAGCATTGAATTGATATCTTAAAGAGATTATTCTTAGTTAGGATGATTAGGTTTTGCGAAAAGTTTAAAATTTGTAAATAAACTTTCTCTGAGGACAGTGGTCATTATGCAAATACTGGTGGACATACAATCTTTGCTCTATTTTCATACTTTTATACCTATATTAAGATCGAGAATTTGGTGTCCCGGGTCTGGATGTATGATATAGTCTAATAATAATTTTTTAATTACTCTTCAAGTAATACGGTTTGGCGGTTGATATACCTATTATGTTATAAAACAAATAAAATAGTTTTAAAAATAAAATTTAACACGTAATTGTACTGTGTGAATGGAAAATTACGGTTACGATTGGAATGCGCTCATTACTACTATCGCCCCAACTATAGTGCGTGCTGTTCTAATGTATGTATGCCACTAAAGTGATAAAATTAAATAATATTATTAAATTTTCTCTAAGTCTTTTTGTACAGTACAGTTTAGATCAGTAAAGCGCTGCGATTGTTAGGAAGGAAACAATCAAAATATTATTCGCAAGCAATTTTCATAATTCCGCTTTGCGTTGCAGATAAGAAGCAACCAAAAGCTGACTCTCATAACCGCGATTCCGAAATTCAACAAAAAAAAATAAAAATCTTCCAACAAATAAATGCCTTTTAAGCTTTTTGTATGAAAATAAAATACAGTCGAGTACGGCTGATAAGTGCAAAGTGAGATAAAGTTTTTTACTTATTAATTTATTCTTGGATAGAACTTATACCCTGAATACGCCTCTTTTACAAACATCACAATATATTTTAAATACGCGTAAGGATATTTGATTGAATTAATTTTGATTGCCTTAATATAAAATGCTTCAACACAAGAAGCGGCAATCTTAATATGGAAATAATGTGTTCGTTGAGAGAGTAAGGCGCTTACATTATATTCATTTGGATGTGAACAGCGATGAGATTTATGCGTTTAATAAAGTGAAATTGGAAAAGTACTTACAATTTCTTATATCTGATATGAAGACAGCAAGTCCACGCATTCCATCCCCTCTAACAGGTGGCATTCTGAGTTATCTCGCCTTGATTTGCAGCCGTCACAGTTGGATTGATAAGTTGTGGTCTCCTCCCCAGCTTTCGTTCTTCCGTTTTGCTCGTCTGCGAAACAAAATTTTTGGTGACTTTTAGGGGACAACTTAAATCACAGCATTAACCAGACAGAATAGACACACAACATAAATTAATTAATCGATTCTACTTCTGCTTTACATTCAAAGAAATAAACACAATTTAGAGGAAAGCACTTTTTTAAAAATGAGAATATATCGCCATCATCTCGTTCAGTCACTTTCCAATCATTTATGTTAATAAGCAATTTTTCTTGTTAATAATTTTTACAATTCTTAGGTTAAAAAATATTTTTTATCAGCATCATAATGCAATTTTCCATTTTTATACAAAACTATCATATAAAAAGCAACTGAAGATGATGATGATGACACTCCCAAGGGAAGTGCAAACTTCTTCAGCACTTTCACGAATATAAATCAATCACTACGTTCAGCCAGTGTTTAATCGCCGGCACTTTTAAATTTTCTTTACAGATTTTTTCTTAACATACAGAATTTTACTCACAGCAAATTTTCACTAGAATTCAAAAATAACTTGGGAGACCGATGATCTACTTTTCAAAATTTATCGATTTTTCCGAGACTTGTATTTTGTAATTCGGGGCAAATGTGAGTAAAAAGTAAAAAGTGCACAGGAATTGGGAGGAGATGCCAAATTGACAGTTTGCGTATACCTATTTGTACAACTACAAAGAAAAATTATTGGAACGAAATTAACGCCAACTTCATGCATAGTAATGGAACGAAAAATTATGCCCAATTTTTAAAAAGCCACTTACACTTACACTTCGCGAATGTTTAAAACTAGAATAATTATACAGTTTGAACATCATTGAGAACGATTGAAATTGAAAGTAAAAGAAAAACAATAAGGCCAATTTAGATGTCAATCGGGAGCCAAATGTCATAAATTTATTCGTCTCAATTTCAAACGTTAATTTAATGATGTGTAATTTTAAGAATAAAATGAAAATTTTTAACTGATTATTAATTTTTGTGTGCGGTTAATTAATTTAATTGATTAAAAACTTTTTATTCATTCCTATAATAGAATTTTATCTAATAATAAATTTAGCTTATAAGTCTGTGAAAACTATGAGGAACAGAACAGATAACTGTCAAATCAATGGTAGTACGTAATCGGCGAATTGGCGGGATAAAAAATGTCAACAAAAGATTTAAAAATTGATTCCTTGATTAGTATAGTGCCATTTCTTTCATCTCAAGACAACTCGAAAAATGTAAGTTATATTGTGGATATACCTCAAATATGCAAAGATGAGCCTTGTATGCTTGGTGTTGATGAAGCTGGAAGAGGACCAGTGCTTGGCCCTATGGTATATGGAATTGCATTTTGTCCAATTGATAAGAAGGAAATTTTAGAAAAACTTGGCTGTGCGGATTCGAAACAATTAACAGAGGAGAAACGTGAAATTATTTTCGATGATATTAATCAGAAGAAACATAATAACGAATGTCTTGGATGGGCTGTCGAGGTAATTTCTCCAAGCACTATAAGTTCTTGTATGTATCGCAGATCGAAATGCTCTCTTAATGAGGTGTCCATGGACTCAGCTATTGGTTTGATAAATAGAGCTATTCAAGATGGAGTTAACATTGCAGAGGTCTATGTTGATACAGTTGGTCCACCGGAAAAATATCAAGCAAAATTGGCTGCCATTTTTCCAGATTTTCAAATTACAGTCGCGAAAAAAGCTGATTCCACTTACCCCATTGTATCTGCAGCTAGTATTTGTGCTAAAGTAATACGAGATCATGCATTAAAAGCATGGAAATTTCCGGAAGGATTAGAACTGACCCAAGAGCAATTTGGGAGTGGATATCCTGGAGATCCAGTGACAAAATCTTTCTTGGCAAATAATATAGATCCTGTATTCGGATTCCCACGGCTTGTTCGATTTAGTTGGTCAACAGCAGAAGTAGCACTTCAAGGGAAGGCATATGATGTACAATTTGATGATCCAGACAAGGAAAAACCGAAGTATGGCGGTGCACCGATTACAAATTTTTTTAAAGGTAAAACAAAAGATGGAAAAGCGATTAGGAAACAACATCCGTTCTTCAGGGATAGATTTCTTAGTAGTGTAACTGAATTTTGAATAAACTGATTTTATGTATGACTTCAATGTGCTTTTTTATGCCCTCGTTTAACTTTGTAGGAAGGAATTGGTAAAGTATTAGAGTTATTCACAACATTCATAACAAGCTCGATAAAATAAGTCCTTTGACCTAATAGATCTATCGTGTGGGAACGTAAACTCAATTGGTAGATGTACATATTAACATTAACCTGATGAGGCCCCGAAACTTGCACTTTGTAGCGGATGCGCTGACACTAGTCTGACTCAGTCTGTAAGATGTTGTGATACCTCATAATGATTGTAAACCCTTAGACATGGGGTATACCCTAAAGCAAATTGTATTAATGTACGATTGTTAATTGCATAAGCAATTTATGATTACCGGATAGAACCCATGAGAAAATGGGGCCATCCTTATATCCGCCTACTACTGAGGTAAGAGCAGTGTGTTCGGGTCGAAGGAGTGAATGATTTTAAAATCTTTGGAGATAGCAGGAAGCACTCGTCCAGAGAATTAGGTGATGTGACTTTTTGGCGCAGGAGTGGCAAGCCATATATCAGGGAAATAGAGTTATTGTCTTATTGAATAGTTGGTTTTTAATGGACAAAATATATGGAAGAAGAATGTGAACAAATCTAATGGGCACTTGACCAATAGCATTTGACCCCTTCTCACTTTCAATGTGTAAATGGGTAATCGATCAGAAAATGGTTTAAGTTAAGTGTCAGTTGCGACTGATTACTATTGAAAGCCGAGGATACCTTAGAGGATGTAGCGTTGACCTCTTTAGGATTCCGTACCCAAAGGGTAAAAACAGAAACCATAATACTAAGCCTCCGATGTCCGTCCATCTGTCTGTCACCGAGCTGTAACTCATGAACCGTAATAGGTAGACAGTTGAAATTATCACAGTGCGTATTACTATTGCCGCAATGATAATAAAAATAAAATTAAATTAAAGGGGGCCCACAGACAAGAAACGTGTTTTTTTCGGCGTTTTTTGCTCGTTTTCTTCTCATTCATTATTAGTATAAATAGGCATTATTTTTTCAAACGACACCTATTCTCATTTGAAAAAATAAATAAAAGTACATATGCATTGTTAAATTTTGTACGATGGTACAGAACACTTATTGTGCGAGTCCGACTCGCACTTGTCCGCTTTTTTCTTTTAAATTTTTAATAATGGATTGGACTTCTACTTTGCCCGTGGGTTGCTAAAACATACTTTTTTTATTGTATTCATTGTATACATATATGGATTTTTTACAATTTGGTTAATCTCAGATCTATTGTCATTCAAATAGGCAGACACTTCAAAATTACTACATATTACATATCTACTTCTCCAGGGATCTAATGCAAATTTCCCTAGTCTCTCACATGCAGTAAGTTATTAATAGCCCCTTTCCAAAACTATTTCGCTGACTACTTCCAGCTTTCCTCAATATGCTAATAATATATTCCTCTTATTCTCGTTGGTGACTTTCTTGTAATGGTCCCTTAATCTAGTTGGAATGGAAAGATGTACCATCATGATGTTAAAATCGGCTCGTTTAGTAATCTAGTACTTCTAGTATGAATCTCCTTTCCTATTGTTTCCCGCATAATTTCGTTTTCATTCGTTTCTACTGAATCGTTATTTCATTCACTGCCATAATGAGTACATGACCAGTGCATTGTTAGTGATACCTAATAATTCATTGTAGGTCAGTGGCTCCGTGATCAAATTTTAGAAACAGCAGCTCTCAAAATTCAATAGTTTATAATGACTTTAAATACTTTAATGCATTGTCAAGTGAAGTTAGAAATATAAGGAATATAAAATTATTTAAAAGAGCTATCATAGAACATATTAAACAAAACTTTTAACCTGAATTATATGAATTTGTAGAAAATGTATACCAATAGCAGTTAACGCTGCTAAATAAACATATAATCTAATCTAATCTAGTCTAATCAATTATTGTACTGCTCTGATCCGTGGTTCTAGCAACATTCATTTGAATTTTTCGGAACCTATACACACATTATGAGGTGTAGTCCCAAGTGAAAATCCTACGTAGAACTTTCACCTATAAATGATGTTCGAAACTTTATAATAAAATGCCCATAATAACAAAGTTGAAAAAATTTAATTTTATCTTCCAATGAGGTTATTTATTGGTTCGCCCTTAAGATCCATGAAATGAAGAAAAGGGGACTCCAGTCTAGCAAGATTAACTAAACTTTTATGAATATTCTTCTTAATAATACATTTCCCCTGTTCCAAAAAAAAGAAATAAGATTCTACACACAACTGCATGAAACCGCTTCAGCATTAGCAATTTTCTCAACAATGATATCATTCAGAAATTGATAAAACAAATGTTTTTTTAGACCCTAATTATAATTTACATACTTAAAAGAAAAACTGTAGTATAACTTTAATTATACGTCTAATAACATTAATAAAAAGACTTTCACTACAATTAAAACTTTCTCAAATCGAGAACAAAAACGCTGCCATCAGAAGCACTAGCTCCCACCTTTGTACCCTTAGAGTTCCAGCAAACTTCAAAAATACCACCTGTTCCTTTGTAGCTATGAACAAGTTGACCAGTTTGTGTACTCCAGATATGAACACATTTATCAAAGCTACCCGAAGCTAAATGTTTACCATCAGGACTAAAAGCAACCGAATAAACCGGTTCTGTGTGTTTTGTTAAAGTATGAATACAAACGCCTCGTTCAACATCCCAAAGCCTTACAGTCGAATCAAAAGAGGCACTAGCGAGTATTAGATTTGTGTTGGGATTTTGTGTTCCCGGTCCTGTTGGTGACCACTTAATTGTGTATATTTCTTTTGAATGCGCTTGTAAATCGTGAACACATGTATCATGTTTCATTGACCAAATTTTCAATGTCATATCATCAGAACAGGAAGCTAAAAGTTGCCCTTGTGGATCCCATTTAATTGCATTTACTTCATTCTGAAATAAATTTTCGGGTAATGATATTTTACAAAAACTAAAACAGAAAAACTAAAAACCGCTTACCGTATGTCCTTGGAATGATTTAATCGGTTTCTCTACTCCAAGCTTACACACATGAATTCGTTGATCAGTACTACAACTTGCAAAAGAAATATTTGTCTGCCAATCTACATCAAGTGCTGGAGCATTGTGAAATGAAAATTGTTGAGTACATTGTCCTGTCGATGCGTCCCATATAATTGTTGTTTTATCGACACCAGCTGATAAAATATAATTGCCACGCTTATTCCATTTCAGAGCGAAAATCGGACCCTTATGTTGTCCCAAAGTTGACGCTAGTCTGCCATCAGTAGTCCAAATTCGGGCATAACCATCATAGCTACCAGTAGCTAAAAGTGATCCATCGCACTGAAATCAAAATAGAAAATAAATAATGCTGCGGATTTCAGATTTATAACCAAGAATATTTTGTTTTAATTAATTAATATGCAGAAGAAACAATTAACCAATAAGGATACAAATAAATCTGGGCCATAGGTTGAAACATTACTCAATGTACTTACTAAGTGGCATAGAGCATACGAGGACGTACGTTCTAAAGCTTATCACCATGCCCATTTAGAGGGAGTAGTAATTCCATAGCCCTGAATCGCAAGAGAAGATCTAATAATTGTTTACTCATTTTCTCACATCTAGCAAGACAACACGGTACCTTGAACCTGTAGAGCTCTATGGAATAAGCCATAAGCTAAGAGCGATTTTAACATAGAGGAAAACAAACGTTAATACGGTCCAGACTGATGTGTATAGCCAGGCAGCCGTTAAGGCGCTGCATGCCGTGCAGGTTAAATAAAAATTGTTGTAGGTATGCAAGATCAACCTTGAGGAATTGACTATACGGCACAAGGTGACCCAATGCTTGGTAACTGGCCACAAGGATATTCCAGACAACGAGATGGCTGATGAATTGGCCAAAAAGGGCTCTGAAATGGATAGCTCAGCAGCGATAGCTTATGTGAGGATCCCGATGGGAGGTTTAAAACAAAAATCTAATATGGGTCATTATGAGTCATTCGACCATGCTAGAAGACTGGGAATAAGCGAACGATTTCTACACAGGAGCTGTATGAATTCGGAATAAATTAAATTCGTACATACTTTTCGAATGCCCTGCTCTGATGAATAAAAGGGGTAGGCTATTAGGAAGCTACTTCTTTTAAGTGCGGGGGAGATGCACAGTAAAGAGGTCAGATTCATCCTGAGTTTCCTAAAGGAAACAGGATGGATTGAACTAGGGCGATTTTAAAAGGTCATCCCATTAGGACAAGGGGCCCAATGGACCCACTGAAGGTCTAAGTGAAGCCGGCTAGGCACTGCTAGCGGCACCCCACCTACCTAACCTAACTTAACCTTGGGACTTAAAAATTGGTGCACTGTAACAAAATTTAATCCCTGTCTACTAATCAAAGCAAATGTTCCAAGTAAGGGCGAGAATATATGATGTAAGTCCCAAAGCTGATATCTACCAAAGAAAACAGAATTATGGCGTTTATTGTTCAAGTTATAAATCTTTCCAGCTTTCATTTCTTGATTAAATCGAACCAGCCTTATAAAATGGGCACGTATACAATATGATAATGTGTACATTCTCAGCTGACTTGATTAGTTCCTAACACTTCAGAGATGGATATATGGTATTAAACCAGCGTAGGTGTTTAGATTGAAGATGTTTTTGAAAAGTGGCCTTCGATTCAATCATATGGTTTACAGATAATTATCAAGCCTGAAGTGTACGATACGAAGTTTTTTTGATAGCAACGTAGACAAACTTACTACTTTTCGATATTTAATTTGGATTTTAAATAGAACCCTTTTCACTTTCAAAAAATGCTAATCCATTCAATTTTGGTTACATGAATTTTCTCTAGGATTAAGCGGAAAACACAGTGCTAACTTTTCCAACCCGACCTCAGTAAAACAACTCAACCTGGTGAACTCTCCCAATTTTTATAACTCACAATACGAGCTTTGACAACTTCTGTATGATAGCAGTTAATTGGTCTGTTGGCATAAAAATTCAAATTTTTTTGTAATAATTTACTACAGTAGGAACAACTTTTTACGTTAAATATGCTTCCCATTTTTTTTTTTTTTTTTTGTTTTCAAAAAATTTTTTTCCATACATTTTTTCCTGATAACAAAAATTAGCTCTGACAAAGTTCCGGCAGAGTAGAGAGTAGACCTACTCGAGTTCAACCTCACCAACTTTGTCATTAGCTTCTTCATAACCTGATTTCATATATGTATTCTACAAAACTGTCAAAGTTGGGCTGAGGCTGAGGTTGGAAAGGCTAGCACTGAGTTTCCCGCTTTAAGCAATTCATAGTTAATAATAATAATAAAAAACAACATACATTCCAATCTAGTGATGTTACGTCTTTGTTGCTTGGCACTTCAGCACCACCTTTTTGAATGCAATGCCTCAATACTAGTTGATTAGGACTAATAGTATTATCAGACATATCCCATATTCGGGCAGTACTATCCCCAGAACCGCTAGCTAACAGATCGGTGCTAGGATTCCAAGCGCAGATAAATACTTCACTTTCATGTCCTCGCAAAACTGTAGCTTTTGATGGTGGTATTTCTATACTTTGATCAACTTCTATCGGTTCTGGAGCATTAGTAGTAGTGGTCGTTGTTGTTGTTGGTTGATTAGAAGGAGTTACCGCTTGCTCTTCACCATTGGCCTCTATAGTTGACTCAGTTTTTGCTGGTTCTACTTTTGCAGGTGGTTCAGTTTTCATACTTTCTGCTTTTATAGATAGCTTTTGACACTTTATTTCAGGCATAACAGCGTCAATTAAACTTAAACCCTCTATAACTCGAGGTGATTCCCCATCATCTCCTACGCTAAGTTCAACTTCAGTATACTGTAAGCCTTTTTGTAGTATTGTCAATAATGCAGCTGGCGGAACAAGTGCCCCATTTATATTGCTTTGTGATATATGCGATTCTATGCCAAATGTATATGCTGAATGTTGAAAACCTTTAATATTAACAAATATATATAGCAGATAAGAAAATTGATATTCTTAACAAAAATTAACTAACCTGACTCCTGTAGGTATCTATAAACTAGAAAATTAACCTCGTCACTTGAAAAACTCATTATATACACTTAAAAGTTTTATAAATTGTTTGTTTATTTTAACTATTTGTCCGGGAATTTTGTACTCAAATACAAATTTACTACACAAAATGCGACAGAAATGAAAAATTGACATTTAACTAGACAGGACGCCTGTATTTCTTTTAGGTCCGTTCATTATTTATGGAAAGTGAGGTGTGGTTCCGTAAATAAAAAAAACATTTATTCGCACATTCAATAATATTATAAGTATAATTAACAATGCAGATAATTTTTTTATTTCAACAATTATATATATATAAAATTCATAATGAATTAAAAGAAAATTGTTCGAAATTACTAAATCTCGAATATTATTTGTTTCATTGAATTGACAGATGGCGCTCAAAAAATGATTATAAATACTTACTACTATCTTCATTTTATATTGGGCTGTCTGTCATCGAAACGTCGTCATTCTTTCCGGTTTAAACTTTTGACAAGTGTGCTTGTTCTCGTAAGGAGCTAAGGCCGTTTTTAAATATTTTTGGCAACTTGCACCAAATATTATTAAGATAAATAATAATACACAAAAATGACTACCAAAGCTGAACTTGCTTGTGTTTACTCCGCCTTGATTTTAGTTGATGATGATGTTGCTGTGACGGTAAGTAAATTGATTGCAAATCAAAATCCTATAATTTTGTAATCTGTTAAAATCCTTGAATTAGTTTCAACATCTAGTAAATATTTTTACTTTAAAATGATTAATTATCTAATTTAAATATGATCTTAATAAATGTTTTTCATTTGCTTTGTTATAGGGTGAAAAAATTTCAACAATTTTGAAGGCAGCCAATGTTGACGTTGAACCATACTGGCCAGGTCTTTTTGCAAAAGCTTTGGAAGGTGTTAATGTCAAGGATCTAATAACAAATATTGGATCTGGTGTTGGCGCAGCACCCGCTGCAGCAGCAGCAGACGCACCAGCTGCAGCTGCCCCAGCAGAATCTAAAAAGGAGGAAAAGAAGAAGGAAGAAGAACCTGAAGAATCCGATGAAGATATGGGCTTCGGTCTCTTTGACTAGAAGATTACATTCGATCTGTACTGTTTTAATGTACAAATAAAACTTTTTTAAAGCGGGATATTTGTGGAACACATTGTTTATTCGGAAAGGGAAAGTTCTTTATATAAATATATCCAAATATAAAAGATAGTAAGAAAACAATTTAGGACTTCTGGTAGTGTTGGAGCCATTTGTAACTTGGATAAGTGCATATAAAGCTTTCGGTGGTGTAGGATTCTGAAACTTCTGAAACTTTTCAAGAATGCTAAATTGGGAGTCTTGTAGATATGCCTTTTTGTTGTGGCAAGTGATTGAAGTACAGCAAAAGTGTGGTATCATATTTAAAAGTAATGGCACAATCTAATACGAATAAGATCGCCTTTGACCTTCTCAAATCCATTTGGCACTGATTAAATTTGTTGGCAAAAAACAGTTTGTTTTCAGAATCTATAAATCGTGTTGAGTCTTATACTATTTACAAAATCTACGATTTAGTTGAGACTCTTCTTTTGTTAGTTTGCCAATTAACAATTCGCTAAAATGTAAGTCTTATAGTTACAACCACTAAATGTGCCGTTGATCTCAATCAACAGGCAAGTTCATTTTTTTATTGCTCTGCGTCTTAACGGGTCTCGATGGGAACAGAATAGATATACTTGCATTTATTAAGGTAATATGAAACCAAAATATTTCAATACTTTTGCAGTCATACATTTTATGCTAATCGACTTATCCTGGACACAGCAATGACACCGAGTTGCTAACGTTTCAAAACTAAATTCAAATTCAAAATTTGTTTATTACAAGCCCCGGCATGAGCGCCACGCTAATAAGCGTTGGGTATAACGAATGGAGTATTAATATAAATACTCAGTTGAATATAGCTAGAATTAAGATAAATACACAGTTGAGTAGCGAATTGGAGGGTAAATAGCGTCTTATTTAAGTTAACTTTTAAGTGCTATGCTAAAATTAAATCTATCAATTTTTAATTCATTTTAATCGATGAGAGCCTATTTACTTAATTATTTGGGTTTACATTGCTGACAAACAGATGCATTGCTCTACTTATTGGGTTCACTGCCCACTTTTAAGTTCAATCAGGGCTGTTTTAATACTAACACTATACTGAGTGTGAGTTCAGACAACAGGTGATAGTGTTTGTGGTTAGTGAGAATAAAAATAATGGAGGACCAATAGGCCAAGCAATGCAGAATTGAGCTTATATATCTATAATTATCCAGCGTGAGAGGTAATACCGATTAAGAACCACAACTGGCTGTCTGAAGTCTCCAAGAGATTAGCAGTATTTCGGTATTTCACAGTTTCAAAACTGGAGAGGTTTGAAAATATTAAGATGATAAGGTATGACTACAACCTATTAACAGAGTTGAGATCTGGTGGAATTATAATAACTAAGGAAGCCATTATGTAACTACCTGTGTGCTGACTGCTATTAGTTAAAAGAGCTTCCTCATCATTATAGGTATTCCGATGAGGAATCCTCGCAGGTAATCGGCGCACCCGTGGAATAAATAACGTCTGTAAGCGCTTCCATGTGCATATTCAGGTGGCATAAGGTTTAGAAAACCTAATAGCAGTTATAATTAGACTTTCGTTCTCGGAACCCAATCACAGGTTAGGTAAATGTGGAAGTTTCCTAATGTTAGGATATATATTTGACACAAGCGCACCCCCTCCTTCTCTATCACTGGTTTGAGAACAGTCTAGTCTAGGGTAGTCTAGAGTTAACGTTATTGTTAAGTTGCCTACAGGTGTTTTTGAAGGAACGTCGAAATTGGATAAATTTTAAATATGCGACAAGGGAAGATGGTCATGTTGGGAAAGCCTTCGTCCTAATTTTTGGTTTAGACTTGCCTCCATTAGATCCCATGATCTGAAAAAGACTCCTGAGAAAATTATAGAGAATTCAAATAGCGCATAGTCTCTTATTCGACAATTGAGCCGGTCATGATAATTTACAGACAAATTTAAATTTATAGGAAGCGCTCCGCAGTTTATTTTCTAAAAGCATAATGCATCGATAGTTAAAGACATTATTTGAGCGGCAAGCAATGCTTTTTGAAAATAAACTTTGCGAAAAGCCTGAATCAAACAAAATTAAATTATGTCCCCTTTAACAATCGATGTACTACCCAATTTTGTAAGGGGTAGCTTTAATTTGAGATTTATAATAAAAAGTATTTTGATTTAATCTAAGATTGTTCAATCGGTAGACTGAATAAATAAATAAATTGTGTTAATAAGAGCCTTTTGGCTAGTCTATAACTACACCAAATCGAATCTAAAATTATGTATGTTTAATTGAGAATGGGGGATATAGGCCCGCATAAAAGGAGGAAATGAGACGATTGTCTGGTACTGACATACAAATTAATTAAAAAAGTTCATTTATTTTATAAAAGTATTTATAATATTCGCTACTTCCCTCAAGTTCTTTCCTGAAATTTTTATAAGTCCTAAACTACAAATAATGCCATTTTGAGAATTTTTTAAATTCGAATTGTTAATAATGAAATTAATTGCACTCCTTGTCTCGTCTGTATCTTCTCCAAAATTGGGAGTAATTGTTAATTGTTGTGTCGTTGCACTCATTATGCCAGGAAATGTCGCACCAGAGTTATCAAAGGTGACCGAAAATAAATTACACATTTTCTGATATTGTGTTATCACAATGAAATGTTTATTTGCAAATCGTTGGAATACAAACTCTGTGGGTACTCCATCAATCTTAGTGCACAAAGCTGTATTGAAATTATTTCCATTTTTTTGACACATGCTGAAAGTAACAATTTTATAAATGTAAGTAATCAAAAACAATTAAAAACCTTTGTAGAAATGAAAAAAAAAGTACGATGGGAGGATAGACGTCGTGACGCTTGTTTTTGTTAAGAAATTCTTCTTCTTAAATTGAATGTTATAGCTTCCTTGACATTTCGTATATGGTAACGTAAGTCTGCGCGGATTAAATTTCGCTTGGCGCTTATTTTGTTTCGGGCTTGGTCTCAGTGATACGACAAAGATTTTATAAAGAAATTTGCATTTTTCACTTAAAATAATAAACAGTTTAATTCAATAGATGAACATTCAAAATTTTTTAATTATAAATGATATATTAGAATTCGTGTGAGAAGATTCTTCACATTATATTAACGCCATCTTAATTTCAGCGTCAGTACAATTTATTACGTTTGTTTTTATTCGTACCGAGAAAAAGGAAAAAAACATAATTTTTCCAGAATTTCTACTCCGAACCATACTACAAATCATTGAATTAAAGAAAACTACTATTGTATACAAATATTTATACATTTTAATAATTATTTTATTGTGGCAGTACCGGCAGCTGCCATACAAATTTCATGGCGAATTGATATTTATTTTTTCGGCACCAAACCAAATCAGTCGAGCGAAATTCTATGAAGTGTGGGGACGTCAATGCGGGCGGATTGTGGATTCATCATAAAACTTTAAAGCAAAAATCTCGATTTTATTGGACGTGTACAGTGGAAAGTTCCATTAACTAGTGAAATATTTTTGATTAATCAAAATTTGTTCCAGAAAATATGGCAATAAATTAGAAAAAAAAAGTGATTTTATTAAGTGGCCCATTAATATAATAAAAAAAAAGCAAAGAAAAATTGTGTGGTGTGTGTGTGATATGTGTGACACAGAAAATTTCGAAATTCCAAGTGTGTTTTGAAGAAAAATTTCTACCTTTTTGGTGCATACAAAAGAAGTTATTTTATTTTACAATAATGGCAGTAGTGCGTAAAAGGCAAGATGATGCAAATTTAAAAATTTTGCGAGAGTTAGTAACCAGTGGCGGTGGCAATCGTCAGTGTTTCGATTGCGGACAAAAGGGGCCAACGTATGTCAACATGACAATTGGCTCATTTGTATGCACTCGGTGTTCTGGAGTACTGTAAGTTTAGTTTTATTTAATTTTTTATTTTTTTGGTTAGTTCGTATTCTATCTAAACCAAAAATTTATTTAAAGGCTTCCAAAATAATTATATCTAGAATACAAACGGATATATGGACAAATTCTACAGACATTTACTTTTGTAGGTAGGAAATGTTAAATAAACTTGCGATATTAAGCAATGAACAATAGGCAACATTATGCTATTGCTTCGTGCAAATTTTGCCAGACAAAAATTAACTGAGACGACAGTCCCCAGGGGCTGCTATCGTCACATTGGTTTCACTAGAAATGAAATAAATCAATTATTTGTTTCGCAATCGTTGAATTTAGGTTAAAGGAGAGGATCTAGGTATTTCATAGACAAACATTGGTAGTCAATATAAATCTTTAACCTTTTCGGTATATAGGTACATGGATATGTATAATGTTAGATAAATCTTTCTGTCGAATACTTACTCACAAAGCTTTTATTTTTTTCCATTAGCGGAAACCATAAAAACGATAAAAAAAATATCAAAATGTGTGTTCCCAATTCTTAGGAAATATTATGTACGTGTCTTTTCGGTCCTGTTAACGTGACATAATTAATATTGTCAATTAATAACGATAAAAGAGGTGGGTCATCACATTACTCATAGGTATATAATCTTTCTGTAATGTACCTACCTACTAACATTCTTCTTACATAAGAGATACATATCATAATGCAGCGTAGAAAAAGGTTGACTGGATTTTCACTGATTTTTCTAAAGTTTTCGTTTAGTTCAGTCACTTTTTGTAATTAAATTGGAAGTTCATGGTTTCCTGGAAGATAAGGTCAAAGAATCAAATCGGTATATTTTTAATATTTGGGATAAATTCATTACTGCGAAGGATAGTTACGTTTGTGCTGTGTTGTTTTTCGTAAATACCTGTTTTCCGCGTTACTGTTTTTGTTTATGTTAGTTAAAAATGTAGAGAAATTGCACATCGGGAACGAGAGTGTCATGACATAAAAAATAGTTTTTTGGAAATCGCATTTTATTATTTCTTGTTTCAGAAAATATAAAAATTGAATTTAAAATTACTGAGGTTGTTTTGCGCCATCTTTCGGCAAGAAACTGCACATCAGTTATGACGTCTTTTTTTTTTATTATACCCTAGATGAAATCTATAGGGTAAGTTTGTCATTCCGTTTATAACACCTCGAAATAATGATGGTAGAGCAAAATGGATTGAACACCCACGCATAAAATTAAAAGTTATTTGATTTTTGCATGACCGTCCTTCTGTCTGTCTGTGCACACGATAACTCGTGAACGCGTATACTTAGATAGCTGAAATTTTGTACATGGACTTAAAAAAAAAAAAGTAAAATGAGACAAATCGACAACTCCTTTGCGGGGTTGCCTACAAAAATTTTGTTTTCCACTATATATTTGGATACTGCCTGAGAGCGCGTTGATATAGAGAGCTGAAACTCGGTTCTTCAGAATACGAAATCCTATAAAATTGGTTGTTTTATCTCTCAGACGAACCGTTCTAGAAATATATGCGAAAAACCCCTTCAAAAATCAAACTTGCACAGATGGGTATACGAAATTTAATACGAGCATTCATCTAGGGTTTCATAAGAATTGGTCTTAGACCATCGTTCTAGGTGATTTTCAGTCTACCGATTTTAACAATCTTGCAGATAGGAAATATTACATATTTACATACAAGTACAAGCTATGTATATTGGGCAAGCATTAGAAACAATCATAGACCTCATCATAGAATCATTAAATAATTAACATAATCATATATGTCATTATACTTGAGGAATCATTAATTATAGAATTTATTATAGATGCATTAATTATAGCTAAC
The DNA here is from genome assembly GCA_963924295.1 of Dioctria rufipes. Lineage (NCBI taxonomy): Eukaryota > Metazoa > Arthropoda > Insecta > Diptera > Asilidae > Dioctria > Dioctria rufipes. The sequence goes on along the minus strand of OZ002745.1, from coordinate 26,474,389 downwards.
TTTTTTCCTTAGAAATATACATAGACGCACATGTCAATTACAAAGTTATATAGAATTTTATCGAATTACAACGTTATATAGAATTATATCGAATAGACATATCCTTAGAAAACATAATTAAATGTTGATTGAAGAATTATTTAATAGCAAGTTTTAAGGAATAAGGAAAATGGAAGGAAACTAGGTGGAAGGAGAAGCACAGGACAAAGTCGAGGTGGGAATCGAACCCATGGCTCCCAAGAAGTTAGTCAGCGCGCTTACCAACTGAGCTACCAAGGCTGCCGATCTTTTCGCACACTTACATATGTCATTTTGGGTTTTTTTTTGTGTTGTTACACAGTAGAGAAAGTAACTGCAGCAAGCCTTAGGCTTCTTTTTAACTCTACATATCAGGCCCACCCAACTAAATTGATGATTTACAAGACATTAATTCGACTCACTTACGGGTTCTCTAATTGGTTCTCAATCTTACTCTCTGTCGCCGAAGAGCTGGACTTTTTTGGTGCACCCCCCACCCCCCCCCCCCCAACCCTCCCTTTATTAATCTACTCATTAAACCTGTAAAAAAAATGAAGGTACTCGTAGAACCTTCCAAACATCTCATTAAACAAATCCTAGACGAAAACAGGAAAACTTTGCTGAATAATTATTATCTCTTCTCAATAAATATAGGTATTTCACAAACGCTCCTCCATACTCGGCCTGAAAACATCCTACAAATCCTTTTCTATTAAAAGCACCTAGCGCAATTTATAGAGGCTAAGACCACCCTTACATACAATGTGTATGCTGCTGTGTAGGATTCAATTAAAAATATATATATCAGCTCTCAGTTGGGCCTCCGATAGTACATAAGACTGAATGTAGTAGAATAAGTAGAAATAGTATAAATAAAGGAAATGTATAAACTGGTAGGAGACACAATGGATATTGCAGTCCGTGCTAAAATTAGATGTTATGACAGCATAGGTATTACTTAGTAATAAATTTGATGTTTAAAACGTAAACATCTATTTGCATATAAAACTATGAATAGCGCGCTATCGGGCTCTGATTCCTGTTATTTAGTTGTTAGGTTAGGTTAAGTGCCATAGGAGGCAGAAGATTATAGTACGCCACGAGCAAGTGTGCTTTCGGATTTGCAGTGTCGTTTAGATGCTTAATGAAATTGTAGTAGCTTAACGTTTCCAATGTTAAATTTCTTTGCACTGTAGCTGGAAAAATCTAAAAGTCAGCTAAGTTGAACTAATGTATCTGCCTTAAGTTATCATGATCTGTACTAAGCCTCAATAAAGATATTTTGACTTTGTGTTGTTACACTATCGTTATGATGTGCGTCTGTTTTTTATGTAAAAATTACTTAATTGTAGTTATGAGATGCTTTTGGAGCTTGATGGAACAACCTTTCTTATCCGATCTTTTTTTTTCCTATTTCTAATTATTGTCAGATGGTTGTAATGCCCATTGGTAGATAAATATACCTATAAATTCAAAAAGTATCGGGAAATTTTGCATACCTACATAGGTATATTGCTTAGCTCGCGTAGAAGAAAAAGAACGGCCAGGACATCCAGAAAAGAGATTATATAGCCTGGACTGGCAAAACTCAGGATCGTTTTTTTATTCTCTGTAATGTGATCGAAGTTTTTACCTGTTTTTTTTTTTTGGCAGCTGATCACAATTAGAATCTGTGATATTAGATAAAAGCATCATTTATTTCTAGAATATTTCGTCGGATACTGAAAATCCGAATTTTTTGGTTTTTGTATTTCAAATAAATCAAAAATATCTAAAACTAACCGTTTTCCTAGTATGCGTAAAAAGCTGAATTTCCAGATTAAATCGATTTTGGAAAGTACACCTGAAATTGTAATGCAATTACTGCATCTAAAATTAGATGTCCCTGTGGCAGTATATTTTTATAGCCATTATCTAATGCGTGCAGTAATCGCCGTGAATGTTGGTAAATCTAATTTTTTTTTTAATAAAATAGCAATGTAGGTAGTTATATACACCTATAAAAAGATTAGTGCTCTTTAGATCAATGCTCTCTCAATCAATATTCACATACATGGAGTTTACTAGGTAGCATGCATCGGTTTTCAATTTTTGGATAATAACGTTGTGTTTAGGGTATATTTAAGGGGTCATCAAATACGGCTCAATACCATATCCTGAATCTGCAAAAAATACACAGATGTTTAATGTTGTTTTTGCTTTTGGTGAACATTGAGTTCTTCCATATTCTCGAATGATGTTTAACTTCCAGGTCAGCCTGCATCTTTGTAAAGATTTATCGGGCATTTCAAGGGGCCTTTATATTTACATTCGCAAAAGTTTTACGGTTTATATACTATGTGGTGGACCTGATTTTTGGATTTATACGTAAGTGCAATCCAATGCTTTTAATATTACATTTGGAATTTGAACCGGTTTTTTCAAGCTTCCTTAGCCTTAGTCACACCTTAAACAGAAGCAGGACACTTGATTTAGAAGTCAGCTTTCTATTTCTCCAGAAACATATTTCACTGTCCTACTTATAGTACGAAAACCCTGGATTCTCCACATAGCAATATAAATATCTGTATCCGTTGTTTTAATGTAAGAGCTCCACCTCTCCTCTCCTCTCCTCACTTTCACCAAGAAAAAAATTATTTATTCATACCGAAAACCGAAAGAGACTTATATTCCTCAAAAGTCTGGCACTGAACGAGTTTTGTATACTTTTTCGCAAACAAATTTGGAAGAACTTGTACCATCTTCAAACGTGAATTTGCTATTGACCAGACTTATCATAATTTTTGAAGCATCTGTTCACAATTTTGAACATTTTCTCATCTTTATTCATATTTAGGAGCTTCCTCCAGTTTAGAGCATAGTAATTTGCTCAGATTTATTCATAGAACCTCGAGAATTTACTCAAAAAAAAAAAAAATTGAAGTATCAGCTTATGCTCATTTTTATTCATACGGCGGCCCCATTAATGTGACTGATCCATCTTCCAGACCTTATGTTCTTTAAAGATGTCTTAAGAGATTTCTACCATGCGGTAGTCAAAACACTACACTCATCATTTATACTGAATTTTTGACTGAAGTAAATTTCCAAGAAATGTAGGATTTTGATATATCTAGTACCTACCTATAGATACTTTGCGTTTTACATTTCCAAAGATTGTCATGTCTCGTCCCGTTTAGTTTGAATTTATTAACATAAACGGAAATGCTTATAACTTAAAGCTTTCTTATTTTTTATTCTTCTCACCTCCGTTTTGATGTTACGAGATTTATAACTAATTTTTTCCATTTAGCTATTATTATTTTAAAACAATAATCAGTTTTTTACGGATTTAAGAACCATAAGGCCTTCACTTTAAGATGACCTTGACACCTTGTAATTTTTGCATTGTGGCTACAACTTTTTTAACTTGTTGTTGCACTTTTTCGAAAGCATAACCAGTGAAAAATTTAAGTAAAATGTCGTAAAGGTAGCCAACTTTCTTTACTGATTGAACTTTGTTTAAGTCATTTTGATGAGATCTTTCGCGATACAAACAACGTTTAATTTAGAAAAGATGTTGAAAATTTGAATTTCCAAATGTTAAGTGCCTTATCTTTAGAGCAGAAAGGATACGACGGTGGTACCTATAACAACTTTAACATAATTATTTCCATATCAGTTTCTTGTTTCTAAATGGGCTCATTTAATTTACATGTCACTTAAAAAAAAAAAAAAACTTTAAATAAACACTCTATTTCATTCATGATATACATTTCCACCATCTGTTGAATAAAAACTTTGTAGAAAGATATGCTAGGCACTGTGTCTGAGTAGCTACAATGAAATCACCCAGAAGCTAGGCAGAGATATTAGTTCTACTGGGAATTATTTTAATTCCCCAGTGTGTGATTAATAAAAAAAAAACACGTTTCCGCAAATGTTATTTGTAGTACTATGTTCAAGCGTGCAAAGTTCAGAGATTTTATCTACGCCTACATTCGCTTGAATTCGCAAAATTATCAACAAGCTTCTTTGTGGCGTCTGAATTTGCATTTTTTAAACGAGATTTGCCTGCAGTGCTTTATTACTGTTATATGTTTATCATTAAAAAAAAATTGTATTTAATGTAAATCGCAGAATTTTGCGGTGATATCAAAAATATTTACAAATTCCGTTTAGCTTGGGGTCAGATGATTTTTAAAAGTTCGAAAGCTTAAATTAGTAATAAAAATTTGGTTTTATGTAGTAAAAATAGAAAACACGCGTAAATCATGAATCATGTATTTTATGAGTTAAGCCGTACAAACAACAGTATAATAAATGTTACAAATCTAGTGTTAGGTCTTAGTCGTATGTAATAAAACGTTCCGTAAATCAATTCTTCTTTTGATTCTGTTGGGACGGTGACCTTCATGTTAGGTAAATTTTCTATCACAACAAAACCGGTTTCGAATAAAAACACACATTTAAAAGAAATGTATAAATCAACAGAAGCATCATTAGATCATCAGAAATGCATAGATCATACACAAAACAAGGTATGATATATAACGTAACGAACTTAGACTTTACATGTAATTCAACAACAATATTACAAATACAAAATACAAAGTAAACTGATGCAATTCGTCATAACAATAGCTTTTATGACAGATCTTGGTTCATATTATTAACAGATCTATACCATCTAAGGCCTACGAGGATGCAATTCAGATGACAGACAAGCGCTTTGTATTTAAATTACCAAGTACCGCTTGTATGAAAAGTACTTGTAACTAAGTACTAAGTCTATAAAAAAGTACTGAGTACTTTTTAAAGTACTTTTTTACAATCTTTGTATATTGGCAGTAATATAATGAAGCCTTTCGAGTTGTTAATAGATATTAATAAATCAATACCATTTGAAAGCTATAATATGTATACTAACCAGTGGCTACTATTTATATTTTTTTATAGTTTTCGGCACTGCACGTAGAGTAAAACTTTCACCTCTCACTGATTGCTACACTCATAAAAACTATTAGAGGTCCGCCCGAGCACCCATTTTCGCCTCCAATAATGCATAAAAATTATAAGGAAAAAATTTCTAAGACAAAATTGAGGCCGTCAATTTTATATTCGAGCGAGACGTCATAAGAAAATATTTTCCCAAATTCTTTTACGTGCTTCGTTTAATATTTTTTCCTCTGCCTGATGCAGTATAGAAATCTCTCAAAGCCTTGTTTGCTGAGAATTCTACGATGTTTTTGAGCATTGGTAACTTAAACCGCTGGAATCGTACTTGGGAATGAAGCAAATCAGAAGAAACTGTTTGCGTACAAGCAAATCGACAGAATTAAATATTTGCTACACGTGAAATTTCTTGATTAAGGTGGTTTTTCCTGAAAATAGCACTCCACACAAAGAAAAAGGAAAAAATTGAAATCAATGAAAGTTTGAAAAGAAATTTGAACGTGTGATGGCAATAATTTCCAACAGTCTTTTCTTCCAAATTGGTTTATGCATGCATGCCATGCCGTATGAGCGTGTATAGCGCCCATTAAAGTTAAAACTTTTAAATTTGTACTTAACACTTTTTTTTTATTATATTTTAGTTGCTCTTGCTTGTGTTCATACAATGATTTCTTGGCCATAGAGGCCTAGATAATAGCAAGGGTAATAACGATTTGTTGTATTCGTGTAGTGTATCTTAATATAAAAAGCTCATCTATAAAGAATGCAATACAAGAGATTTGTACTCGAACACTATTAAATTGGTAGTGTCGTTGCAGATATCAAAACACAATCAGTTAAACAAGGCAAGAAGAAGGTGCGTTGTTATTTTTTTTTTTTCTGAAAAATGCAATGATTTTCGTAAATTTGTTTGACTTGCTGCATTTTTGACATCATTAGACAGAAAACATACTGACCATTGCATTTTTTGACATCATTAGGAAGGAGCACTTCAATTTCTTAGGGCCTAATTTTTCTGTGAGTGCTCTAGTTTAGTCGGGAGCTGGACGCATAACAAAAAGAAAATTAATCAAACGACGTTTTTCCTAGAAACACATTTCTAAAATAAGCGAAAAGCAAAAGAAAAATTTCCGAAAAATAATCATATTGTATAAAAGTGCACTTAGCAAAACTACTCTTTCATAAAAGCCAATTTCTCAAAAAGTTCTTGCTTTCAAATCATTTGTCTACATGAACTGAACAAATAACTGAGATAGCAGAAGATAATTATTTCTATTTTTTTTTTTCATTAGTTTGAAATCAGTTATTTTTTATTTTATTTATAAATTGAAGGCAGGGGACGAAAGATTCCAAGCACCTAGGCCAAGGTGGCCCATTATACTACCCTGCTAAAGATTCTAAACGATCTGTCACCAGAATCTTCCTGACCTCTTAATGAAGCGGGGATCAGGTCTATGTGAGGTAAGATTTTCAGCTCATCCGGAGATAGAAGGGCATATCCAAGCGTATTTAGCCTACTTGGGCAAAAGCCGGACAAGATTTAGCCAATTGTCATTGGACCAAAGAATCGAGGGAGTAATAATCTGAATGCAGTACAGTTTGGAGACCATGGTATCCGAGTGCATCCGAGTGAGATTGTACATACCTTTAATACGTACTTTGTCAAAAGCATTAAACATATAAACATCTCTATCCCAGTGGTGGACTTTTTTCAAGTGGACTCTGCAACAGAGAGTACATTCAAATTTAGTTTTAGTAGTGAGAAAACACTGTATGATACATTAAAGAGGTGCAATAATAAAAAGGAAGTCATTGGCCTGAGCTGCGATATGATTGTTCAATCCATAAAGACAATAGGGCATATATGTATTAATGAAGTCAATAAATCTAAGCCTCCAAAATGGAACATTTCCTTGCTGGAAAGAAACTATCGTTATTCCGATCCAAAAGATTCCCAATACAACGAAATGTGAAGAATTCCGTCCAATTATCAGCTATGAAAAGATTCTAGAAAGAATAGTAGCGGATTAGCTGGGAGAATATGTAGAAAAGAATAAGCTATTATTAGAAGAGCAGTCTGGCTTCAGAAATAAACATTCATGCGAAAAAACAATAAAATTGGTTTTTATTTGAATAGAAAAAGGAATTGGATGCTGGTAAGAAAATAATGACAGATTTCCTAGACTTAAACGAGGGTTTGAAACTATATGTAGATAGGGATATTATACTAAAGAAACTTAAGATATGTGGATTAAGAGGAACTGAACAAAAGTGGATCAACTCATATAACACCACACAAAAAACCAGGGTAAATGGTATAATGTCTGATCCAATAGACGTGGAATTGGGAGTTCCCCAAGGTTCCGTACTGGGCGTCACATTGTTTCTTCTGTACATAAATGATATAAAATCAGTAATAAAATACAGTCAATTGTCATTATTTGCAGATAACACCTTAATACTATATATGTTGTGACCAAGCAGACGAATGTATTCGTAACATAAAGGAAAACCTTGAGAGCATTGACAACTGGCTTAAAATGAATAAACTTAAATTTAATATTGAAAAAACTAAGGCAATGTGCTTTAATGTCATTGATCCAGAAGATATGTACCTTGGCAATGAAAAACTTGAATATGTAACAAAATTTAATTACCTTGGTGGTGTAATAGTGGATAACAAATTAAAATTTCATGAGCATGCAGACTACATAAGTGGAAAAATCGCAAAGAAAATTGGTTTCTTAAGAAGAATTAGGCGATATTTAAGTGTGGACATTTTAATTATTGTTCTTCGCTGATATTCGCTGGTACTGCAGGAATAAAACACAAGCTTCAACTTCTGCAAAACAGAGCAATGCGGAGTATATACTTAGGTGTAAATGGGATACACCCACGCGATACATGCTAGAGATTCTCCAGTGGATGAATATTAATCAACGCTTGACGTATAATGCAATGATTCTTGTGTTTAAGATGAAGAATAATGAAGACTTAGGCACTTCACTTCATACAGAAATATTATGTACTATATGTTGGGGACGGTCAGCCATACAACCTGTGAGGAAATCACGGTTGCAGAAATGGAATAGAGTTGGTACGCAGAATTCTTTATTTTACAAGGTTCTAAAAATTTTTAATGATTTGTCTGATAAAGTTAAAAATTAAAGAGTGCTAATTTGTTTTAAAAGAAAACTAGCTCAATATATTTTAGAAACTGAATGTAGATATAGCACATTTTAATATTATGTATGTAATTAATGACGTAGAACTGTGAATTTGTTAAATAATCATATTTTTAGTATGCTTTATAGTTACATGAACTAATAAAATCAATCTTATCTTAATTGTGTTACTGTGTGAATTTTCTTGCATTTTTGATAATTGGAATTAAAACAATTAGATCCAAATAAGAAAGACAATATTTTAATAAATAAATAATTATAGTACTTTTTCATATTTTCTCAATATAAATTACAAAGAGACACATACAATTTTGGATTCGCCTGAAATCGCAACACAACAAGAAAAGTTGAGTGAAATTTTTCTATCGACAAAAGGAAAGGATAAATTAAATATTTTGAAGACTTTTCCTTTAATTTAGAGCATTAGTATTGTTGTTTTTTTGTAATAGAATATTTAATGGTTTTGCGAGGAGCATATGTGCTCCAAAAAACCATGCTCGCAAAACCATTAAACGTTTCACTGCGAAATATCTCTTTATCAAACATCCACTTGCTAAATGCCTTTCTGTGATACGTCTGGTTTAGCCAAAGAAGTATTTGCAAAACAATTTTTTGTGAAACGTCTTTTTTTGGGAAAAGGGATAAAAGGCCTTCGAAAGATGTTCATTTTGCCATATGTCTTTAGGCAAACTAGGTATACTTTTAGTCTCTATGACATAGCCATAAATGTAACATTGTTCGTCTAACCGGTTGACTAATGGAAGTAGTACATAAAATGGCTTGTATAGGGTTCCGGGGCTTATGGTGAAACGAAAGTCAGTGTGCCAGAATTCCGACAAGGAAGTAGGGAGTAGAGAAGGACTGAAAGTATCTAGTTAATTTGCTATCCAGAATAGTTGGGATCCGATTCCTCAAATCCAGGTACCCGGAAATAAGCTATCCGGACTCAGACTAAGCAAAGTAGGCTGAAAATTTCCTCCAGATTGCATTATTTCATATCGGGTAAATGGAAATGGTATTGAGCAACCCAAAAATAACATAAACAGCAACATTTAACACTCCTTCAATCTTTTTGAATAGATATTCCATTCTCAGTTCAATTTGAGATAGACAAGGGGGATGGGTTTTAATTTTATCTTTTTTTTTCTTTTCTTTTTTTAACTACTGACACATCTCTCCCATATAATGAATATGATGGTGCAATACATTTGGAATGAAAGTACATATAAAAAAAAAAAAGTGCTTCCATTCATATTATTTCATTAATTCTTTCTTTGCATGAATTTCATATTTCATGAAACACTGCTAAGGTAAATGTTTTCACGGCATTTTCGTGTGGTTTTAATTGTGATAATAAGATTAAAAGACATCTTTTGCTTATTTCCCCTTGGCACTAAATGCTTTACACAAGAAACTTTTAATATGCACCCACATTACCGAGACTATTGTTCATTGTGGATGTTGGCTTCTTTGACAATTTACTATACCTACTCATGAGATTCACCCCTCTTCCCATATAAAACGAACGAATATAAGTATAATTCCCCATGAAAATATACAAATGTATGTATGTACGTACATTTTGACATATGAAAATTGTTTACAAGCTTACTTTGGCGGCATTGTGACAGAATTGAGGTCATGTCTGACTGAGGATATTCTACGTGCTCAATTGAAATAAATGGATGCTTTACGATAGTAAAATAATTGAAATAGTCCAGTCATATATTACATATATATATATATATATATATATATATATATACATATGTATGTGCATATTTACAACTTCCTTTTCATATCTTTCTCCCAAAGAGATATCTAATTTGATCAAGTTTAGAGTCAGTGTACTGCATTAATTCCAAGCTGAATTGATTAGTATATTTTTGAAAAGATGAACGTTTGAACGTGATAAACATTCTAAAAGTAGACGAACGAGATTATTTTCAAAAACAGTACTATTTTTATAAGAATGACAGGTAGCATTAAAGTAAGTCCCAAAGAATGTAAGGTATCCACTTGTCCTTCCATAAGAGGAACAAACGCAATTACCACTCTTCTGTTTTTTTGTTTTACAAATCTCCCAGAATTTATGTACATCTGCATAACAAACATTCTGATTTCAAAGGCTACCGAAACGAGTATAGGTATATATTATGCTAATGTATGCTTTAAGCAGCCAATCCTTATTAGTACCTACTTAATTATAATACACACAAGTCATCGAACTGACTGAACTAAAATTGTGACATTGGCGTTTTACTCTAGTTAAGAAGACTCCATATGAAATATGAAGGTTATTGGTCATATTATAAAGAAATTAAAAAAAAAAGTTCTGCAAAACATTTATTTCTCGTTTAAGTCAGCTTTAATTTTCAATTACTTTGGAAGATGTTGAAGATTGCCTTTATAGGGTCGGTTTTTATAACCAGGATTGCTTCTATCATGATTCATTGAGATCAGAGAATTTATTAGCTGAATTTTTTAAGGTTTCATACATGACCCACGAGAGAAAAGTTGAAAGGTTGTAAAATGTGATTTTGATGTTCAATTCGATTGTTGGGAACATTGACGTGGATTAATTCACTTTTTATACTTGAGAAGAAATCAAAGGATATTTGGGAATTTGGCCTAGCTTTGTTGTGGCAAATCGTTCCAATTGCTACATCCTCAATAGGATGTATAGTTACTTTGCTGTACTCGCTGGGCTGATAACTGTCAACACAGTGACGGAACTGTGGTGTGGTGTGGCTTAACCCTGGTTACTTGATGCAGTAAACCGAGATCGGAGAGTCAAATCCGGTAACGTATTCACCAAATGACTTGAGACTTGTAACGGTCCAATCAGTGGCTACCTAAGCAGTCTGATTGTAGTTGAACAGCTTCGGGGCCTGAAATATTAAGAAAAAAGCTAAATATTATGACCGGTTAGAGACGGTAAGCTGGTCCGGCCCTGTGGCTGGATGCACCTCTTAGGTCCTGACAACCAAGCCGTTCTTATGACAATTTGACTGCTGCAATTGAAACCTTAGCAAGCTGTTCCGGTGTTGGTATACACCTCGTCAGTCCGGAATTTACCCATAACAATCTGCACTGGTCTAATACTAAGTTGGTAGGAAGGCTAGGTCTTGGCCACCAAGGCCACCTTATGTAGACTTGGTGATGTTCGCAAAGTTGTAGCCACGTTGATTGGACTGCTGTCCTTGATTCTCCAGCACCTGGTTACAGATCAATACGTTGCAGACCTATAACATAGCTGTATCTGGAAAATTCAAAATTTATTGGGAACTCGGAAGTTAATTTTTTATATGCTAGTAGTGCTCTTTACAGGAAAAGCTCCTTTTTTTAATTTAAAATTTTTTTAAATTATTATAATTTACTAATTGTTTTTTTTTTTTTTTTTTGAAGCCTAGTATCGAGTTCGAGTAAAATGTGACATTTCCATAAAAATTTTAGCGCCGATAGGATCGCAAGTAAAAATTTTACTGATAATTTTACTGGTGCAGTACAGAGTTTACTAAAAAGTGAATATTTCTGTATTTTAAGATAGATGGGGATTTGTATGTCTTCACTTATTTTACTAATCATTTCAATGTGCGGATCATTAAAATGCTGGTAAAATTGTGACATTTCCTGTTTCTATGACAATTTTCACACTATAAACAATTGGAAGCTTTTAATAACATAACATAACATAACATTTTTGTTTTCTCCAAATTAACATACGTCAAAATTTTACCAGCGATTTTAATGTAAAATATTTGTAGACCGCTTTAAATCTTACTTAAGCAAAAATTTTACTGAGATCTTTACTAGTTCAGTACGGAGTTTACTGGTGAAAGGTGTCATTTTCTCTAATATAAGATAGATGGCGCTCTGTAAGTCTCCACACTCAATTTACTGACCATTTTAAGGTTCGGAACATTAAAATGCTGGTAAAATTTTGACATTTCTTTGATTGTTGACAAAGCGAGTTTATTTAGTTTTTGCCATGGATTTTAAATAATAATTACTTATCATTTTTAAAAATACTTCCGATTAATTCCGATTTTAACAGCTGTCACTTGGATTTCTCCACACAAAACGTACGTCAACTTTTTACAAGCGTTAAAATGTTATTTTTTGGAGACCGCGTTAAATCTTACCAATACCCGAACTCCATACTACTAGACTTTACTCTAGATGCTCTTATCAAGAATGTACTTTTACAAAGTTGGTTTTAAATTTTTATTTTCAAATTCAACGCCTAACTTCCCTTTTGTAATCAGCAAGGTATATCAAATTATTTTTCAAGGTATTTGTTTATAACTATTACATCGGTTTTTGGGAACTATCGGTTGTACAATCCGGAACGAAACTGTCGGCACAGATATACTAAATTTGTCCGTACATTTGTAACGCATAAAAGTAATTATGGTACAAAAAATTAATATATATTGTTGGACGTCCGTACGTCTTTCTAACTTTTAGTTTCTGTCCGCATAATAACTTGAAAGCTAGAGCGAAGAAATTTCGCATACGTTATTTTTATAATAACTGTGTTCTTTTGTGAACCTGGTTCTAGAACTCCCATATACTGGAGAGAACAAATTGTTCTGTCGATTGAAGTGAACTCCATATTTGTACTGTTCGCTTCATTTAAACCTTTTTATGAAAATGTATGAGGCATTCTTTTGTGTATCTTATGTTCTGCTCTGTTCTGCGGACACAAAAGAACACAACTAATATTGTTGATTACGGGTTGAAAATAGGTGAATTCGGGTAGAATAGTTTAGGTGTAACCTCCACATAACTTCTGAGTAGTGCATGTATGCTATATATGATGATGATTTGTAGTAAGAATTCAAAATTTCAGATTTTTTTACTCAATTTTATTTTTTACTTGACTACTATTTTTTTTAAAAAACACGTCATCAATATTAGTTTTTATTATCGAATTTAAAAAGCCAAAAGTCTTCTGTTTATATTGCCAAAATATATTGTAAAGGTCATTCACAGAAAATTGCTTACCTTATTGAATTTAATAGTGTTTCTTTTTTGCTGAATTTAGACGAAGAACTTTTGCAAAAATATAAAAAGGTTGTCTTGCAACTCAAGGCTTTTGGTTTCTTAAATTTGAAAAGAAAAAGTAATATTGAAGACGAGTTTTTGAAAAAAATAGTATTTAAATGAAAAAGAATGCGTGGTAACATTCCGAAATTTTTACTTCGTTTAGAGCTAACTTCGAAAAGGGGCGCAGAATTTACTGGGTATTAGAAGGCAGTAACGGTTTATCTATGAAATGACATTTGTCACCCTCATCCGTCATCCCTGCTATGTTTCTTTTAGAAGTTTTCAGGGAACTCATTACTTATAAAGAAAAAAAGTCTCAAAAGCCCTGCACTTCCAAGTAGGAGTATATGAGTATGTATACGAGGGTTGACTTATTGTTTTTTATGTATTGACATATAAAAATTAAATTTTTGTCTTTTTTTTTTTATCTACGTGGCCATTAAAAGTCATTTCGTTAAAAAATTGAGTTAATACTCGAAAAATTTTCGAGCATTTATTTTTTCCGATTTTAAAGGCAAATTTCTGCTAACAACAGCGCATTTGCAAGATCTAAAATAATTATTTGACGATGAAGCACATAATTCATGGCCACTGTAGAACGGCAGTTCAATGAATTCCAACGTGAGCGTAGTTTGTTTTAGTATGCGGTATTTTTGTTCTTCGGACTTTAAACTTTATACTCCTTTAACATTTATTTACATACATAAGGCTCTTGTGCAAGAATTTTGCTGAAGTCAGCAACGCAATATATGATTCCTTTTGTTTTGTATACAGCGATTATTTCCGGGATCAATATTCTATCAATCGACCCAGCTTATCGACCGTGAAATTTTTTTCTATAATTCACCCGAAACGTTTTGAAACGTAGATTGCTTGGGAATTTCAATATTTTTGCTAATTTATTTAGCGATTTAGTAGATTTTCTAAATGTTGTTGATAATTAATTTTCTTTTTTCAACATCGTTTAATGACATTAAAAAATAAAAACGTGCACAATTCAGCAGCTGACATTAATTGTAGATCTCTCTTATCTTATTTTACATACATTTATTTGACAGATATACGAAAGAATAACACGATTGAGTTATGTTAGTTAAATTTTAAAGCAAAAAGGATAAGCTATAGAGAAGAAAAACTTAAGCAGTTTTCTTCCATCTAGTAGAACTGGATCGATGTGCTCGTTTTAGTCATGAAAGTAGTACCTACCTAAACTACGAAACTTTATTAAGTATTGAAGAAATTTCATTATATCGTAAAATTTTTAAATTTATAATATTCATTTAAAAATGTTAAGAATTTTCCTAGTCCTTCATTTATTTTCTGGTAATATTTCTTGCTTTTGTATGACTGACATAATTTAAGGGCAAGTAAACAAACAATGACGACTTAATGGAAAATGATATTTTTTTTCCATGCCTCATGGCTGTTTATTTTTATAACTATTTTACTCTTATTTTATTTAAAACACTATAAATTATTATTGAAACAATTAAACTTGCCTGAAAAATGATTTTTTACAAGAACGATACCGGTTGCTTCTACAACACAGCACAGCGCACTACATCACTATAATTCAATACTCCGGAGTCTCGTTTATATAAATCTCTTCCACACACAAAACAATATTTCACTATTGTTTCTCACCTTTATTAAGTATAAATAACTTTTAATCACTTCTATAACACAAAATCACGAAAACACCATCGGACATGATTTCGTAAAATCAGAAATGTTAGAAATGTCGAATAAAGCAAAGTCTACTTGTCATTTCCACCTTGTGTCTACAAGTATAAATGCTTATTACATGTACACGAATCTTACATAATATTTCCCAGCAAACATTACGATTGGAGATCGAATCGGAATCGACCCGCTCAATCGAAGTTTAACTTCGATCTCGAAGTAGCTCTCGATTCGATCTCGAGCTGAAAATGAAGGAAGAGGAACGCTAATTCGAATTAAAATACGGACTCGATATTGATTTATCTTTTCGAGACTATTTCGAAGATTTCTCGTGTATTGCTGCTATATATAAGGGCCATATGCATTCGAGATTTCTTCGTAAAACCTATTCGATCTCGAATTAGATAAACAAATAAACTATGCTTTGTGAAAACTACTCGATATCTAATTGAAAATAAATAACCAAACTATGAGAAACATTGTAATTTCTCAGCACTCACTTCACTTTTTTTTTGCCGAATGCTTGAAAGAAGGCTGGTGGCACGCTTGCATTGTCATGCAGAATCTGAAAAATCATGTACTGATAATTCTCTTGAAAGATTTCGTATTATTTCGAGGAGATTCGTAAAAACGAAAGGTCTCGGATTATACTGCTGCAAGTTCTCTCAACTTGAAGGCCATATGCCGAGAACAATTTTTTAAAACAGAAAAAATTATCGAAGTGTTGCTTTTCGACATTTTCTCGCAAATGCGAAAGCTCGAGAAAATGTTTGCTGGGAAGATTCATAAATGTGTTTACAAAATTATAAAAAGAAAAAGAATCAATCCTTAATTCAATAAATTTTGACTAATAATTCCATATTTTTTTTTAAATTACAATGAATTGGGATGAAAGCGCTTCTGAAAGAAGTACAATTTAAGAACCTTCCTAGACATCTGTTTGGAGCACTTTAGAACAATATTTCAATAAAAAAAGCAAGGACGAAAAGTAAGTCACTGAAGAGCTTCTATAGCCAGATTATTTGATGAGCTCCACCAGAAGTGCGACAAGGGTTGATGTCAGCTAATTTTCAGAGAATCTGTGGATTTTTCCACAAAGTAACGCATTTCTCATTTTCAATGTAAAGCTCGTAGTGGTTAAAAGTAATCTGAAGTTTTGGTAAACAGAAGTTGAGAATAAATTGGAGAATATTGGGTTATTTAATCAACTTCATTTTGTTCAAGAAAGAATCTTTTGGGATTCTCCGGTATATAAAAAATTAGAACATTTTTTAGCTTTTGCTATATACCGGAGAATCCCAAAAAATTCATTCTTGAACAAAATTAAGTTTAACCCGGTAAAAAGTCCAAACGTAATCTTTTTAATCAACTTCATAAAATTTAATACTAAAGAAGAAGCGCAAGCGCCTTGCTATTGTTCTCAGGAAACTTGAAGGCCTCTTATAAGATTAAGGAAGAAGCACTCCGATGATTATTCAAAAAGGTCATTGAAGTTTTTGGAAAGATAAATTCAAAAAAACTTCTTCGCCAATCATTTAGCATACCTACTAGCATATCTACTTAAGAATAAATAAGAGCAAGTAGAGCAAGCAGTGAAGTGCTTTCCTCTGTGGACATGCCTATGAAAAAAATCAATAAACTGGGATACAAAAAAGAAGCGCTGCTTGTTCCAGAGAAGTGCTTCAGGAAGATTCTTAGAGTGCTCTTTTTCCCAATGGGACTTAAGCGACACTTGTGTATACCCCAACCAGCACCTATGTACATACATATGTATATGCTTGCCTCGGATTTCGGACTGTGGGTGCGGTAACTATCATAGATTAAAATTAATGGAATTTCAGTTAAGAAAACCCTATTAGTTTCGGTTGAGGATTATGAATAAATTATTAACTTTCTTTGAATCACCTATGTATGTATTTATTATTATGTTTGCTAGTGTTAATATATGTACATATCTGTAAACCACTGACCTACTGCAACGGACTCCCCCATCTAATGAGCCGGCAACTTTGAGTGCGAGTATATGTACCTCCATAATCGTAACTTGAGATGAAATAAACACCACACTACACAGGCGGCTACTTTCTATACCAGCTGTCTTACATGTGTATATAAATTATTCAGTTTTTGTAAGCGGCACGTTATAAGAGTACCGACGTGAATTAGAGTGCATTTCTGTGTTACAAGATGCTAAATTGCGTTTTTCGAAGATTCATTGAATGAATATGTTTTCCCCGGTGGCTGTTGCATTGTGCTAAGAATAGCACAACAGTGCTATCAGCTGAACAATTTACGGGCCCTATAAGTACCAGAAGGATGAGAAGGGAAGGTAAAAGTGTTGAAATATTATTGAAGAAGATGTTTCTTAGTGAAAGATGATTACAGCAACAGCAGTAGCAGTAGTGAATTAAAGATTTTACAAGAGATTTCAAGAGCATGATAGACATACACATGTACTTACTTCTGTTGAAAAGCTTGTTGTTCTATTGAGAATATTCTTTGTGGTAATATTGCCTTAGAAAAAAATTTATACATAGTCATGAAATAAGTGAATGGCTTGAATTAAAGCAATCTAAAAAGAACAGGGGTATTAGGTAAGTGTAAAATTACAATACCTTTATGTAACATAATGTAGTATAGTATGGGTAAGCTTTTTGTCTTTTTTTGAGATAATGTTGAAGGATCTTATTGTGATAATAGCAGTATAGTAATGGTTCATGTATCCATATAATGTTTTGTATCACCAAAATGCTTAGGTACGACTATTAAATACTTTTCGGGACATTATTGTATCCCAGTATGCTATTTTTGGGACATTATTGTATCCCAGTATGCTATTTTTGGGACATTAATCCGTTTATAAATCAAAAAATGAAAATTCTGAATCGAAAAATGTACATACAGTGGCGGCCAACTAATTAAGACACCATTTTCATATGACTCGGTAAGTACTAATTAAAATACTCCAAACGTAGTGAGTTTTTATTAATAATTCACACTTTTGATTATAGCAATTTATAAAGAATATATGTACTTAATTAAACTTAGAAGTTATTGTTTATACATTATATTGTATAATCTCGGCACATCTTCACAGCATATACTGTTGATAAGTTTGTGGGACTGAGCTAATGAAATGTGGCTCCAGGCTTCTCAAATAAATTGCTGCAAATTATTTTAATGGCTTGGTTTTTGTGATGCTACTGCTTTCTTTAATGTTTCACATAGATTCTTTATACGGGGTTAAGTTGAAGATTTTGTGATGGCTAGTCTATTACACCAACAGAATTATCCTTAAGGCATTGCTTTACTAAAGTATTCTTAGGATGGCATATATGTAATTATCGGTATATGGTACCATAGTGTCCAACCAAAAAAATCTATTTTAGTCTCAACGCTCCAAAATGTAATTGGCTTCTTAATTTGAGCTATTACTTTCCCTAGGGCATAAAAAAAGACTTGTAGAGTGCAAGAAAAAGAAGAAGTATAGATTCGAGTGGCAAAGTTCTTTACTTTAATTGACTCTAGCATAAAAATCAATGTCGTCCCACTCATTAAAATGATTTGGCCGATTTCTAATTACTCTCGGTCTTCGACAGAGTTTTAAATTTAACTCAAAAAGACAAAATTATTTTCTTGATACAAACAAATAATGCTACTGTCAAAATAAAATGTGACACATGTCAAATATTTTTATCTTGAGTTTAAACCGAAGGAAATCACAGTTTAAACTAATGTTCCGTTTTTTACCCGAGTTCAAGTGGAATCGGGTACCTGGGTACTCGATTTCAAGGTTTTCGATTCCAAGCTTACTCGGGTACCCGGGTAACCAATTCCAGGTTACCCGGGTATGCGGATATAATCGAATCTCGATTCCGGTTATCCGGGTACAATCGGTTCCTAAATTTTTTAATACTCTGGTACATTACTGAATTCGTGAATTTAATCATAATAAAAGAATTTAATTCTACTACCCGAATCGCTCTTTGCTTGATTTTCTATTACCCGATTCCTCACTACCCGATTCCTAACAAGCCGATTCCAAAGAATCGGGTAACCGGGTTGCTCCATTCCTACCCATGAAACCCGGGTACTCGGATAAGAACCGGGTACTCGAAAACCCGGGATTTAGGAACATTAGTTTAAACCGGGGCTTAAATCAAACTGTGAAACCCATTCGTCGCGTTTAAACTAAATATTTGGTTTAAACTCAGACTGTGAAACTGGCCATTACTTATTCTGAGGATAACGCGAACTTCAGCATCTGTAGTTTTTCGAGGTCTCAACTTTCTCACTTATCTAAATAGTACATGCAGTCTTCAGACGATTACGGCCAACAATAAAATTTCAAAATGTCACATAATTCACTCTTCAAAACTAACGGAACTCTATATACATTCAGTGCACACGTGTTCTTAATTATTCTGATTTATTAAAAAATTATTATAGAAAATCGGCCAAGTACGAGTCGGACTTACGCACGAAGGGTTCCCTACCATCGTACATAATTTAACACTATGTACTTCTTATTTATTTTTTCAAATGAGAGTAGGCGTCATTTAAAAAAAATTATGCATACTTATGATAATAATGAATGAGAAGAAAACGAGCAAAAACCGCCGAAAACCACCCACTGACATGTACAATAGACTGTTGACACTACTAAAATTGTTTACATTATTATGGGATCACTTTTCTATAGTTTTTTTTTTAAATACTTTTTTTCCGCTGAACTACAAATAAAAAACTCTATACAAAATCCACCATAGTCCTGTTTCAGTTCAGCGCTTTTCCAAATGAATATATAGAATAGAAATAGATGGCAATACAATATTTGTAATCCTTTCTCTGCCCCCATACCCCCCATACCTACTTTTAGGGACAAGCAGACAAAAATTGCTTAAATTTATTTATTTAAAAATCAAGTTTAAAAAATATTTGATGTTGTAGGAGATTTGCTTCTAAGAATAGAAATAATTTCGAATGCATCTGTAATTTGTTGAACTTTTAATATGAATATTAAAGCGAAAGTAAAACTTGAAATTAAGACAATTGTCACACCGTGCCAACAAAAGTTGACCCATATGAAATAGACAATCAGGCCAGTCTATGTTATACATATATGTCAGTGATGTGGGCCCCCTTTAGTTTTTAATTTTATTTTATTTTTATTATTTGTTGTTGATATAGCGGCAATTCGCAGTGATAATTTCAACTGTCTACCTATTACGGTTCATGAGATACAGCCCGGTGACAGACATATGGACGGACATCGGTGGCTTAGTAATAGGGTACGGAACCCTAAAAAAAAGGCTGTTGTGGAAATTTTTTTTGGGTCTTAATAAGTTGGCTACCACTGTAAGTACTTTTATTTTCTGCAACCGCGAGTATTTCCATCTAAAATTTTACTAAATGGGGGGAAAATTTGTCAATCTTTAATTTTTAAAAAGAAATTATAGATTTTTTTTTTACATAATTGTTTCCCAAGATAAACACTTGAACGTTTTCATAAAGAAAAATAGAAACGCATTTCTTTTGCGAGAATTATTATAAAAAGTTAATTACTTGTAAAAAATGAAAGAATGGCAAAATATTTGACCTTTTCTTTTATTGAGCAGCAGACGATTGAAAGTTTGTACAATTTTGATTGGATGCTGCTCTACTATAAAGATTATAATTAAATTTATTGAACTTGTTAGTAATTGTATCAAATACAAGGTAAATATAGAAGTAATAGCTGATTTGAGTTATATTTAAATTTTTAGAATATTTGTTGAAAGCAGGCCTGCTTATACCTACATCTGAAAATAATTGTTTTTATCGTACTCGAATAATTGTTTATTTCTTTGTAAATATTTTCAACCATACAGATATAATATATGTGGCATTTTGGACACATACATATGTAAGTGGTGCCATTGCTTATAAGGTCCAGCTGTAAATAGTAATTATGTATAGTATAAGTGGACAACTAATATATTTTACATTGGAAATAAGCAAAATGTTACTGTGAATGTTTATAACTGTGCGTTGATAATTTTGATTAGAATCTTAATTAATAATTGTTTTTTATTCGAGAGACTACAACGTTTTGTTTCTATAGATCTCCTAAGAAATTCTACACACTATATTAATCAAGAACTCCTTTGTGTTGAAATTTTACCTAGAGGCGTGTGCGAAGGATATTATTACATTCTAGGACAATTAAATTTTAATAAAAACATCTCTATCTAATGATGATGATTAACTAGATATGAAGAAATAAAGTTTTGCATTGACATACCTATAGTTGATTGCTAACAAATCAAAAACAATAACAGGAAGAAAAAGTCATTCACCTCTAGGTACATATATGTATGTAAATAGAAAAAAAATATTTTTAATTCGTCACGCAAAACAATTGAATTTGTCTATTGAGTCACGATTTCAAATATAGACCTTGCTTTGCATGCGGAAATACCGAAGTAGTGTCAGTTTATAACACATTAAATTGACCGACTGGATGTGTTGGACAAACTTGAAACAGTTTGCATATCAATTATTTGTGTACGCTAATTCTGCTATGTTAATAAATCAATATTTAATTACCTATCTATTTATCTCTATAATTAAACAGTTGATATCCATCCAAAATAAGATTCATCTCAGGGTTCTATTACTCAGATGATTCCCTGTACGTGGTCCATAAGATTATAAGAAGCAAAAGGGTATTGCAAATTTTTTGCAAGTTTTTGGTGAAATGTCTCGTATGTATTTCTTCAAAATTATTTTGACAATAGATTACAAAATATTTTACCCAAAATCCTTGGGTGTTTTTGTTTATAGGAAATATTTTTTGTTTTTGTATTTTTGAAACATTTCACTCTTCCATTAAAATCTTCCTTTTCAAAATTTTCTCTTTGTTTTGATTTTTTATAAACAGAAAAGAATTTTATGACAAAGAAAACTAGTGATATTTCGCCAGAAGAAGAATGGTGGAAATTTCGCTTTAAAAAAAGGTACAACTCGCCATATTTTATGTATAGTAGTATATAGAAAATCTATAAATCAAGTTTTTTTTAATATACATACATCCGGCATAATAGTTTGTGGCATGACCTTTATTATTTAAGGCTTGCTTACACCCTTTGAGTATAAACTCAACAAATTTTTGGCATATCCGTTACTGTGGTATAGTAGATTTTCAAGCCAATAGGCAATATCTACTCCAATATGGTTTTTTACAATTATTTTTCAATCTCTTGTCCAGAAAAACGTTCCTTAACTTCTTTTCACAAATTTTTGATTGAATTTATCCCTTATGACGAATTCCGCTGGCAAATTCAAAATGTTTAGTTTTTTCTCCATCGAACTTTATTGTAGGTAGGTATTTTCGGTTGTTAACAAAAAAAAAAAAAGAATTTCATAAGCATTGTTGTGTCAAATTTTCATTAGCATTGTATAGTGACTTTCAAAATAAGAGAAAAAAACAAAATTTATGACTTATGTATTTAACAATATTTTTTCAAGCGTCTTTCTATTTTTGACCAAACGGATTTCGTAAGTAGACGGGGTATAAAAACTCACCATAAACAAGAGAAAAAGTTATAATTGGTCTAAGACCAATAATATTATACCCTAGATGAAAATAACAGTTAAATAAAGTGAAAACCAAAAGTTTTGTATGCACCACCAAGAAGGGGTTGCGCGATGTATGTAGTTCCTTTTTGATTTTATTTTTTTTTAATGAAAACGCTGTGTACAAAATTTTAGCTCCCTACCTCGACGCGTTCTCAGGCAGTGTCCAAATATATAGTGAAAACCAAATTTTTGTATGGCAACACCAAGAAAAGATTGCCCGATTTGCTACATTTTTGAAATTTTCTTTACTATTTTTATGAAAACGCTGTGTATACGTCGACTCGTTGTCAGGCAGTGTCGGGAATTGTATGGCAACACAAGAAAGGTTTATCCGATTTGGTACAATTTTGAACATGTATTTGAAATTTTTATGAAAACGTTTTGTACAAAATTTGAGCCATCCATTTCGGCAGTATCCAAATAAATATACAATGAAAACCCAAAGTTTTGTAACATTTTAAATCTTGCAATTATGCTATAAATTTACTTAGTCTGTTTATGTATATAGGTGTTCCCTGCAAACATCATTAAAAAAAACGTGACGTCACAATAATTTATGTGCTTTGTCAGGTTAGAAAATACCATTCCGATTAAATTCAATGCAATGCATTCTGATAGAAAATCCGGTAGGTACTTTTCATCGTCAAATGCAGAAAAAAATTTACTTTAATAAAAAAATTTTCAATTCTAAATCGTTAGCAATTTGAATGGACAAGGTTTTTTTTTCCACGAATTCGAAAACCTTCCATAAAATGCACGTAAGTTTTTCTATGCAGGGGTTCTTAATGTTCGCTCCAATTAATATTCCCTGCAATACCAGGTTCAAGTCCCTTTAAATATTTATACCTTATACATTGTGGTAGAAAGAGCCACCCTATACATAAGCTCAAATACCAAAAATATTATAAGATATGAGTCTGAAACATTGTAATTATACACGTATCATTTCAGTTATTTCCAATTCCATGGATGTATGTCTACTTTGTTCAGTTTAGCATTTTTATCGCGAGCCATTAATTAGAAACCATAACAAGTGAAAAAAAGAAATCGATAAGTTTCCCCTTAAGCTTTTATCCTTGCAACCTGACACGCAATAACGTAGAATATTCATTACCGCCAGACTATCTTCAAGTTATATTGACCTGCAATGAAACACCTGCTACATATCAATTGTTATGTAAAATTTATCTATGTATTTGTTTGTTTGGCTATATATTTTGTCGTATCTACATATTATGTATATAGATATTCTTTGAAAAAATATTTTCCAAAGTATTAGGGAAATGTGGAAAATATATAAATAGCTATTATTATATAATAAGCGTGACTTGCTCTCTACACTCATTACACACTGTACATATTTACACTTCCTTCCTATTATAATAAGTCATTTACTTTAGAATACTAGTGATTATGATATTAAGATTGAGGTTAAGTTTAAATTGGAAAATTCAATTAGACATGCAGTGTTAAAATGCTTAAGTTAAGAGATAATTCCTTTAACGATGAAATTAAATTAAATTAACATTATAACAATTTCGTACAGCCAGAGATGTCACGTGACATTTTCAATTTAAGATCTACGAAATAGCATTCACTTTTTTTACATGATAAGAAAAAAATGTTTTTTTCTTATAGCTACCTTCGACTTATGAGTTCATAACTTCGGAAATACATTAGCTAAATCAATGCTGTGCTTTTTTATTTGATAGCCCACACCCAACATTTTCCAATAATATGATCTTAGTACGGAAGGGTGGCGCTGGAAGTGCCACTTTTTGAATTTTCATCATATTTTCTCCTCACTTTCTGGCCGCGTATTCACTGCTGCTAAAAAAATTCCTGTTTTTGGAATTTCAAATCGCTGAAGTCACAACACATACTTTGTGTTCACGCTCCAAATCTGTAATTTCACGAAAAGTTAGCTGTCATTGAGAGAATTTTTTCCGCGCTCGAACATTGGTGGTGCTAGTGGTCAGAACTAAAAAAATTGCAGTTGGACGACTTAGACGACAGGCCAACTCTGACGAAATTCCGCTATAATAGGTCTGTTCACGTACTTCTCGGGTGCTTTCGTTCTTGGGCTTTTTAATGTGAAAATGTGCTATCAAATTTGGAAAATACATGAACAACTTTTGTGTGTTCTTGGGCAGAAAGCGAGAGTGCGAAAGTGACAACTACAAACTGTCAAGCCAACAACTTTAATTTGAAAATAAAATGCCAAACATAACATTTCTATTCATTTTACTTACTATTTTGTAGATTTTGATACGACCTGGGCGAACAGTGCACATCAGTTTCAAATTCTGCCACCTTTTCCATTTTTCCCTTGACAGTTAAAATTTCTGACAATTCTCGATTTTAAATTTTATTTGTTTTGAAAGTTTTTACATAGTTACCCCGAGTTTTTTCTTGCGTGGATTTGGGCTAACACCTTATTGAAGGCGAAGTGTGACGTCTACACATTTCCACCCATTTTCTGACTACGTGAACAGAGTTTGGGTGCTTTTGGGTGAAAATGTTATAATGCATTCACATGAATTCGAGTATGTGAACAGACCTAATATAACCATTAAAATATATACGTAAGATACTGCGTTCAGAATTTCTTTTTTCTAGGTTCGGGCCATATATGGTTTGCAGAGTTACTAAAAGGATCTCTGATTTGAGCATATAAAAATTACAATGATTTTATTCAAACAAGTTTTAATCATTTCATCTGGTACCTAATTGCCAATGATATAGAAACTACTTTAAAATTTGAATCCACTCTAATCCCTTCATCGCAATTCTCCTTCAAGGCGGAAGTATCAAGATGAGACCTAATCGCACCTAATTTTATGCAATTCCACGCAAATTAACAAAATTCATGAAATTATGCATCATAAAAACGGGAATATCTCAAAAACGGTAGCATTTAGGTAGGTACATGCGCATAGTCAAATTAAAACTAACATTCCGGGGTCTTTAAGTCTTGTCATAAAACTGTATAGTTATCATGCATTTCGGCGGGAAAATTGTTAAAATTGAAAAAGAAATTGCATAATTATCCATTGTTTTTACTTTGACATCCTATAACTGCCGACGGAAAGGGAGTAGAGAGGTGGTTGAGCATTTGTTGGAAACGGTAGAGGGTTTACTATCACCTGAGATGCAAATCACCTTCATAGGGTGTATAATAAGAAAGTTACATGGTATTAGGATAAAAAGCACCCAAAATCACAAAACCCCCTACCGCCCACACCGTGCATATTCCGGCTCTCCTCCCATACAATTTATTTCTCGAAATTGAGTGAGGAATCCGTGGTATAAAGGAAATGTGGTACGTACGGGACACCCTGTATACATTTATATGGCTAGTGGGTGCCTCCTAGTATAATCACAAAATGTGCTTCAGAACTTTCCAAGATCCAACATAATAGCATCACACACAAGCGTATGTAGGCAGTCATAGGCACCTATTGGTACTGTGTTCATAATATGTGTGTGAAGGCTGTAGTTCTGCTTGCAATCAGTATGCTCGGAAACGCTATTCAAACTTTCTATAATAATATTTATTACTTTCATATTATAAGATTACAATACAATAATAAATTGATAAAAATGGATTATTCAATGATTTAATCATAATAATTCCCTATAGTTTCGCATACTTCACACCGGATAAAATTAATATTTACTTATCGTGCCTTATCGTTTTCTCATAATCTCATTTTATATAACACAGAATGAAGTTTAAAAAGTGAAAATTATAAAAAAAAAATGCAAAGAACTGCGGCTTAAATAATGCGACAAGTATAGTTTTCCTCTACCATTTATTGTTGTTGCAAATAGCAAGTAAGAATGAAAATCCACAAAAGAAAATCGCATCGATAACACAATTACAATATTAATCAAGTTACAGTGTCTGATTGCGATGATTCATGCAGAGTTGGAGTTTAATTTCCATGACTCTTAACAGTCTAGAATACAACTCTACACCACATGGGAGGATTGTTATTCAAATGAATACCTACATTTTTTCTTTCCGCCGAAGTCATAAAATCTACCCACTTGAAAGTGTGTCACGTCACGACTCACGCTTAATCAGCAGATTACAGCGGCAAGACCGACGCGACGGTATAGTTAGCGATGGCGATGTGATATGGTGGCATTCTCACGTACACGTCAAAATCTGACGCCGATACTTTGTTTTTTTGTTTTTTTTATGCAAAACTGCAAATTGTGTTTGCATCATAAATAAGAGTAAGAAATTATGGCTTAGTTGAGGTAAACACTAAAACAACAAAATTTAGGTATAAACTTATAAGCTTTAACTGTGAAGAGGTGTTAGGTGGTATTTTTTTAATATTTCTAAGCAATTTAGAGATATGAGTTCTTAGAATTTCTCATCTAAGTATGCGCGATGATGTACATACATATATGAGCTGCGATAAAAACCGAACATGATTAGCATAATATGAACGAACGTTTCATAGAAAGAATATCTATCATCCAGTCCAGATCCAGGCAACAGGAAACATGTTAGATTCGCCTCCACAGAAATAGTGTGAAGCATAAAGATTGAAAATATTTTCCTCATACGCAGTGAGTGTTGATGAATTTAACCGACAAAATAAAAAAAATAAATAATTCAAATGTAACTTGATAGGTATTTATGTATATGTTTATAAAAGATATTTGCGAAAACAAGTGATAGCTAGGTAATCTACCTTTCGACGGTTCGAGGTCTCCAGAAAGAAATTTTAATTACCAGAGGGTCGCGTCGTAATCTTATTTGGTATGAAAGAGGGTAAAATAAACACGCGCCACACTACCTCATGAATTATGATACATGCAAGCCTATTTCTTTTAATTTCCTGTGGAACATACGTGCTACTTTGCGCATAATTTAATTTTTTCCTTCTGTCGGTAAAAGGTAGTAGACAAGAACAGCTTTTAACTTTTATACATATACTTTAAAAACATATGTACGTTCGTACACTGCGTAATGAGTTCCTGTTGACCTCCTTTGTAAAATGCCCTTAGGGACTTAAAGGAAGTTTCAAGACTTGAGGAATTTTTTTCTAGTTGTAAATAAGATATTACAGTCTCTTGTAATATAGGAGCATTCCCCCTCTTGCTGTAGCAATATTAAAGCTAGGACCATAAATAATGTGACGAATTGTTGTGCAATTTTTGGAATATTCACTATAGCTGGTGGGGAACTATGAATTTTTTCAATGAGAAAGCTGAATTTCAGTTCAAATAAGAAAGAAACCTACAAAAATATCTCAAAACACCCATCGTATCATCCTACCGGACCTTGAGATTTACGATGAAACGCCATTTTTTTTTTTTTTTTTTAAATCATGCCTTGAGAATTAAAACAAAATTTTATTTCTACTGAAGGCCATATTTTTAAAAGGGAATGCCCACTTTTCATACAATTTTGGGCCCGACACCTCTAGACATGAAAGATGTCTTAAACGATGCATTGTGATACTCTCAACATATTTTATTAACAATGTTTATTTCAATTAAGCGAGGGAAAGTTTTGGCGATCGAATGTAGCTGGAGCGACTTTCTTGGGTGAAAAAGTGGACATTCCCATTTCTCTTGATTGCGCGAAATTGGTGCGCGTAGAAAATGACATCTTATGAGAAAAATGTTTACAACATAGCACTGAAGAACTGCAAAAATATATGTGAAATGTAGTAAATGGGGTGTATGTGACCCAAGTGCATGAAAATGAATTTTCCGGCAGCAAGAGAAAGTTTTCTGAACCGCGAAAAAAGTACACACCACCCGATAGTACTCGGCGAGCTCTTTCATTTGAAATGCAACATGTCGTATCGGAACCACCGCCCTCCCCCACCCTAAAAGTATGCAGAGGAAAATTTTCTTCTACGAATTTCAACTGGTAATAGCTGAGGTGAACAGTGAAACCCGTTTTACGGTCGGACATAACCCTTCCGAGTTAGAGCCGATCTAAGATGCGAAAAATCTAGTACCTCAGTTCGAATAAAAAGAGAGAAATACCAAAAATTATGTGGATGGCTATAAATAGCTATTTAATCCTCCGAGTATAGGAGTGTGGGTTCAAACTTCTTCTCAGGACATAAGAAATTCGATTTCGTATTAGATTTTCCAACATATACTAGATCAAACTTTGACCCCCTTCCCCCAAGCTTTCGTCCGGTTAATTTAAATAAATATTGTTAATAAAATATGTTCAGAGTATCATAATGCATCGTTTAAGAAATCTCTCATTTCTGGAGGAGTGGCGCCTAAAATAGACATTCCCATTTATTTACGTTTCGGCTAAAGCGTTTGAAGACACAATAATAATTGGTACTAACTTTTGTCGTTGTATCTACATAAAGATATTAATTCAAAATCCGTTAGGCTCTATTTTCTAAATTTTCGCCGAAATTACTAATTGTTGCTGTCAGGGAAAACAAAACTAAAGCATCTAGTAGGATTACACATTTAAAAATACATACATATGTAAAATGCCTATTTGTAGCATTTTTTTTTTCTTATTTGCATTAAACAAAAATAGGGTTATAAAATTTGGCTTTATACATCAATTACCAATTACATCAATTACCCCAGGGTCCAGCAATGAAAAACTACTCAAAATTTTATTGTAGTCATTATTATTTCTTATTTTCGAAAATTTCTAAATATCGTCGCGAAATTTTGATAAATATCATTAGAAAGCACTTAATTAATTTTTTAAGTAGTGGTTATTTTCAAAAACCTCATGTTTGAAGTGAAAATGTGATGACGTTTCCTTTAGGGTAACTCAGGCACCCCATGCAACTGAATTTGCATCGGGAATAGTCGCGACTGCTGCCGGGTTACTAATTTTTATTTATTTTGTATTTATAATATTTATACTTTTGCTGTGCTTTCGACAGGTATGAAGAAAAATCCCGCTTTTCATATGCGAACCTATAGTATATTTATTTGGATGACTAACTATTACACTTTTTCGACTCGACAACACCCCACTAATGACATCCGAATGTAAACAAAAAGTTTAAGAACGGACATGTTTAGATTTTCAGTTGAAATGGCGAAGATATAGGGTAAAACTTTTAATTTCTAATTTCCTATTCAAACCCAGTATTCTCTAAAAATTATTTTAAAATCAATCCTATTTCGTTTAGGTTTGAGTTCCATTAAAGATCTTGTGAAAATTCTGGAGAAAACTTTTCAGGTTTAAGTCCCAAAAGGATAATCGTCTAAATATCGTTACGCCCTTTCATTTGAGATATCAAAATTCTCTTCAGAAACTCCTGATTCAGAAGTGAAAACCTATCTTGAGCTCTTTGTTTTTTTAACTTCCTCCCACTATCTCTGTGTCCAAAATGGATTCGGTCAAAATATTCAATTATACTTCCTCAACTGTCGGAGAATTATTAGTAAAATTTCATCGAAATATATTTATATAAAAATGCAAAATCGAGCTAAAAATGTAAATTTTTCCTATTTTTAAATGTATTTTGCCTCACCAATTGAGCAGGCGCCATATTATTGTTTCTCTAGACACAACACAACACAACACAAAAAAAACTGATTAAATTATAATTTCACCCTCCAGACTTAATCCGACTGGAGTAAACGGTGAACTTTTATCATCCGTTATATAACCACCTTTTATATACCTATCTATGTACCTACCTGTGTATATAACCACCTGATAAATAATGCATTTTGTTTGTTTGGACAGAATTCGCTGTAGGTTAATTCTACTCCCAGTACCTGATAACTTTATAGATTCACTCATATGATTAATTCAATCCGACACTGTACTATGACCTACATAGTGACATTTCCACTCAAAATATCCTGTCGGTGGAGGATATTTTCATCTTAGCTGGTGGTTTCACTCACTTTCCTCTCCTTCTTTCCAGACAAAATCCTATAAAGTAAATTTCATTCCCTTTCGCCTCTATTTATGTAGATTTGAGGTCATACAAAAACAAACAAAAAATACCCAACTCGGTCGGTGGTATGCAGATGAAATGCTGCCATTTGCAGCGCAATAGCTTTTTTAGCTTTATATGTAGGTGCTGCTTTCGTTGCAGCAATAAAAAAATGAAAGTAAAATTTATGAGCGAACAAAAAAAAAAAACAAAAGTCTTTGAAAACAGTGAAAAAAGGCTCCCAAGTCAAGTGGAGAAAATTATTTGTGTTAACATTCATCATCTGAAAATGTCTATAATTACGTACATATTAGCAAGTGCCAGGTAAACTAAGAGTTTCAATTTAATTGTCCAGTAGCAGAGTGTCCAGTTTTGACTAAAGCCAACTCTTGACTATGAATTACGCCCGATATTTTCGAGATTTTTTATGTATGAAACCAATTCAAATTCATTTAAAATTGCTAACAAATTTCTTTATCTTTAGACAAAACATTGGCACTTGACCAGCACATAAAAAATAAAAATTGTTTAAATTTCATTACGCTTTTGGCATAGAATTATATTCACGATGACAAAGTGAAACTGCAAGACTGCAAGGAAGCGCACCTGCCTTAGAAATTACAGCTGACACAAAACGTGTTTTCATTGCTAATTAAGGCACAATTATATTTTTTTACCGGTGTTTACTTTAGAAGGAAGTGCCACGTATATTTTAATGTAGACTTTCGCAATTGTTGAGCAAAATCTTTATACGGTACTAAAAAATAACAATGTTAACTAGATAAATCCAAAGCGTGGAATCTTCTTTTTTTTTTGCATAATCATAATAGGAATCCTAATAAAATTTTTCTTACTCGTTTTTTTTCTTTTACTTCATTGTTTTTTTGTGCGGGTAGATGGGTATGAAGTTTTTCCTTTGTCCGATATAACAGTTGTGTTATACTTAGTTAGTTATGCTATGAGTTTATCAATCTTATTGTTTACAATAGAGCTGTGGAACGGATCAAATTAGTTTATTTATAGGTTGCGTGCATAACAATGCAACTTTGTTATCGCACCGCATTTGCGATGGTACTGAAGTTATCAATGTGCTATATAATTACACAGAAAATCTAGACAGTTTGTTTTGATTGATAAAATATGTTTAGGTTCAAATTCAAGCAGGCATGTTTCTTTGTAGACAACAAAGTATCATCATCACCGTTTTCATTACTAGCCAGTATTGCATGTGTAAGGCCCTATTTGACTATATTGCATACAACGCAACGGCGAATTTCTGCTTAGGAAAACTACACAGTTGCCTAGGAACTCAACCGTGTAGGGGAACTCATCAGGGGTCGAGATGGTATATGTACATTGACATTAAAAAAAAATTGAATTTGTTCCTGCATATACAGGGGCGGATTGACTAATAAGCAGAGCAAGACGGAAAATTTTTAGGAGCGCAAATTCTAAATTGATTAAATAAAAGGAAACGTGAACAAAGTCGCACTAGTAGGGCAGGAAGGAATTCAAAGTTATCGTTTTCAACGTCATTATCGGCAGGGGTTGTTTGCAGAACTACAAAGATTTGATTATGCTTACCAGAACTTGATGAGTTTCTCATGAAGCTACATAGCTTGGAATCTGAAGATATCAACGAGGGCGTACGAAGCTTGAAAGCCTTTTATCTAGGAGATTTAGACGGGACTTTGGAAAACGAGTGGGTGTACCTTCGAGCACTTTTATCATCCGCTCAGGCTAAATGGGGAAGACAATTATCGTCTCTTGAGTTATACAAGTGCATCCTGGAAAAAGCCTTTTTAGACATTTATCTAAATGTGGAAATAACGCTCCGGATGTTGTTGTATACAGCTGGATCAAATTTCTTCGCAGAACGGTCATTTTCAGCTCCAAAAACGAGAGAAGAACTATTTAAGATCCCACCACAGAGGAGATCTGACTCAGTTCACTCTCTGTACTGCATACAGAGTCAGAAATAATACAGTCTCTGGACTATAGTGAGATAATCGGCTCTTTTTGCAGAGAATAAAGTTCATCGCATGGTAATCTAAGCATATGCTTACACGTAACAAGCTTTCTTTGTGATATTTCTAAGTCTGCTAATTTATAAGGTCGATATACTTTAAATAAATGAAAAATAACGTTAACATTTTTATGTTATTTAATTATTTAAAAAAAGGTGTCCTGAATCTGTTAACCGCCTAGGGCTATGGGTTTTAATGTCCGGGTCTAATTGCATATATACAAAGGGTTTCTACTTAAGTTTTGCGGATAATAAAGAGAATACTTAAATTTTTTTCTCTCAAATATAAAAGGAAATACCAGGAAGTTTGACATAGTGCCAATGCGGATTGTAGGGCGGATGAGTTATGAATTCCATTTTAGAGAAATTAGAAACTATACAAAATTATATTCAATGTGTGATGGTGCATTATTGGGATGGAGAAGAATTCTTAGTCATTTTTTACGTCATACAGCATTGATCGTATCTTAGTTGAATTTCTTGAGCGTTTTGTTTTTGCTCCAGTCAACTTGCAGCTCCTGTTAGATCTCAGTAAAGTTTTGCAGTATCCTCCGAATAAAAAACTAAATGCGGGGATTGTTTCTATCCCGGTCACGGATATGCCAATAGGGATGAATTGTTATTCCTGTAGATATACGGGTTGTCCTCAATTGCTATGTTTCGCACAGTCACTGGTATCTGGGTCGACGGCAGTTGGTGCTTCATCGGCAAATAACCATTTTAATATTTTCAAAAACAACACCTTGCAGGAAGTAGACTAACCCGAAGTCTTAAGTAGCACAACCCTATCTTGGATTACATCATATAAATAAAGCGTGATAGAATTCTCTAATCAAAAACCCTTACTGCTCTAATGTTTGACGTATGCCACCTTAACTACATACATGCATGTCACAATAAGTCTAATAATCGCTCGGTTGATGCTCTCTTTTGATCTTGTAATAATTATCCCTTTATCACACTCTGCTTCTTTTTTTTTTATTGTATTTCCTGAATGGCTTCTACTGTAGCTTGAACCATAACACTCGGCCGATGACCTTGGGGAAATGGCTTAGTACGTCCTTCTATTCTGAAAAGGGGCTCACTTCTATAACAACTTGACAATGAGATTCTAAAATGGAATTCTGGGAAGTTTGCGCAGCTTTAATCGACAAGAACTTGTATCATCGTTAAAGACTCTGTAGTAAGGTTCTCATAATAATTACTCTTACTGATAGTTGTTGATTGTGTAGAAATCTGATGTTTCACCCAGTTGAAGAAGTATTATGTATTATCATCACTCCAGAGAGAGTCTATTATTAGTTGAAATCTGAACGTGCTGGCTCCCAATGACTTCTAAATTTTTAAATCGAACTGGGTATAATTTTCATTCGTTGTTGACTTGGTTTGCACTATATGTAGCTGTCGAATCAAAATGTTAAAAACGTGTTGAGTCCGATTCAATTTGCCTATAATTTCAATGTAGTATAGGTGCATGTATTTTGTGCTTAATTCTGTAGCACTCTTTAGTAGAATTATTTCATATATTTATTTATTTATTCAGTTTACCGATTTTACCAGACTAAGAAAACATTTTCTTACAAACTATGTATACATTAGGCACGCATTAAGTAAGATTTACATTATGATGACATTCAAGTTTTACAGAGATTGTGAGGAAGATAGTACATCGTATACGGAGATTTAGTTATGAGTGACGAGAGAAGCAAACACGTTCTGCATTTTTTCCATATCTCGATTTGTCAATGTGTGCATGTCCGGAACCATAAAAAGACCTCGAGCATAGTAAGCTTTTATATAGCTACTGAAACTAAAACATTGTTATTGGCAACCCTAATTTATCAATTTCGACTACTCGTTCTGCCATATTGATGTTGTTACTTTAATTTTATGGCATATAAAGGGTTTTCCAATAAGAGGTGTTATTTCGATATTCAAAGAAAAATACCATTTTTTGAGATAAATGATCGGATCTTTATTTCATTATAAAGAGGAAGGTATGCCGTTAATAATGGAAAATAACATCAGCCAAATGACCACCACGACCACGCCTACAGGACCATATCCTTTTCATGAAATTTTCCATTACCAAATCGCAAAGTGGCTGCCCTATGTCCTCGATAGTCTCACGAATTCCATCTTTGAGGTCTTGAATCGACGCTGGGCTGTTGGCGTAGACCTTCTCTTTCACATGGCCCCAAAGGAAGAAGTCGCAAGGTGTTAACTCACAAGATCTCGGTCGCCAATTGTGATCACCTCTTCGAGAGATAACACGGTCCGGAAACTTTTCCCGTAAATGATCAATGGTTTCGTTGCTTGTATGGCACGTATCGCCGTCTTGTTGAAAGTAAACGTTGTCCAGATCAATACCATCCAATTCCGGCCATAAAAAATCATTAATCATCTGTCGATAGCGCAATCCATTCACCGTAACTGTTGCTCCAACATCATTTTCGAAAAAATAAGGTCCAATGACCCCGCGGGACCATAAACCGCACCAAACAGTCACACGTTGAGGATAGAGAAGCTTTTCAACAATAACTCTTGGGTTTTCCGAGCCCCAGATGCGACAATTTTGCTTGTTGACGAAGCCATCGAGGTGGAAATGGGCCTCATCACTCAAGATGAGTTTTCGATGGAATTCCGGATCATTTTCATGCATTTCAAGGACCCAATCAGCAAAGACTCGACGTTGTTGATGATCGGCCGGCTTGAGTTCTTGTGTTAACTGAACTTTATAAGCCTTAAGACCCAAATCTTTATGCAAAATACGGTGTAATGACGTTTGTGGAATGCCTAATTCCAAAGAACGACGAGGAATGGACAAACCTGGGTTTTCTTCAACACTTTCGTCTACAGCAGCAATATTCTCGGCTGTTCTTGAGCGACGTGCACGGGTTTTATTCTTCACATCGCTAACTTGTCCCGACAGCTCGAATTTTTCTACCAATTTCTGTATTGCGGTCCGACAAGGTGCTTCACGACGACCCAAAAATGTTCGAGTTTTACGAACCGTCAAATGTCAAAAAATGACAGCTCCAAAGGTGACATCTACCGAAATAGCGGGCTAATTAAAATAACACCTCTTATTGGAAAACATATCTGTCAAGTCAAATTATTTGTTGAAATAAATAAAAGTAAGTTTCGAGTTTGTAATTAAATATTGCAAAATTGAAAGTTTTTAAATATTTCTTTATAGAAAATATTGCAGTTATTTCTTAGGTAGTTTTCCGTCTACAAGCAGGGAGCAGTGCGTCCACAGATTCACTGCAGAATATGCTAGAAAAATTCCGTCTTTGAGATAATCCGCCATATGAACACGAACAGGACTAGAATTATCTTCACCGGCGTTAGTTCGGTAGTAGAGCGGAATTATTTTCATGTGAACATTTGAGTCGATCGAAGTAGATTGACGTTTACAGATTAGCAGATTAGTTACTGAATTTTTTGTTTACTACGAAATAAATAATAACAAAAAATGTTGATTGTAGAACTAAATTACAGCATCATCTGATATTTTGGAGGAAATTTTTTCTATATACTCTCATCCTTTGCTTTGAACTCCTTCGTGCTTTCATTCAATATTTTAGAAATTGTAAAATTATACTTCTTTCCATGATCCGTCTTTCAATATCTACGAAAAAACAATTAAAAACTTGACAATTTACAATTTGACAGTTTGCTATTTTTACCATAAAATATAGAGGGGAGTGTACGTGTGAGGTATTGCAATGATTGCTTCGGCAGCATTTAAATTTCAATAAGCTGTCTCCCTCACAATTTCTGTAAAAAAATGCATGCCATCATAATGTAAATCTTGCTTTAGAAGTAATTATAGATAATATTATAGAATCATTATTAATTATTAGAAAACTACTTATACTATGTAGGATAAGAAGGGGTAATGCCGGTCGGTCGGAAATCTCGAAAAGTACTACACCCACATACTACAAGACTTTCAAAAATAAATGAGTAGGGAGGTACCGTGAATGACCACTCGGAGGCATTCACGCAATTCACTGTCAGCGTGCAAGGGAAACGGACTTTGTTCATTTTCCATCACTTTCATGTAATTTTGGGCGAAATGTTTTAGAAGCTATGAAGTAAAGATTTGAAAGTAATTCTAGTTTTATATTCATTTATGTAATTGTACAAGGCTCTATTTAATGTTATTGTAAACATTTTTTTTGTATTTCTTTTTGTATATTTATAAAATTTGATGTTGAATTGAAAATGGGCTCCCGGGGCAATACCGGTCAAGTGATCGCCATTGCAAGGAAAACTATATCGAGATGTTGCCCATTCTACCACATAGCTCCCATAGGTCACAACCGTTTGATGTGTCTTTTTATGGATCTTTAAAAACTGCCTATAGAAGGATATGGAATCCCATATGATTCAAAAATAAAACCCTTTGATGTGGCTTTTTTATTTAACAAAGCTTATGCCCAAGTCGCTAACAAAAGTAAACGTGAATCCGAATTTCGAGCGACAGGAATTTACCCCATAAATCTAAAGTCTTCAGCAACATCTGATTATTTTATTTATCTCATTAGATGTGATCTCCATTACCCTCGCGTCTGACCGTGATTACCCCCATACATGAACAATGACGTTCCTGGGTTCCTGCTACTTTAAATATATCGATTATAAACGTTTAAAGTTTCTACGTTTTTTTCATAAATACCTTAACTTTGTTATTCTTCTTGAAATAATTAAACATATGAAGAAAATGAAAAGTTATAAGTGTTTATAAGTGGCCGGCATTTCCCCTTCTACCCTATATCATGTAGACAAATGTCATCAATTACAGAATTCTATACAATTTTATCGAATTTCCCAATTATTAGAAAGTGAAAACACTCCTTAGAAAACACAGACACAAGTCTTTGAAGAATTAATTATTAGCGAGAGTGAGGAGAGTGCAAAACTGGAAGGATAAGCACAGTACCAAGTCGAGATAAGAATCGAACCCAGGTCTTCAGGAATGATAATCAGCACGCTTACCAAATGAGCTACCGACCGTATATGACATTTGAATGGCGCTGGCTTACAGGTATTGCTGACCAGATTTAAATAGACAAACATTAATGATTTGCTTTATACACATATCTACCTATAATAAATTATGGAATATTTAAAAGAAATTATGGCTAATTAATTTTCAGTTGCAAAATAGGCAAATCTTATATACGTACAAAGCAAAAAGTTAGAAAGTTAACTACGTCAAAACTAAATATACTAAAAATAATTAAAAGCAAGAAAAACACTCCGCCCTGATTTATGCCTATTTGTTAAAAGTTGTTTAAAACTTAAATGTACAAGAAAACTATAAAAGTATAGCAAACTATACGCAATTATATTCTCCGCACCTAAAATCTCTCCGTTTGAAACTTCCTGTAAAAGTTTCCGCCATTTGCAATTATTTTTTACGTTATTATATATATAGTGCGCGATAAGCCGGCTTATTTATCATTATGATTAAAAGGAAAAGTTGAAATAACTTCAACATTTATTATGTGCCTACGTACCTACATACATTATATAAGAAAAGGAAACATATTTATCCATCAATGATTAGATATTGACTGTCGTACTGTTATCTTTTATTATATTCAACAGAATGAAGTCGGCTATGCTATAGTCATGAAAAATGGAAGTATGTAAACGTCACGACAGACAAATGATGATTTTATGCTCAATATGGTCTTGGCTGGGTACCCACCCATTTCTTTTTGATTTTGTGTTTTGCTCTCATCTCCAATAATATAATCAAATCCAACTGTCAATACCAAATTATGATGACATGGCTCTAGTAATGGGGCTATTGACTCCATCAATCTGTTGATTATTGACTTAAAATGGATATTGGTTTTTTTTTTATGAATAGAAATAATACAAGTCTGTAATTTTTGTGTATGCATTTAAATTTGATTGGATCTGCAACTGTGTGTAGAATATTGAAATATATTTTACTAGAGGGAATTTCATATCAGCGCATTTCAGGCTGAAAAGAATTGAAATTGAGAGAAACAGAAATTTTTATAGAGTGAAAGGAGTAGAGGGCAGCCCAAAGAACTAGAGGGTGATTTTAAAATTCAAAAAAGGTTTGTTTTTGGTTTCGATTTCATAATTATCGACATTAAAAGACAGATATTAGAGAGGTAAGTATCTAAATTCATACAATGCCCTTCCTTTTTCAACTCTTGTATCAGACTTATTACAGCTTGCAGTAATTAGCAGTAGAGTACGCTTAAAATGGTTTTTCCATCTTTTTTTTTTCTCAACTTTTATAAATTAATTGAAATAGGTAAATAATCTAAAATGTTTATATTATATTCGTATGGACTCGCGGGGATCAGAGCAAATGACAAAACCTAAACTTAATGCTATGAGCTTGAAGAATGGTAGATCTGCCAGATGGATCTAATACGCATCCACATATGTATGTAAGTATATGTATGCATATGCATATATCAATGCATTTCCCTTAAAATAATTGTAAAATCCCTGCTTTTTCAATTTGCCTAGTTTGTGTGTCTCGTTTATGATCGAAATGATGATCTACCGTTCCTTAAAACTCCTTCCCTGTAAGAGCCCTTTTGAAACAAACGGCGAAAATTAGTCGAGAGCGTACTTTAATACGACATTATTCGCCAGTACAATTACTCAATAAATAGATTTAAAAGAAGCAATCGTCTTGACAATTCTTTTGTACTAATATAGAGGGAGTGAATGAGAGGCATCAGAACTTATTAAGAAATTTTTCTGAAAGGCATCTAAATCAAACAATCAGAGCTGCTTTTGAGTAAATATTTAGAATTCTTTTGACGAATCTTTTCGATAATCTTAAATGAACACTTCCGTGAATCATGGCACTTACCATTTAAAGACATTGGACAAGGTGCAGCCAATGATGTATGTGAACATTTAGGTCATACGGTTCTCGGATCGTCCTCCATTGTGCTAAGATTGCATCTCAATTAGAGCTAAATTCACCGTTATCTTGGAACGATCGTTTTACATATGTAGATCGATCTTTATATTAAGCATTCTATCGCATTTCATGTATAGACATATATCAACAGGGACCAATCCCTAAAATTATTCCAACCGCCAACTTAAATATGACATATTCCATCTGAGCCAGATTTTTTATTTTATTTTTTGTTTTACATGCATACGAATTCATATCGGAGGATAACTTTGGGACGGGCATATCGTCTGTAAAAATCTTGGTGTGAAAACCATGTCACTAATTTTTCA
Organism: Dioctria rufipes; assembly: GCA_963924295.1. Taxonomy (NCBI): domain Eukaryota; kingdom Metazoa; phylum Arthropoda; class Insecta; order Diptera; family Asilidae; genus Dioctria; species Dioctria rufipes. Next base: position 26,434,688 of record OZ002745.1, on the reverse strand, counting down.
AGAGTATTCTGGAAGCGAGACTCCTCAATTCTAATGCGGAAAATAGAAGATTATTCTCTGAGTTCGAACAGTCAAGATGCTGTCAACGCCTTGATCATACAGTTAGTTACCGTCAAATTAGTATGCGCCGGGTAATAATAATATTCCGGGAAACGAAAGGTTGGATGAGTTTGCATGACTTCTACAAATACGGAGGTTAACCACTCCATAATCGAGGTTGCTTCAACATAGATAAATTGATTGCAAAGAGGTTGAGGCCTGGACCGTAGGCCAGAACAAGGGCCATTGTTCACTCTCTAGGTCCCAACTGGATGCTCTTACAAAGCTAAGTATTGGCCCCCAGCCCTCCTTTGCCGGTTTCATGTAGCTCATCCAGGAGGTATGAGCGATGGAATCTGTAACGCTTTCCTGAGAGTGCCGGACAGTAACAAAGAAAGTGAGTTACAGGTTCTCTCTTCTCAGCAACCCCTGGTAACCCTTGAGAAAAGAGTGCACAGTGAGAATTGACACTAAAGCTCTCAGGGTTGGCTTGTTTATTCCCAAGAGCTTATTTGTTAGGCTTGGGATAGGTTGCTTAAGATACTTAACTTCCAACATTGTGGTTTGAGCCAACTACTAGAAGAGTCTGCATTGGTTCGATAACCGGATACAAGACATCTGTACATCATAAGGACCTGATGATGACCAAAAAATTCAGCTGATACAGGGAGGAGAGCGAATTAGTAATGAACTTTCTTTGTCATTCTTCGGCACTTTCACTTTCTGCATAAAGCAGATACAAAAAGCTGGGGATTCATTATTAATTTCATAAGAATATTCGGTTGAAATTTAGGAGCTAATCACTTGTAAATTTTGAAGATGAACAATGGGAATAGCAGTGGATTAAACTCTGAAACTATTTTCAATTCATCCATCCAAAGGGTTCTTTTATTTTTAGAAATAGCCGGAAAGTGTTTGCTGCCAGATTAGGTGAATAAGATTTTGTGGCATTAATGTGGGCACAAGTTTGAGCTCCTCTTAATTTTCAGTACGTCTTTGTCCATATTGGAAAACTATATAAAATTTGGTAACGGATTTCATACTGGTGGTGTGGCGATATTATTGTCATTTTTTCAATTAAATTTATTTTACGCGTTTTAATTGTGCGTGATATTACATTAAACTTACTGTGACTGATAAAGAACACGCAGAATGAATAAGATTTGGCTAGCTTTCTCGTATATTCTTCTTGGAAAGAGTGCAATACTTCGAGTATTCGTGGAGAGAAAGTGAAGATGAGAAATGTCAGGCAAGCAAGTTTAAATTTAATTTGACATTTAATTGTTGTTTCCTTGAGTAAGTTTATACAAACATTTTCCAAAAGTGAGGCTGAGAATGAAGACAGATTTTTTTTTTTAATTTTTCTGAGAAATTGACAGCTTTGGGTGTAAATGGGACCGACAGAAAAAAAGCGTGCAAAATGTGACTTTTTGTCACTACCAAACGCTATCGTGCGTTCACTGTGCACTAAAAATGACAGATAAACACTTCCTTTCACTTTCTTCTGCATTTACTGAGTCGACTGTGAGAGTGACTTGTAGCGCGCTACCTTTCACTATCGTATTTTGGATAGTGAAATGTAGCGAAGTGCTGTGTTACCATAGATATGGATGGAAGGACGATAATAACATGGCAACTTTATAGGTTAGCGTATACAGTTCGAGCTTTTATTATATTTTCCTGAATGATTGTTACTAAGTTATGTAAATAAAGGCCAAAATAAAACGTATTATTTTATACAGCTATGTATATCCTGATAAAGGCTATCTTTTTATATTTTAAATGAGAAAATCTTCTTCGTTAAGATTGTTGGAATGAAAGCACCTTTATTGGCTGCCTTTATGATAAAACGGTATTAATAGGAGGTAAACAATCGCAGTTTTTTTTATTGTTTTGACTAGTAGTAGTAGGATGTACTAGTTCTGTTCTCTTCATGCCCTACATATTACTATTCAGGGAAATGTACTTATTATATTATTAATAGGCGAATAGGATTAGGAAGATTTTTATCCAGTGCTCTAACTTTAATACAAGGCGCTGGAAGCAATTCAGCAGATTACATTCTAGTTAATACAAGGGATGGATCACAATATCATCCCTTCACCAGATTTTAGTACCAGACATTTTTATGTTTTCGTTTTTTCCATAATGTTAACTAGTTTTGTTGGCTTTAATGAAAACCTAAAAACAATTGATTACGCTAATTAATTACGTCTACGATAATGGAATAAAAGATGATGCCTCTATTATTGCCATGGCTAGTCCGTGTGCTTGTCTCCTGAATGGCATTATCTCTGCCACATATGAATGTACGTCGATGCAAAAATTTTTTTCTTATATTAATCTTCAAAATAGTGGCTGGACTTTATACAGCTTTAACTGCAGTGCCTAGCCCAAATCTACTATTGGTAAACTCAGTATGGGGACAGGTGCTTATAATAATTAGCTGGACATGTCTAATAGATTTGACAAGCTTTACTAAGTTATGCATAACAAGTATTATTATGAGATTGCAAGATGGTAAATCTTTAATATGGACTGGTGCTGTATTTCAAATCAGTGTAGCTGTTCGTTCTCTTATTTTTTCTTTAATAAATTTCACACATTTTTATATCTATGATTTATGTAATCCGAAAGGAATTTACAATGTATTTAAAGCCTTTAAGTATAAAGGAATGGATTCGCTAAATAAAAACTTTGTTAGGTTAGCAGACAATTTGCCAGATTGGAAAATTATAATAAAATAGCAATATTAAATGTTCTAGGATCATTGTATTGTATTTATTCGTTTTAAATTTATTGTTCATACATTTGCAAACATATTTTATTATTTTATGTTACAAATCTCGAATTTTAAAAATCCAAAGTTTTTACTACATTACGCTACGCTTTCTTTCGTTCAGCGTGCCAAAGTATGTAGCGTAGTAATTAACTGTCAAGGCAACTCTTTTGACATATGATTACTACGCTACGCTATCACTACACTACAAGACGCTATCGTGTTGGTGAACGCACCCAATGTAAAGCTTGAAATTTGAAAATCTATAAAATTATTTATTTTGTCATTTCTATCGTTCGTTTTGGGAAAGTAGAAAAAACGTAGGGTTAATGATATTTGGCACCTATCCTCAAAGCGGTTTGTGGTTGTTCATTTATATTGTATTATTTAAAATTGCTTTGTAGGCTAGACAATGGGTAGGTTCAGACTAACAAAGGTTAAAGAATTCTCTAATTTGGTAGATTTGTACAGTCCGGTGTCCTAATTCATATTCCAAATTTGCAGCCTTGAGCCACCGCCGCTCGCGTTGCCATATTGGAAAAATGACTCCGAAATATACTCTATAATTTTTGTAATATAGCAATTTTTAACCTAGATGGGGCTAGAAAAAAGATGTTTTCGAAAAAAAACTTATTCTCGGCACCATTTTTTTAATATGGTGGCACGAACGGCGGCCGCTCAAGGTCGCAAACTCTGAATATTATTGAGGACACCAAACTGCGTACAAATCTATCAAATTAGAACTTTCCTTGACGTTTTGTAGCGACCCTTTTATGTCTTCAGCGCCTGGACTTTTGGTCAATAATTATTAGGAGTTAAAGTTTTCTATTGTAGGGGATCAGAAACAACCATACTGATGAATCTCTCTAATCGATAAGTTGAAAAGTTCAAATTTTCTGCATTTTAATGCAATTTTGCAAATTCGTTGAAATTATTTTCAATGAATTTTAGTCTTTATACAACAAATTATCCACCTTTTCTTTAACTTTGAAACTGGTTGTATTAAATTAATTAAAAAAAAATTAAAAACGAATTATCAACAGAAAAATCAATAAAGAGTGATGCACACTGCTTGAAAAAGTGCTTGAGAATAATTGCAGCGAAATTACCTACATTATATACAATTACAGTTTCCTAAGTTTCTATATTAATCCGTTGCTAATATTCTGTTTTTCTGTGCAAAATAATGTTACCAATACGTTTCCAAACTAATTACCTATAAAGTTCGAAATTGAAATTTCTTCGTGGGAACGGATTTATTAGTTTTTTTCTGTATTGTACATACCTACATATATAGAGCGCAATAATCTCTCCTCCTTTTTGTTTAGTCATCAGATGAACAATATTATATGTGCAATGTACATTCATTTAAAACTAGTTTTTTTTCCACACATCTATACGTACAGGTTATGCGGTTGTATTAATACTAGTAATAGGTTTCATATATAACTTTGACGTAATCTATAATAATAATTCATAAATAAGAAAACGAGCAACAAAGAACAAAAAAAAAGAAATCATTACTCGCGCATATACCTATCAATGAATGACCATTGAAGGACAGACCAGGTACTATATAATCGAATTATAAACTAAAGCGACACTTTAAAGTTGGTTTTATTATCTGCCGGAAGAATTGGGTTGACTGCATTGGTCTCACCTTGAAACCCACTAAGAACTAGTTTTGTCACAAATACATAATTTATTGTCTGCCATACCTACTAGAGTGAGTGTGAGAATGGGAAGTTTTACAATCGCTCGCAACCAAGATTTCGATGCATGACGAACTGAACTGGGCTGGCATCAATCGCTCAGGTGAATCATCGACCAAGAAATTTGAGCCAAACCAATTCGAAAAATTTGTTAAGGTATATGGTTTGTGTGTATAAGCCTTACACCCACAATAATTAATGGCTATATGAGCTTAAGAGAAGTTACCTTCTTGGCTTCTTACCTTATCTCATCATTGCCGGAAAAATAAACACCCACACAAGTTGCGAAATGGAATCATCGATCCCAACCAAAAGAATTTTCTATTTGTATATATACGTATACATTAGGTAGGTATGTAGTTTCTTTAAGATACTCTTTACTGCCAGGCCAGGGGGTATCCATTCTCTTATAAGTTCAAAGTTTATTTGGAACAGCTTTTATGACGGTACATAAATTTGGACATTTTAACTAATAGTGACAGAGAAGTTTGTTTAACTAATTTATCTTGAACTTTTCAATTTATTATGATGCATTAAAAATTTTCATTCATTATAAAGTTATGAAATGAATAATAATTATAGCTTACCGCTAGAACTTCATATATTACCTATATTTCTATACAAACGTAAGATTACATTAACTTCTTTGAAAGTAAATATGTATTTGATCGCTGTCAGATCTCAAAATATGAAATTTTTTCGGAAAATTTCTGAATTTTTTAAATAACTAGGAAAAAAGTTAGAAGCGGTGTCTTATGACAAATTTTAATCAATAATCATATAGCCGCTATCTCTATTTTAAAAATGTAGCTACTCCTTAAAATGTTAATGTTGTTTTGAGCTGAGCACTTTTTTTTACGATAAAATTTCATACTGAATTATTCAAAATGTTTAGGCAGGAAATCATAAACTATGCAGAACGAGTTAGATCCAACTGAAAAAGAGTCGCATAATAATCTCAGCTATGATGATTTTAAGAATATCAGTGGAAACAAATAAATTACAGAATCTCAAAGATTTTAAAAATTCGACCTCTTCATACTCCGTAGATTTTCTTTTATTACATACAATTTTCGAAAGGTTTACGAAAAGCGAAAATGGTGGTAATGAAGTAAGGACATCGCTGGTTTATTTTTTTATTTGTAAAAAATAATTTTTTTTTTCAGTTGATTGTTGAAAATATTCCAAGAGAGCTGGACTCACATGGTCAGAGTTTTCTTATCGAATATAAAGATAAAGTTAATCATTCACTACTCATATACAAGCTTAAAAGATTGCTTAATTTCTCTAGTGGTGCTTGCAGGCTTATTTGTTCATATTTGGAAGACCGCCAGCAAAAGACCTGCTGTGGTGAGTACTCCTCTGAATTTTGCCTGTATGTAGTGGTATTCCGCAGAGATCAATTCTCGGGCCCTTGCTTTTTTCTGTGTAAATTTCACTTGTATGCTGATGACTGCCAGCTATATATTTCAACACCACGTTGATTGATGGAGGATGCGGTATGTAGACTGAATGAAGACCTTAAATTAATATCTTTGTGGGCACTACGGAATAAGCTTCTTCTAAACCTGTTAAAATCTAAAGTAATTCTTTTGTATAGAAATAATCTCGACATTACAGACTTTTCTGATGTGATGTTAGATGAAACTCCTATTCCATACAGCAGGTCGGTAAGGAATCTTGGCATCATTTTTAACACTACACTTACGTGGTCTGACCATATCAATAGTATTGTGTCTAAGATTTACGCAACGCTTCGTAAGCTTCCCGTAAGCTTTCCGTTGCTTCTTTCGTTACTCCTCGAAATACAAGGCTCATGTTAGTGAAACAAATTATTGCTCCTTTGATTACCTACGGATGTGAATTGTTTTGCCAGCTAGATTCCTTCTCGCTAAGAAAAATCACTGTCGCGTTCAATTCGGCTGTTCGCTACGTGTATTTCTCCCTATGTAAAATCCATCTTTGGATGCACCTTAAGCTTAAGAGCATATCTTGATTCCAGGGTAATTATATTTTTGTATAATTTAATTGTAAAAAAGTGCCTAGCTTATCTACATGAAAAGTTTTCTCGATCCAGTAGAACTGTGGCGTTGAATGTGCCAAGTTTTAGTTATCGTGTAACTGAGCGTCAATTTTTCATTTATGCTACCAGGATGTGGAATACTTTACCTATGGAGATCAGAAAGGGTGGTGGCGGTGATTTCAGGGGCAGGATACTGGATTATTTCTCTTATCGATAATTATTTAATTAATACTTCTAATTTTAGTGATTACCATATACATATTAGTTTTTTTTTTTGACTCATTATTATTGTATAGATATAGTTTTAGCGCTTTTAGTTTCTTATTTTATTTTTTTTCCTTGTCTATTCTTTAGTTTACTCTAACTCATAGTGCAGCAGATTATTTTTATTAAGTTTACCTACACATAAGTAGAAAGCCAGGCTTTAAGTGTGTAGATGTCGTTAATAAATAAATGAAATGAAAATGAAAATGAAATATGATATAGAAGAGAACGTTCAAACAATAGAAAATGGCAAACAAAAAAATCCTCTCATAATTACTCTCGAATACGGATGGCAATGTTGATTTTTTTAGTTGATAAAAATCGTTTCACTTTCGAATTTTACAAATGCGAAATTGCTTTTTATAGGTCGATATTGAATTCGACATTAACGACGTACAATTACTGAAGAAGCGCAGTTGGAAATAATAGATTTTTTGCATGTTCCACAAACACCTACTCGTGTAGAAGAATGTGGAAAGGCAAAATTTCATTATCTCTTCAATACCGTTTCAAAAAGCGGAAGAAGCTTAGATTGAGAAGAAAAGAGCTCAAGAAAAATTAAAGTCGGAAAACTTACAGAAAAGGGCAGAAAGTAAGAAAATTAAATAAGAGAAAGCTGAACAAATAGCAAAAAAAAAAAAAACATGAACGTGAAATCGAACGTACAAAAAAGGAAGTCCATGGAGGTCAACGAAAAAGTGGAAGGGTTAGAAAAGAAAATATACCAAAAATGAAAGCAATAAAACAAAGGAAAACAAAACGGTGCATACAGAAAATGCAATTGACAGAAAATTTATGTAAAAAAATAACTTCTATACAACATGGAAAACAAGATGATAAAACCGATTCTGCTATTTCCAAAGTAGCAAAGGATCATGAGTCCCATGTTCGTGTATTGTTTCCGAGGAACGTCATATAAACGAACCGAGTCTGGAAAGTATTTGCTCCAATTGCAACAGGGCTTTTCACACTAGATGTGTGATTCCTATTTGAAGGGGGCTCGGATCTGAAAAATTATAAGGCTCGTAACTGGACAAATGGGGGCTCGAAACTGGAACTTGGACCGCTACCGATAACTTACTTAATCGTTTTCCACATATTTTGTTTTATGTCCTGATTTACTTTTAAAATTGCTAAAAATGGTATTATGAGAGACAAAAAATATTTAAAAGCCTTACAATGTAAAATTTGTTGATATCAGAATGGAAAAAAGTTCAAAAATTTCTTAAGGGGGGCTCGTAACTGGGACTTCACCCTAGCCGCTCTCTATTTTAAAAATGTAGGTACTCCTTAAAACGCTAATGTTATTTTGAGCTGAGCACTTTTTTTACGATACAATTTCATAGCCTTCATCCAAAATTTGAGGTGCCCGTGTCAGGGCGTTTTCAACCTGAATCCAAGTATTTGTGCAAAACTGAAACTTTTATATGGTAGGTAACACTACGCAGGATTTGTCCGATCTCACCTTTTGGAAATTTAGATGTACAATTTTTATAAAAATAAAATCGTATACAAAACAAAATTTCAGATCTTTACACTAATACATTCTTGGTCGCTGTATGTTGGTCAATTTGAGCTATCTATTATATGTACATATATATGCGTGTGCATGTTTAGAAAAAAGTGCAACCAAGGACATGAAACCGAACTGAACGCGCATCTAATTCTAATACCCGAAGTTCGTGTTTATGTATAAAGTTCGTGTACGCACAAGTGTATCTGTACATATTTCATAAACTTCGTGTACACTTGTTTTGTTTACAAATCAACCTCAAAAGTTCATCCTATAAATCCCGTCAAGTTGTGAGAAGAATTGTCAGTTTTTACCATGGCCTTGCTTCCGTGGAAAGGGGGGGGGGGGTAATATTTTTCAATGTTATTATTCAATTCTTCCTATTACATTAGATATTGCGATTTTTTAACATTATTGTTTATATAATTGCATCAGTTGTGAATTATTGTTGTTGAAGTGAACAAAACAACATTGATCCCAAAATTCTTGAGCAATCCTGTCCAAAATATTTTCGACTTTTACTTATTAGCCATCTATCTAACAGAAAATCCAGCAAAAACACAAAGAAGAAGAAGAATTAATTTGTTAGCTGACGATGTTGGAAGGCTTTTTAAAAATTTTGGGACTCCATGGAAAATATTTCTTTGTCTGTTTCCAAACAGAGATGGACTGGAGCGCATTATTATGTTGTAAATTTTTTTTTTTTGTAATTTCAAGTGTACTTAGTTTTTGGAGAAACTGAATCAATTGGAAAATTTTATCTAGAAATTTTATTTCATTTTACATGCTACGACGGGGCGTCTTAATTTTTCTTTCATCTCAAGGTATCTATCTAACTTTTGTATCTTGTGCGCTTCGTCGCATGTGTGCAGATAAATTGCGATATACCCGCAAAAGCAGTAGAATTAAAAATAGCCACAGACAAGAAAAAGAAGTTTCAATTAGACCGAAACATTCAAAATCAGCAAACCGTAAATAAAAAAAGAGAATCCAAAGAATCACCTGCCGTGTTTGATTCCATTCATCCGGTTTCATTGTTTTGTGGAAAATATAAAAAAAAAAAAAAATAATTTTGTTACCTTGTGTCAGTATGCGGTTTGTATACACTTTAAGCGTCTTTATAAAGAAAGAAAAGGAAGGGCACAATCAAGAATTAAGAATGGTAGTCAATTGCAATCTTTTTGTCTTAATTTTGTTGAATTTTTGTCTTTGTTTTATTTAAAAACAATAAAAAGGGAGTTAGCTACCGCAATTGACAGATTGATTCCTTCGCAGGTGTTTCCTTTTTGCTCTTCATTAATCTGTTGAATATTTGGATAAGGTAATGTGAAGTTTTTCTTTTTCTAAAGGTTTTCTACAAAATAAATAAATTTAAGTTATTTTAGCTACTATTTTTTTGAATTTAACTACTATAGGTTTGTATTAATTTGATTCTATTGAGAGGACAATAATTTATGTAAATACTTAAGTTTAGCTGGCCTTGAATATGTCTATAATTTTTTTTTTTTTTAATTGCGTAAGGTGACAATAGACAATTGACGACATCCGCTGATATTGGTGAACTGATCTTACTAGTTTTACTTAAATTCTATACAAGAAGTTTGACAATCATGACAAGTTATTTAAAAACTGTGTAATTATGCAAGACAACATGATTTTCGTACCTGAATGCATTGTTATTTTATTTTCTATCCTATAATTTTCAAGTCTATAATGACTTCCCAGTTGTATATGTGAGTTGTATTATGATATACATATAGTAAAGTCGTGAAGTTATCATATTCCTCCTTAAGTTACACAGAGTGAGCCAATAGAAAAGTTATAATGACCAATAATACAGTTTTTAGGCTTCTGGAGGAATGAAGAGGCGCCTCACCATTGATTTGGGTTGCATCGAATCTGCATGACAGAAGCAATGTCCGATTTTTTTATAAAATTTCATGTCGCTTTCTTTGATCGATTTCTTTAAACATTTCATACAAAAGAAAGTTGCATTGTCTCAACCTAGATGCCGAAAGTTCATCTTTAGGTTCATTTCGTCTTTGCACAGGAAATCTAGATCTATATATACGAGTATACCTAAGTTGTTGAAGTCCTCTTGGCCTCTTGCTAAAACTTTCTATTTTCTAATACATCCGAAAATCCATAATTTAAAACTGTTCGTTCATAGCTGAGTTTTCTTGGGAGAAGGGATAATAGGAACAGCAAACTCAGCCCCCACATGGGTAGACAATAAGGATATACAGGGTGATTCAGATCAATATAGCTTCCGGTATACCACGCGATTCCTTGAGGTAATCTGATCAAAAAATTGTTCCACATACCCCCCAGTTGAACATTTCGCCAATATTCGTCAACTCTGATGTGAATAAATGAATATAACATTAGAACCACCCTATAGATTCAAGCCAGATCATGAAATTGCATACAAGCAATAATCACAGGTAGGTACGTAGGGTCTTCTATGACTGTATGCAATTTTATGATCTGGCTTGAATGTGCCAATAAACCTCCAGTGTTGAAACTGATACAGGTATTGGCATGCGTTTTTTTTCCAGTGATAGAGGGTAGTAAAGGCATTAATAAAGAAGCAATAAATAATTTTGGGTTACATGGAAGAAAGTTACGCTATTTATGAAATTTGTGTGTAAAAAAATCAAAATTTTGGAAATATTTGAGAATAATTTAAAAATTCTTAATTAAAAAATACAGAGTAATACACTTTTCGATAGCTACTATTCTTGGCTATTTAATAAGCCAACAATAACCAAAATCTATAGGGTGGTTCAAAAGTTATATTCATTTATTCACATCAGGATTCACGAATATTGGCCAAATCTTCAACTGGCCACAACTCCTAAAGGAAGGTTTCTGGGGGGTGGGACAATTTTTTGATCAGCTTACCTCAAGGAATCGCGTGGTAAACTGGAAAGCATCTTGATCTGAATATCACCCTGTATGTATGTATGTAGCTATACATCCTTGCCAGCCCGACGTTTTTGGAGTATTAACGATGCAGAAGTAGCATTTGCTTTAGTGGTCAACATAGGTGCTCACCTCGCTAGCTAGCTAGCAAGCTATTAAAATAAACCAATAGCGGGTGTGATACAATAACTTTATTTACTAGAATAAAAGTTGTCCCCACCTACTAAGTATACACAGGAGAAATGTGGTAGATATGTCTAAGGTTTGTCTTTGTTCCAGAGTTTGCAGACTTTGGGAGCCATCCATTCAGCCTAAGACAATGAAGCGCTTTGTCGTTTCTGCTAACATTACCTTCGTCGTATAGTCTGTTTCACTTGAAATTCGTTTAGTTGAAAACTTTGACAGTTTCATGATTTTCGAGCTTAGTATTTTCTATGATTGAAATTGATACCGCCTCTTCAATTTATATGTATGAGTGGCCTTAAAACTGTCGCGGAAAAATACGTACATCGTTTCTGTTTATCTTACTCCTGATTCAGCATCAACTACCTATGAAGCGAAGAGCTAACTTCTGCCAATTGACACCTTGGCCCCACTATTCTTCATTATTTATTCATCAAAGACGTTTTGTTTAATTACAATACTAATCTAATTCTAATTCGAGAATTCTTTGTTATGCTAACGACACCAAATTATATTTCGTATATCATCATTTCAGCAAACAGAATTTCGTTAATTATACGTTCGTCAAAACCAGACATTTCGATTTTGTTTTTAACTTTTTATTTAATTTTCATATTTGTCTTTATGGTGAGTAGAGCTAAAGCTAATGCTACTGTGCGATTTTGTTTTGTCTTTCTGTCTCATGAATTTAATTATATACATTTTGTCAAGTTTTCCCTATTAAACCCAAAAATAGATATTATGTACTGGTCCATTTGTGTCTGCAGTATTTTGTTCCATCCCTCTTCAGTAGAGTCCTCTTAATTGATCGATTTTTTCGCTCTAGGCATCAATAGTACCGAATTAACCATAATTTGTTAGCTTATAGTTGCTAACTTCAAAATTAATCTTTAATTAAAAATAACGCAAATAATAGGGATGAGTGGTATATTTTTACACGTTTTCCTAATCATCAATCATAAATAGTTGAAAAGCTTTATGCCTCATTACCACCTACGAAGAAAATAAAAAACTATAGACCCTAAGTAATATTTCGTGACGACTGTAGGCATGAAGGGTGGGTAAATGTTAACACAAGACGCGATGACGATAAATCATTGATTCTCTCATTTAATCGTGTCGTCAAGTAAAGTGCCAGCCTTAGGTTTCAATTAAATTTAGTTAGATATGAACTAAGATATTGACGCCTAAAGAGAGAAAAACAGAGTGAGATATAAAAGATAAATAGAGATTGAGAGGGAGATAATTTATTAGTGAATTCTTTTCTGAGACTAGGTGTAAGGTGTAAACACTGCGCCACCAATTCTGTCATTTCCCGGCTCTTCCCAACACACCAATAGGGAAGAAAAGAGCATGAGAATGGCAGATTCGGTGGCACTGTTAACACTGAGTCGCACTATATCTTGTTACCAAATATCGGGACTCGGGAGTAGTCTTTACACATTTTAAATTAATGAACAAGAATTGCCCTTCCTTATTATAGAAGAAAATAGTAATTAATCCAAAGGTGACAGACTGTGCTGCGCGACTGTGTTTGTTTGAAAATTTATTCTTAGTAATTAACGAATCTTGTATTAAATTTTACGCTTATTCATAAAATTAATCCACTACTCGGCTTAATTTCAAGTCGGTCGTCTTCAACCTCTCGCCATGATTTTCCCATTTGGACTTCTTCCATCTCTAGAAATTCACTCTCATGTATTGCATGGCTAATCCAATTCGACCTCTTTCTTTAGGTCACATGAAGATTTAAGATGTCTATCTCATCCTGGTGAGTTCTGTGGAAATTTCTTTGATGGTAATGACCTGCTGCCAGTGAATATTCAAGATGTGCTCAAGATGTTGATTGATACTTTCCACGTTGATTAACCGTACAATAGAACAGATTTCATGTTCGTTTCAAAGATCCGAAGTTTGGTGCGCCTAGAGATGTTATTATTTCCCCATTTCGTAGTAAGACAATTGAATGCTTTGTTAATGCGAGGCAGGATATAAGTTTCGGTTCTACTGTTCCTCATATATCATATCCTCTGGAGGTGTATTTCTTAAGTTTAGTCTTATAACAACATTGATCTTAGTCTTTGCCTTGTAAGCATCTAGAGTTCTAGACTCAAGACAGCGAATATCTCACATATACATATGTATGGCACGGTTTGGTTTGTTTAACTGTGTACGATGTTTAAATAGCTTTCAGCTACTAATCTCTTGTGAATTAGAAAAAGCTTAGGTGATATTATATATCCTTGTCTTACTCCAACACGTTTTCCAGTACTATTCCGAATTTGAACGAACTTACATACTTACATATTTGGATACTAGGTTGAGAACGCGTTACAACAACAGAGATCTAAAAATTTACGCACAATAATTACAGGGTCTGTTCTGAAAGTAGTAGGACTCAGTTTTTTAAAAAAAATTTATTCATGAGAATAGTACAAACGATTAGAATTTAGAACCCTTCCGCATCGACATACTGCTGCCAACAAGTTTTCGTACGCCTCCAGGAACGCCTGGACCGGAATGCTGTTTAGCTCCCTCGTCACGACCTGTTGAACCGCCTCTACCACCGACCCATGATGCTTCCCTTTGAGTGTCAATTTTATTCTCGGGAATAGAAAAAAGTCTGGCTGGGCCAAGTCCGGGCTATAGGAAAGCTGAGGTAGCGTTACCACTTTCGCTTTTCGGTTAGCCTTTTCTCCTCTGACCACACTCGCAGCACCAACTTCGCGCACACTTTCCTCATGGCTAAGTTTACTGCCACGATCTCAAAAACTTGGATTTGAGGAATGCTCAAGTCATCAGCAATCATTCTGATACTCATCCTACGATCACTGTTCAGTAAATTTTTCACTCGCAACACATTTTTGTTGGTTCTGTTGGTCGAAGGGCGTCCGGAGCGGTCGTCGTCTTTCACTTTTTCCCTACCTTCTCGGAACAGCTTGTGCCACTCAAAAACACCCGATCTACCCATAGCAGCATCACCATAGGCCACCTTAATTATGTCGTGAGTCTCTTTTCCCGTTTTACCAAGCTTTACACAAAATTTGATCGCGTATCGCTGCTCCAGTAAACGCTCCATGATTCTCCCTGACGAGGTGTTTCGACAGGGGTTCACAGTACAAGCGACCTGCTCTTTTCAACGACCGAGTGTCGACTGCCGATTTTTCCCAGCGGTCCCAATATCCCCCCCCCCCCCCCTTCAGTGATCCTTCGCGCGTAGACCGCCTCGCGTCCTCCCGTTCGCCCAGGAAAAAACCAGTCCTACTATACTGTCAGAATAGACCCTACATTTTAAAGTTTGAGGTATAGACATTTCTTTCCCTTGTGGATTTTATCTCTTTAATGAGAGTTTTTTCGTCATAATCGCACTGAGCCTGATGAATTTCTGTGTATGTATTAGGAAAGAACAGACTAAGGAGGAATAGTGTTAAGCGTTAAGCTTAATTAAAATTGCTGCTAATCGAGTCTCAACTACTTATTTTTAATAAGATATTTGGAATAGCTGTTCGGCAAGTAAAAATCGTTACATTGAATACCTTTTAATACAAACCAAAAATTTATAGAAATTTGTTGGCTTGTAATTGGTACTTAAAATCCAAAATCCCAACCTCTCGGGGTTTCTTTATCATTCAATTTTCAATAGAAGCCTCATTCAAATCGTCCGAATGAAACCTATAGGTATACCTTAAAAACATACCATACATACATAGTTACAAACAATCTGATGAACATTTCTTACTTCAACCAAGCTATCTGAAATTTTTGCTGTTGTTACTTTCCTGAAGTCATAAAATATTAATTAAGTCATTTCACCACTCTTAATTACTTCCTAACAAGATTAGAAACCTTTGCTTTTGCGGGATTTCTACTGTACGACATAATTCTGTTTTATTCCACAAGCAGACGGAATTTATCCATTCTCAGGTTATTTACGTTTTGAATGTCGAGTTTTTGTGGTAGTGTAAAGGATAAAGTTAAAGTTATTATTATTAAATGTAAGGTTTGTTCACTTCTAGGTAACTAATTGGTTTCGAGAACACATACATACATACAAGAAAACATATCGTGGCCATAAGTAAATACAAATAGTTTTGTCGCTCTTCTCTCAGAACTCAGTGTATAATTACAAAGGAATTTCCAACCAGTTTTCTCAAGAATTATAATTGCAATTAAGATGATTCTCGGGAAAGCAAATTACATGTAGCTAGCTACCTACATATATAAATATTTATGTAATTTTATAGTGTTATAATTGCATTTAAGTAGGTAAATAACTGACAAATATAGCGAAAAGCTACTAAAAGTCCAAACAAAGGATGCAACAGAATTTTGTATTTATTATAATCAAGCCATCCTCCTTCCCTACAGAGTTGTTGTTGCCCATTTTGCTAGAGGAAAAAATGTTCATCACTGCTCACAGGTGAGAGTTTTTTCTTTGCTAACCTGTTGGTATTACAAATTACCATGAAGCGCTTTTGTTGCAACTTTCTCAAGAGATATTTTAAACTATTTACAAACTAAGTAATAAGAAGATAATCTAGAATTGTTCAGTTTTATATTTTGTTTTTTTCTTATCCCACAACATATACATAGACCTAACTGGGATGCTTTTTCTGTTATCTAATTACCAGACCATCGTTCAAACTCCCATTATAATTTCTTAATGAATTTATATATAAGGAGTGGTCCAGAAAAAATTGACCCATTTATTTTTGTTTGCAGTAAAAACAATAATGGCAATTTTTTTATAAAATTTCTATATTTTGTTTCTTACAACTTAAACTTTAAAATACAAAAGTTATTTCTAATACATTATTTGTTTTGGAAGAATGTTTTAACTTTGTTATTCAAGCCTCGCATTAGATTTAGAACAGTTATATTAGTAACATTTCTATATGCTCTTTTCCATTTATCTCTGAAATCAACATCATTTTTGGCAAATTTCTTTGTTGTTCTAAGCTCCTTTTTCTTTAATGCCCAGTTCCACTCTACTGGACGAAGTTGGGGGCAGTTTGCTGGATTGGCTTCCCTTGGCACGATATTGGCCTGATTGGTTCTGTACCATTCCATCGTTGCTTTTGCGTAATGACTGGTGGCCAAATCTGGCCAGAAAATAACAGACCCTTGATGCTGTTGAATAAAAGGTGGAAGCCTTTTTTGAAGGCACTCTTTGATGTACACGTCTGAGTTTATTGTTCCTTTGATGATAAATTCACTGCTTCGTAAACCGTAAGAACAGATCGCCTGCCAAATCGTGTACTTTTTGGGAAATTTTGTCGTTCCTTTTGTTGAAAATTTTCTGGATACTCCACTCCGACTTTTTGCAGTAAAATATTCGTCACCTGGTATCTGCGAAAAGTCAGCTTTGCAATAGGTTTCATCATCCATAACGACACAATCGTATTTCGTCAGGTAGTTCTCATAAAGTTTTCTCGCTCTTCTTCTTGCTGTTTTCTCTTCTTCTTCCTTCCTCAGCGGCACTTTTTGAACCTTATAGCTCCTTAATCCACAGATTTTTTTATATCTGTGCACTGTAGACTTTGATGTTCTTGCCAATGTCGCCATATCTCTTTCCGAAGTTCCCGGTTTCCGAGAATAAGTACCCTTCATCTGTTTTATGACGTCTGGACGGGATGGCCCTGGTTTTCTACCTGACCCACGTATCCTTTCTATTGACAAGCCTTGCCTATACTTGGGTATTGTCCTTTTTATCGTGGAATATCTTGTATTCAGGTCTTTTGAAATTATTAACAATGAAATTGTGGGATTTTCCAAATATTTGGACAAAATCATTTCACGCACTTCTTTTTCACTTCGAGACATTTTAACTATTTCACTTCCAATACACGAATGATTCATATAAACTCAGAGTTCAGTATTTATGGAATATTTTAACAAAAAGATCCAGACCTGAATTATTGTAATTTTGGAGGTATAAAAATAACTTAATGGGTCAATTTTTTCTGGACCACTCCTTATATATATTGATACTAGTATCATATACTGTGACTGCGATTTAGAAAGTAAGATTCTAATAGAAATTAGTTGATGTTCGAAGGTCCTGTTCTATATAATCCAGAATATCCTGATTTTCTAAGGTTTCGACAGACCTGTAAAGTAGTTAAGTACATTGGTATTTAAGTAGATAGGTACCAATGCCAGTACCAGAACCTGGATTTAATTTTTTTTTCTAATATAAGTACAAGTAGGTACTGGTACTCATAAAATTTTTAAGTACAAGTTTCGATACTAGTATCTAAATACATAAAAATTTTCAAGTATACAAGTCCAGGTACTGGTACTCATAAGCACCATTTATGTATAAACTTAAGTACCCTATAAGTACCAAAGTGCGTACTTACTATAAATACTGCCATAACGCGAAGTACTTAGCTCTTGTAAATTATTTAAATACGCCTTCTAATAATTAAGGATTAGTAGCAGGGCCAGTAACGGTCATGTTTTTTCCAAAACAAAAAAAGTATTTGTGCAGTAATTTTTATATCCTAGATGAAATCTATAGGGTACACTAAGTTTGTAACACCTCGAAATAATGATGGTAGAGCAAAATGGATTGGAGGACACTAACGCATAATATTAAAAGTTATTTTGATTTTTGCATGTCTGTCCGTTTGTCTGTCCGTCTCTGCGCACGATAACTCGAGAACGTGTATACTTAAAGAGCTGAAATTTTGTACACGGACTTTAAAAAAAAAGTTAAATCAAGTTCAAAAATGAGACAAATCGGGCAACTCCTTCGTGAGGTTGCCATACAAAAATTTCGTTTTCCACTATATATTTGGACACTGCTGGAGAACGCGTCGACATAGAGAGCTGAAATTCGGCACATGGTGTTTTAATAGTAATAACAAATAAAATTTCAAAAATGGAGTAAATCGGGCAACCCCTTCTTTGTGTTGCCATATCAAAATTTAGGTTTTATACATATACTGTTAAAACGATCAGTCCTAGACATTTTTATTGTACTAAAAACTTCTTCAGAATACGAAATCCTATAAAATTGTTTATAATAATTTTTTCTGTCCGACGAACCGTTCTATGCGAAAAACCATTTCAAAAATTAAGCTTGCATAAATCGTTGACCATACGAAATTTTATACGGGTATTCATCTACTACTTGTTATTTTTAAGTTCTTTAATAAATTGAATTAGTTAATCTGTGTTAATCTGCGCATTATGAATGCCAATTGAGAAGGTTGCCAATCAAATGCAACACCTCGCTTTCTTCTTCAGCATTTGTGGGCCGTTTATTTTCATTTACAGGTCTTGTAAATGCTCTACGAAGGCAATCATTATCTGATGCATGCGAGAGTTGAAAAGCTTATTTTGCTAAAGGCAAACTCAAAAACTGCATGAACAACTTCAAAAATTGGAAATTAAAACAGCGAAAGCTTATACGATTCTGTTTCATTTCCTATCTTTTTGCAAAATATTTTATAATATTTCGTGAATGCAAACCTCATCCAGTCATTTAGCTAAATATAGATTTTTCAAAATTTTTGATTTGAGCATTCGAAAGCTTTTGAACCTCTGTTATTAGAAGGCGTAGGTACTTTAATTATTAACAAGAACTTAAGTATGTACTTGGCGGTAGAAGTTGATATGTGGGATTTATAAGTACCAGTATCTGGACTTATACTTGGAAAATTTTTTAAGTACCAGTACTGGGACTTGTACTTAAAATATTTTAAGTCTAGGTCCTGGTACTGGTACTTGTACTTGGAATTTTACAATTCTGCTATTAGGTCAGTTTGTATTACTTTCTGGTGCCAAAATTTCTAACATTCTGGTATGTCGCATCGGTGGGCCAGCAATCATATTTCGTTAGCATAAGGTGGTGAATGCAATTAATCCCCATTGTACCAAACTATGTAGTCGTTGCTCTGGTGCATTATTGAATGTTGGAAAACTATGTGATTTTTATATCTACTGAGTTGATGACCTTTTCATAATTATCGAAATTAAGTATAATTTAGTATTTTGTGGTTTGTAAGGTGTTGTGATGTATACCAGGAACTTCTTGTATTAATTCAGCATTCTGTTAATCAAATTTTTTTTAATAATTGCAATCTGAGGATTATTCGATTCAGGATTTTTTCCATAGTGGACAATAGAGAGCGTCTTCTCAAGGCTTTGTTATAATTTTCTAGATATAACTTCTTAGGAGTATTTACTATATTTTTCATCCAGATAAAATTGTGTAAATTTACACATATTATATTTTTTACAGAGTATGGTTCTCCTACTAACTGTTTTTTCTCGTTGATCGGGTACTTTTGTATATATATATACATATACACACATATATTAGGCACGGCATTATAAACTCTTTCCATTATGTTCTTTTGATACATATTGCCATATCTTATTTCGTCGAATGCAATGTTGTAACTTCCCTATGAAGTTAAAAGTATTCGTTGAGAAATTCTTAGCGTTATCGTGGATCGTTTGTGTATCTAATACTATTTTTAAGGTTGATCTGTTTTTGCCTTTTCATTCCTGTCGACTCCATTGGTGTATAACCTATACTTTTGCCTACTGTTGGTATAATGGCTTCCTAAGTCACATTCTACGTATGGACAATCTTCAGTAACAAGTAGCTGATCTGCGTTTTGAGGAACTTTGCCGTAATAACCATGTCTGAAATACTGTGCTGTACATATTTAGCTTTATGCTAGTCAATACGTGGTGCAATGTCTGCTACTCTGAAACTTCAGACATCCTGTCATTCGCTGTCTGGTCTGGTCTACCTGTGTTTAAGTCCGTCGATCTGGTGATACCAAGCTCTGATTGTGTAGATATTCCTGAATAAGGTACCAGTGATAGTGGAGCTTAGGCTCATGATCTTTTAGCCATAACATTTTCAAAGACAGACTTGTCTGGTCAGATTCGCGCATTCAAGTCATCGAGTATAGTCTTGTAGAGAATTCGTCTGTACTGTCGTCTTCTGCTTTTTCTGTTGGAGCACAGCATTGTAACATTGTCAAGTTTCTTTCAATCAACCTGCTACGGAGGCCATTGTAAAAATTTCTACGAAACTGGCAATTAGTTAATAAACTTTTATTAAGCTTAGTCCACATATTTGTAACTAACTATAGTTCGCTTTTCAATAGCAGTAAAATTCGTCTGGGCAGCCAGCCAGGTCAAGCAAAACAACCAGCAAATCTGGGAAAAAGAAATCTGTTTTGTGATTTATTATTTATTTTCACAAGATTATTTCATTTATTTATTTGTTTATTATTGTTTGACATGAAGTTTTCATTAGCTTTCTACGAATTAAGATTATGTTCTACATTCGTCAAATAAATTTGCTAAATGATATCAGTATAAATGCGACAAATTTGCTGGAGATAACGACATTTATTTTTATTATTATTTTTTTATACTTCAATATTTGAGTACGTTTTGTATATATATTGCTGCAACTCATATATAAGCTATAAAAACATTCTCTGTCTGTTGTAAATAGAATGACATCAAAAGCGGCGGGTGCTTCCTTTGTTTCGAGATAATTTCAAGAGACGAAGATAAAGCAAAGAATCGTAGAAATGGAAAATTCGTTGAATGTTTTCATTTTTTATGTCTATTCTGCCATTATTTAATTTCAATTAGTATTGATTTATAATGACGAACAGTGATAAGGGACTGCAAATAAGAGGGCTCATGATGATTGATGCACAGCATATTTATGTAGATTTTCTTGAAATTTTTTTCAGAGAATTATTCGATTTTAAAGAACTAAAACGAATATATGATTTTGTATGAGATCTTAGATTCCTTAATCCTTGACATGAGAACCCTTTCTGGTAAAAGACTGATGAGTGTTCATTCCGACGACGACGGTCTGGTCTTAGAGTGCATTTAGATTTATTGATTTAGCAGGTTGATTGGCCTTTCTAATTTTTATATAGGGTCCGCCATCTAACGTTTTTTTTTCAACTAGTGCTTATTTCGTGAATGGTAACACTTCCGCTGAACGAATATGGTTGTGTATACGCTTGAACAACGCTGGGAAATATTGCCTGCGATCGACTTACAGAAGATACCGATTTTGCCAAAAAAATCATCTTTTCGGATGAAGCTCATTTTGATCTTGGCGGGTATGTAAACAAGCAAAATTGTCGCATTTGGGGCACAGAAAACCCGCACGCATACATTGAAAAGCCGATACACCCAAAACGAGTCACTGTTTGGTGCGGATTTTGGTCCAGAGGCATAATTGGGCCATTTTTCTTCGAAAATGAGCAAGGAGTGGCCGTTACAGTCAATGGCAATCGTTATCGGGCCATGTTGAACGAAAATTGAAGAGGAGGATATTGGCAACATTTGGTTTCAACAGGACGGCGCTACGTGCCACACAGCCGAAGCTACACTCGATGTTTTGCGCTGTGTTAAAAAAAAAAAAAAAGTTATTTGGCGGACCCTATAGTTCTTCCAGTAGTCTCAACTTTTCCCAGAAAGAATGGTAAAAAAAAAATTTCTGGAAGTCAATGGGTCTTAAAAAGTGACATCTGAAATCTACAATGTGCAATTGCATTACAATTTGCACGGGATGTGTTCCAATGTTTCATCTTCTTTACTATGATTATGATTACCATGAGTTACAATGAGGGGTTTGTTTTGCCAGCTATCGGCCGAGGCATTATCTCAGAGTACATATACTATGATCCGAACGCTGTTAAACAGTTAAGTACAATATGTACTGACTATCATCACAATTATGGACTCCACATAGGCATAATGGACACTGTTTTATAGTTCCATTCAAGATATATAGATACTATTTCTGCTAAAATCTGACGTCCTGTATATGTCCTGGGTTAATTGTGGGAGAATTGGTACTTAAGGTTGCATAGGTCTGGCCGAACTATTGGCTCAAAAAACTTATCAGCTAAATCTCACTCAACTGCGCCAACGTAATTGAGCTTTACTTCTAGCCATTCTTGTTTCAACGTGGTTTGCCTAATTGAAATGTGGCTTTGTTGAGGACTCCAAGCTCTTTTGCCCCATTACGTATTTTTATACCCTAGATGAAATCTATAGGGTATACTAAGTTTGTCATTCCGTTTGTAACACCTCGAAATAATGATGGTAGAGCAAAATGGATCTGACACCCGTTCATAATATTATTAAAAGTTATTTTGATTTTTGCATGTCCGTCCGTGCGCACGATAACTCGAGAATGCGTGTACTTAGAGAGCTGAAATTTTGTACACGGACTTTAAAAAAAAAAGTAAAATTAAGTTCAAAAATGAGACAAATCGGGAAACTCCTTCGTGGGGTTGCCATACAAAAATTTCGTTTTCCACTATATATTTGGACACTGCCTGAGAACGCGTCGATGTAGAGAGCTGAAATTTGGTATATGGTGTTTTCATTACACTAGCAAATAAAATTTAAAAAATGGACTTAATCGGGCAACTCCTTCTTGGTGTTGCCATATAAAAATTTAGGTTTTTTACGTATACTGTGAAAACAATCAGTCCAAGACATTTTTATTGTACCAAAAACTTCTTCAGAATACGAAATCCCATAAAATTGGTTATAACCATTTTTTCTGTCCGACAAACCGTTCTAGAAATATATGCGAAAGACCACTTCAAAAATTAAACTTACATAGAAGGGTGACAATACGATATTTCATATGGGCATTCATCTAGGGTATCATAAGAATTGGTCTTAGACCAATTCTAGCTTTTTTACTTGTTTTTTTTAAAATCTCTGTTCCTCTCAACTTTTCCTCCATTACTTATAAACTGTTTGCCACAACGATTGATATTTTTCTTTGCATCGTTCTAGGTGATTTTCAGTCTGAGAGTTTTATCTATACGTAATAAATAAAAATAGTCATACCTAGGCATACCTCATATACAAAAAGGCGAGTAAGTGATCAAAGGTCGAAAATCACAAAATGCCTTTTTCGTCATTGTAGTAGGATTTTTGAAGTTCTTTTTTCTCTGATATTGAGCATTAAACGACACATATTTTTGTTAAAGTCATTAAGTTCCTGTAATTTGTCGTTATTAAAATATTCATTCAAATGTTTTTTCATAAAATTTTCATTTGCCGATTTCGGAAAATGACCTACACCATAGATGGCACAAGAACTAGATGTTGCATGCCATATAGAGCAGAGTATATACAGATTGTGAAATGGGTAGTGTATTTTGGAATGGACCATAATATGTTTTAGAGCGTGCTGAAAGAAAATGTTTTTATAATAGCAATTGTATTCATTTGATCGACTTCCTCAACACTCTAGACACGAAAAAATATGAATTACTCGACCGTATACATCATTTCAAATGTTGTGGTCCATTCCGAAATGGACCACCCAGCCATATAAATTTAGTATACTTTTTTGGTACTGCATGTGACATCTAGTTCTTGTGCTATCTATGCCTATACATAGAATTATGATATTCTAGAAAATCTTTATGTATAGGTTGTTTTCCGATACATCGGGAGCTTTTATCGGAAGTTCACCCAATTTTATAACCTTATTTAATTGAGTAGAAATATTTCGATGTACATATGTAACGAAATACGTATATCCAAATTGGATATTTACCAAAAAACAGCACATATTCATATAACCAAATTATATATATATATATATATATGTATATATAACAAAATATCAAATTGGACACATTGTGTATCTATGTTGCAATTCTGCCAAAATAAAAGATTTTTCATTATTTATTTCGACAGTTAAGTCATAGATATGTTGCCATTGATATAACTTGATTGCACATAAAATAGGTTAGCCTACATAAACAATGTTTTGTACTATACTCAATTAAGTCGTGCATATTGTACATAACACCCACAATGAATAATGCAATTCAAAGAATTCAATTTGAAAATCTCTCTATAGAGCATCCTGTCTAACCGCTGAATTTTTCCAATAAATAAACTTTCAAAACTTTATTCCGTGTTCATCGTATCTCGTCTGGAGAATTCCATTTGCTTTCAAAGTCAAATTTTTGGCTTACAGCCAAAGAGTTTATTAATTCAAAAGACCAAAAAGTGAAGATAGGAAAATTAATGCACGTACGGTTGGCAAGCGGTAACAGGAACAACCTTGTATATTGTTAAGTGTTCTAGAATTTATTGAATTGAGCTTTCTCTGTGCTCTCTGCACTAGACATTTTTGTTCTTGACGACATTAATTAATTATTTTACTGGAATATATTTATTTTACATCGAGTTTTAATTTAAAACAAGGACGCTTTTGATTATTTCTCTTGTTGTTTGTTATTTTAGTTAGAGATATTATTACAGTTTAACGTAGACTACGTTTTCCTTAAATTAATATGCAGATTGTTCTACGAATAATTGACAATCAGCTTAGGAGAAACAAACAAAAGTTTGTTAGCAAAGCGAATGGAATTAAATATATTTTCATCATTGGTTATGTATCACCCTATAATCTGTGAATGATGCACCCTATTATTTTTATTATTATAAGTTTTGTGATAGGGAGCCGAAGATCCGACGTAAAATATCCTTCATGCTATGCCCCTACTAAAAAATACAAAGAAATGTGAAGAATTCAGACCAGTTAATATGCTACCACTATGTGAGAAGATTTTGGAAAAAGGAATACAAATCCAACTAGAAAAATACCTAGAGGAAAATAGTCTTATAGCTAAGGAACAATCAGGGTTTAGAAAGCAACACAATTGCAAGACAGCATTAAATTGGGTAGTGACGGAATGGAAAGAAGAAATGGACGAAGGTAACGCTATTCTAGTAGTATTCTTTGAATTTAAGAGAGCGTTCGAGACTATAGAGAGACAAATTCTTCTATCAAAGCTTCAAAAATATGGTATACAAGGCAAGAAGTACAGTTGGTTTCGGAACTATTTAGAGAGAAGAAGACAGAGAACAAGAGTTAATGGCATGCTTTCCGAAGCAGTTGAAATAAAATTTGGAGTACCACAAGGATCAGTGCTGGGTAAATTATTGTTCTTGGTATATATAAATGACATTAAGAGTGCGTTGAGGCATTCAAAAATTAGACTTTTTACTGATGATGCGTTGGTGTTTGTAACTGGTAAAGATGTAGAAAGAATCAGTAACGATTTAAGAATGGATTTAAATGAATTAAGTGAATGGCTAAGAAAGAATAAACTGAAATTAAATGTTAAAAAAACTAAATTTATGACCATAAATAGTACGTATAATGACGACTTAGAAATTGATGGTGAAAAAATTTAGTGCGTGAGTGAAATTAAGTATCTGGGGATTATTATTGACAACAAATTAAGCTTTAATGGACACATTGAAAAAAAAGTCGCCTATTTTAGAAGAATTCGAAGCAATTTATCGACATTGAGTGCAATTAAAATATATAATGTTTTAATAAAACCTCATTTTGAGTATCGCTCTTCAATACTATTTCTTTGTACAAAGACAAAATTAGAGCGAATTCAAAAACCTTCAAAATAGATCTATGTGCATAATACTAAGGTGTAATAGATTCACGCCAATAAGAATGATGCTAGAAACCTTAAAATGGATCAGTTGCAGCCAAAGAATACATCTTAATGTACTTCTTTTCATTTTTAAAATATATCTACAGGAGAGCATTAGGATGGTATCAGATGTTCAGCCGTATAACTTAAGAGGAGCAGATGTAAATATTCGATTAGGCTTATTTAATAGAAATAGGACTCAAAATTCACTAATATATAAATGATTTAAAAAATTTAACGATTTACCATTAGAAATAAAAAGAGAAAGTAATTTTAAGATTTTTAAGAGAAAAAGTGTGCAATTTGTAAAGGATAGAGCTGTTTAAGGAATTGGTATGTAACTTAGGAACTATGTTTATAAAAGTATTATTTGTAATTATATTATCTTATCTTATCTTATTACATCATTAGTGTGAATATTCCGGACGTCTGATGGACCTATGATGAATCCATTTGGAGGACATTGGAGGTCTTTGGCGATCAAGTCCTTCGAAATCACAGAGTACGTGCTCTGCAGATTCTATCTCTTAGTAGCAGAATCGGCAGTTATCGTCTGCGGTTTTGATCATTTTCATAAATATCTACTTAAGTGGGTAATGGCAATCATTAGTCAGTGACTAACCTGATCTGGCACTTACCAAAGTTGATGACTTATTAAAGTCTTAGTCCTGGAAGATTCTCTTCTACTGTAGCTGATAAGACTTTTCTGTTTGGATATTATTTCTCCTGCTACGAGTCACTTTGTAAGACCGGAATAGGAGCCGGTAAATGGAGAATCTGTTCCTTTTCTTACCCCACGGTACGCCCTAAGATAATTATTTAGAATTTATTACATATATAATCGTGGGCCTTATAAATTTTGTCCCCCTCCTCCCATTCGTTGAAAGCGCTGTAGCACATCACACAGTAAAAAATTTCCAGTTGAAATAACGCATTTTATACGATCACTATAAATCCACTATATTTTGAAAGTTATTTTAAGTAATGGGTAAAAATCAAAAATGATTCTGAAATTTGTGGTATTTCAACTTCCGGCTTTGAGTTAAAATAATTTTTCTGATAGTGGTATGTGCGTTAATTGCACTTTTATTTTTGGGAGGAATAAATAAAAGATACATTAAAATTTGGAAAATTTATTTCTTTAAATTTGTCGATCTTAAACTTATGAACATTTTTTCAGTATTAATATTACATTTCAATTCAAATGTTTCTTTTATAATCAATTGTTCGTAACCAAGCTCTTCCAGGTTTTGTTTCATATAATCACTCAGAACAAACATTTTAATTTTCACATGCGAGATGTTTATACTTCGGCACCATACAACTGATTGAACAAGAAGCTTGCCAAGCGAAACACGTTGTCCTCTTGCGTAGAGGTAAGTTATGGAAGGAGTAGAATTAATACATACAGCACAGTAAAAATAAAACACACATTGAGTCAATTTGACCCTACTATTGCGTTAAATAGCATTTAACCCATTTTTTGGGTTATTATGATAAAGACGTGAGTTATTTTGACTCAAATAGGCATTGCTGGCTTTTTAACTCTTTCGGATATACTTAAAATAACTTTTGGAAACTAATGAAATTCACGCATATTTCATTGACACACCTACGCATATTTCATTTGACTCATTTATTTTTTACCGTGCACCAATAACAGTTTTTAGTATTTAAGATGCCCAAAAACTAAGGAAAATTCTTTTGGAACAACTTTGAAGACTGCAGGCAATCAAAGTAAACACGAAACAAGTTCAGCGCTTTACGTCAGCTAAACAAAAATCTGAAAAAAAAAATTATTGGTATTTCCAGAGGCAATTGTTGTGTCCTTTATCCACTGAAATGATGCCTCTTATGTCAAAATTGTTATAATTTTTTCAAATTGGGATTGTTACAATCCCCTTGAATAAAAATCTAAAATTGAAATATTTAGTAGGTATCTAAATACTACTTCGATTGCCGTTTGGAGAGTATAATTTTATTTATTTCTCTAAAACTTTCTTCAAAATTGTCGTCATTTTCGTTTTGGAATGGGAAAGTATCTTTGCCTCGCGCCTTTTTCTGCATAATTAACAGATTTCGATTTTAGAACGGGGACTGTTAACTCTACAGATAGTATATTTGCTATACTGAATTGATCACTTTAAAGCGAGGCTTATGGTAAGAAAAGTTCGGCAGATTTTTCGATTAAACAATAACAACATATTAAAAGAATACGACCTACTCAAATTTTGATAAAATTTGAAACGATTATGTACTAAATGTGGATAGTAGATGTTAAAAGAATTCTCATACCATTCTTCATATAGTCACCACCAGTTTAGACTTATAGAAACATGAACATGCGTGTCATGAAATAGACGTAGGTACCTAAAGTTTTAATTTGACATAGACGCATGTATGCATGTATATATGTACATGTAGAGGTGCTGTAGTAGCATGGTGGAACAAATGTACACAAAAGACAGCCGTCAGGAAGCTAAACAACCTCCAAAGAATGGCCTGTCTAAGTGTAACTAACTGGTGCCAGGCGCACAACATCTTCTATCAGCACTCTAGAAACACTATTGAAAAATAAGCTGGACTAATTGTGTACGGACAGATGATTATGGTTAATGGGGGGGACTCTTAAAAGTCTATGTACTATAACTGAACGAATAGAGGCAAATCCAATATTGGATATGATATCAGACAGAATGGTCACTAAACACAACCTCTATCTACCTCTTAAAATAATGGTACCAAATAGGGAGGAATTAGATATAATACATCTAGAAAATGAAGCCCTAGTCTGATTCAGCGACGGTTCTAAAACCGAGAAAAGAGTATGAGCAGAAATATATGGTGTAAAGCCAATAGCTCATATTTATCAAACTAAACGAAAATACGCCTCAATATTCCAAACAGAAGTATTTATATGCCATCACTAGATGTATATACGAAAACCTCGGCCGATCCTTTACTAAATAAAATATATATATCTATAAAAGGAACAAAGAACTGCCTCTTCAATAGATGTCAAGACACTCGGGAATTGATGGGTATGATAAGGCAGACTTTCTGCCCATCCATGTTCTTCATAGGACCGGAACCATTTTGTGGTATTTCTTACTACAACATCGTAAAGCTTATCTTCCAAAACTGTATCCAAAACCAAATGGACAAACGATGAACTTCAATGATATCCTCCAGATAAACAAAAGGGCCTTTGCCAAAAAAGCCCCAGCATCCTTTAAGGCTGTCTAGGAATCAACTCAGAATCATGACAGGAGTCCTAACCGGACAATACAAACTAAACAAACATATGCATCGAATAGGCATATCACCCACTGATGTATATAAGTTGTATCTCAAAGAGGATGAAACATCTGAGCACGTCTCATACGGGAATCCGAGTCCATTGCACAATGTAGATTCCAGGTTTTTGGTTGGTTCATGCTCACTTCTTAAAGCCTTCCGATTTTGAGGAAACTTAATTCAAAAAAATACTGCTCATCCTATGAAGAGTGCGATTGTTGGATAAAGTGTAAAGGAAGCGGTGCACAATAAGCCCATGATGAATGCAGTGCAAAGAACACTCGGCTAGCTTAGTTTTAAATCTAAACCTACTTACATAGGTGCAAAAAATTTTCTAACTTCTTGTTGCCTGAAGTTTTCTTCTTTTTAACTTTTTCCCCAATTATAAATCAAGTATCTGCATAAAGGTATACGAGAGTATATTATGCAAGAATAATTTTTCATAATAAATTATCCTGTAAGTACCACAAATCCATATTAAATCTTCTGCAGTAACTTGCTATATATGTATGTATGTATGATATTCTACTAAATCATACGCCTCATGCCTCACCTAACCACTACAACTCGTTGAAAATTTATTCATTTCTCAGGTGAAAAATAAAAAATCACTTCACAGTAGTCGGTATCATGGATAGCATTTCTAATTTACATATTACCTAAGAAGAAACAGAATAGCGAGCGAGCTTTCCACTAAAACTACACTTTTTGAACAATTTTTTTTATTTAATGAAATCCAAATATGTACAAAGTAAAAAATGTTTTTTTTTCTCTCCCCTACGAAATGCTCAGGTTTAGTCATTATCGTCATATCATTAATTCGTCACATGAAATAAATCTGCACAGAATTGAAGAACTGTTGCAAAAATGAAATTAAAATTGTTTCCATTTCAGGTGTTAATTTTTGACGAAATATCAACGGTGGTGCACTAATTAGCGGGTGAAAATTAAGAAGTTTATGTTGATGAATGTGTGAACAGTTTTTGGCGAAGGATATAATGAAATTTCATTAGTAGAACACTTGACCCACACCCCGAATAAGGTGTTTATCACATATGCGGACTTTGAACTATTTATTTAAATCGATTGGGATTTTGCGTGTAGATGGGGTAAAGTAAAATCTTATTATTAAGATTTGTTGTAGCAGAGATTCTCAAATTGATTACAAGAAAATAATTAAAAATAATCAGTTGGAATTGTTTTGCGTTTCGCTGAGTAATCAGAAGAGATTTTGATGACGGAATTGAATGGAATTTTATAGGTGCGAATGTGCGATTCGGTTCGGCATAATGTAAATAAAGCACGCAAGTTTGCTTCAGAAAATGTAAACACATTTTCTCTCCTACACGCGCTTTTCGACGAGACGATCCACTACGAACAGCACAAGACGATGAGCGAAGTGATGAGAATAGTTTATTTATCTTTTTATATCGCTGGCAATCGGGGCTATTTTTAGGTTTGACCTACTGACTTTGTGTGCAGATCAACATAAGAATCAGCTCATTGCAGTCGTGCCGTCAGTTAGCTTAGTTAGATTCAAGTTAGCTAAGTAAAGCTAAACCAAAGAATACGACAGACGCGATACGACGGCCGGCAGTCTAAAATCAATGCAAAAATATTAGAGATTGTTTTTATAAGTAATAGAAGGACGCATACATAGTTACATAGTTCGTAGTAGATTGAAATTAAATCGACGATAGACACGAACTCGACCCACCCACCCAATAACAATATTATTACTTTTTGCAATGGTAGTGATGTCACACGTGTTTTCGTCGTTCTATTGCTGCTACATATATTATTATGAAAGCGTTAAAATCATTTACACTCGCACACATACTCTCTTCTATTTATATTCAAGAGAAAGAGTATACGCAAGCCTTCCTTCCCATCTTGTTGATTTCTTAATTAAAATTAAACTTCAAGATTTTAACACTTTAGTCTGGTCAAGGGTAAAGGTCACGTGTTAATTAATCTGAAATGTTTTATTTTTAAATATTGTTTGACGGAGCATTATTTTTGTATTTTTAGACCGAAATTGAAATACACAACAGCAAAAAAAAAAGCGCTAAAAGCATTTTCAGATTTTTGTTTTTGTTTTTCCAATTGAAAATATTTTACTTGATGATATTGAAAAATGTTACTTTAAACATGGCATGTAGGTAAGACCAAAATATTTTAGCATGTTTGTGTAAATATGGATCTTTGAATAAGATCCATCAATTTAGAGGATGATTGCAAAAATATTTTGTAAAATATGTATGCATTTGGATTGTAGTGTTGCGGTGTCAGAGGTATAGGGATCAGAATAGAAGGTGTAGGTGTTACGAAAAGAGTTGATTGACGAATGCATTTAAACATATTATTGCCAAAACTATATAAAACTTATATAAAAAGATCTCAACCGAAGCAAATATTTTTTTATTATCCTGTGGGAAACGGTTCTATATAATTAAACTTTATCATTTGTTTATTTGAGTATCAGTGCCAAAGACAAGCATAGCGTTGGGGTTGGGTACGAAATTCAGAAAGACGAAATCCAGAGTGACAAAATCCAAAAGAGACAATATCCACAAAAGACATTGTCAATGGAAATTGTGAACAGAAGTGGAGCCAGTACAGCTCCCTGCGGCACACCTTTAATTACCGGTCTCATTTAGGAGTAGGAGTCATTGTATTTTACCATGAAATGTCTGCGATTTAAATAGCCGTCAGTCAGTCTGCAAGGCCGAGGAGGGGTGCCCAAAGCGCCAAGAAGCATAGTGATCAATAGTGAATGGAGGACAGAGTCGAAGGTCTTACTGAAATCCAGAAGTACAGCTACCTTTATCACACAGATTACGTATGTCCTCGGCTACCTTAGCAAAGTTGTACTGGTCGATGGAGACTGCACGTTTGAGAGTAAGTGGTTTGAAATGTTATTGGATGTGTGATTTGGTCCGCCATGAGAATCTCGATCACCTTTGGTATGGTCGATAGTATATATTGTTATATGAGTTAAGCTTGCGTTCTCTGATACTTGAAGAAATCCATGTACTCGAAAGTTATAATCACTCTCCATAAGATTTTATCTCGCTCCATGTCTGGTTGAGGTCGTTAAATACTTTGTCTCTTTGTCATTGATTCAGAGTCCCATAAATTGGATACAGATCTTCCCGTAAGAAAATTATGAGAAGAGAATAGCCTAAGAAAAATCGATATATGGTATACCGTGAAATCGATTTAATTTTGAATCTTTAAACATTTATTTCATTTCGACCAGTAATATGTTCCACAGCAGGTTCTTCTATTTTCTTTCAGCTAACTTTTATGAAATTACTTCAACGCGCTTCTATAATGAATTTAGTTTTAGATACGTAGATTCGTGTGAGTTTAATGCTTTCACTTTCAAGACTAGAGCCGTATAATTATCGCCCCGGTGTTCCTCTATGTAAGATCTCCGGGCCACTTATGAAGTGTTGTGGCCAATTGTTCTAGCCGATCCATCAGTGCTGGTTAAGGAAGATCTCAAAGACATACATAAGGGGGCCCTGGTTAATACGGTTTAACTTATAAATATGACTAATCAATCTACTTAGAAATCTATAGATAATTTATTTATTTATATTTTTGTATTATTTTGAGTAATATTTATGGTACTCTACGACAATAGTAGATTGGTTCAGATCTTTTATTCATTGATCTTCATTATGAAATTAGATTATTATTCCATAATACAATGCTTGATACACAGTACAGTTTCGGTTTTATTTCATTGTACGGCACTGACTTCTGGTTTATTTCAACTTTATCTTATTTGATCAATTGTGTTAACAACTTACTTATGAAATTTTTTTTCTTTTTATTTTAGACGAGGCCTTACACCCCCACATCGAGTTAAATCAATTTCAGTGGCAATATTCACCCCAGAAGAATTAGAATTTTTAAAAGCTCACGGTAATGATGTTTGTGCCAAAACATGGCTAGGTCTATGGGATCCAAAAAGAATTGTGCATCAGGATCAAAGAGAATTAATGATAGATAAATACGAACAAAAACGTTACTATTTAGAACCAGCTAGTCCGCTCAAATCATTAACAAATGCAACAAAAGTTTCAAGTCTCAGTTCGAGTAATAATAGTATCAGTACCAGTGGTAGCGGCAGCAACAATATTAATAACAACAACAACAGCAACAACAACAACATTAGTAATAGTACCAGCAGCAAAAGTTCGACAGATAATAGTTTTAAGAATGTTGCAATTACTCCGCCTTCATCACTACGTTTAACCGCAAACGGCATTGTTAATAGTAGTACTAATAGTAATAGACAACAAAATAGGTATAATTTTAAAAATGATGATAATTCCAACAAAAGTAGTCCACTTATAAACGGATTTGGAAGTACTAAAAATCAATTTTCGAACAAAAATAGCCTAAACATTTCAACAAATTCGAACAATAGTAGTCAGAGCTTTACGCCCGATTCCGAATTTATCGCTGATTTTAGTTCAGCGACTATTTTCAATGCAACTACACAGAGTACACCGAATGGATTCAAGAATCATCATAATATTGGTAACAATATAACAAATGGATTACAAGCGAAGAATTATATTAACGGTGGAGCTTCTACGAACCATTTCGGCCTTCCAAATGTCTCTAATGTAAATGAGAATTTTGCTGATTTCGATCATGCGCCAATTTATAATGCAGCAGGTGAGATAAAACTTTATTTTATATTTATTATTTTTATTTACATAAATAATACATATATACAGTGTAAATCTTCCTATAATGAACTCTCATCTCAAATTTTAATTCCATAAATAGAAAGTCCGTCGTGAAAAAAACAAAGTTTAATAAAAAAATTTCGTAAATAAAAAAAAAAATTTATTCACGATTAACTTTAAAATGCAAACAAAATAAAAACTAAATATTATTTATAAGAAAATTCGGCCTCTACAGTAGGTGGTCAGATCATTATACCCACTTCTGGCATTCCTGTCGTTTTTATGTAACTTTTTTTCTTTTATAAATAGGACAAACTAATTATTTATCCACATATACATTGAAAAGCTCAGAATGACAACTTTAATATTATAGTAATAAAAAATCTATACATTTCAAATTTCGTATGCTCACCTTTATTTTTTACGACAGCAGCGATCCTTTCCGATATGCTTCTGATGCAGCTATCGATGCACATTTAGTTTTATTCTGTACCATGCGATAGGCTTGTCTCTCTCTTATAAATTAGCGGTTTCAAAATGTGCCAAATGCTTTCTATCGGGCTCAGGTCAAGGAAATATCCTGGCCAAGGAAGGATTGGGATATTATTACTTAACAGGAAGATTTTGATGGATTTGGTTGTGTGGCACGGTGCATTATCCTACTGAAAGGTCCACTTTCGTTCGCTATGTCCTGTCTTGGTTATATACAGCAGCAGGACATCCTTGATGTCTTCACCCTGCCGAATGGTATCCTCAACTTTATAGAACGGTTCTGTACCTGTACTGCTTCTACAACCCAGGCGAGTGCTTCTCCCTTACTTCGATACAGGAAAAATGAAACTTCTCTTTGGGCATCCTATACGGTCAAAGTTTGTGGTTATAGTTAGAGTGTGAAGCATTGTATGATCACTGAGCACAATACAAATTTCAATGTTTAAAATGCTATAAAAAAAACAACAAAAGTCATTATTCAAAGGAGCCATCTCTCTCTAGTCATCCAATGTCAAGTATCGATGAGAAGGATCGTCTCGTATTTGGGATGACAGTCTTAGCCCTTTGGTTGGTCGCAGACATTTCAAATTAGTCTCGTCACAGTGCCGCCTCCAACGCTTAGCGTTTGGTCCGATATTTTAATTTCTCTGGTTCGAAGAATATTATTGACTTGGTTAAATGATAGACAAAGGTTCGCGGAGGCCGTACTAATAATTAGGCGTTTAGGCGATCGTTCGTGTAATCTCTTGCCGCCTAGAGGTGTTATGTGGTCGTGGTCTCAAATATGGCTCACGGCTAACTATATCATCGCTGCCGGAACGTGCCCTACTTTTCTGAAATTTTCTCGAAAAAGAAGAAGAAGAAAACATATGTGAGGAGACCTCTGACCCGAATTAAAATTACCACAACTTTTCAGTTGACCTCGAATTTGTCAAAATGGTAAATGCATGTGGCAAGATTAAATTGCAACTGCGACTTCGATTGAATGAAACTGAACTTTACTCAAAGTTCAAAGTTGATGTCAGCTGCGGCCAAATTCAGTTAACAGAAACAGCAGTTGCATTTACCATTTGGATGAAGTCGAAGTCAACAGATCAGTCGTAATTTAATTACAAATTTCACCTCAGCGTCGACTTCGACGGAAAATCATGTCGCAGTCGACTGAGAAGTCGTAATTGTATTTCGGGCCTCATATATGTGCCAATTTGCTCATTCTGACTGCGTGAGTATACATAGAGTCAACCTCCCCTCATCTGAAGTTCTAAGATCTGTCCTCACTTCATTACTATGTTTCCATGAACCAGAATTGAGTTAGAGTTGAGTTAGTTAGCGTTAAGTTTTGTTGCCTGAATTAACTCGTTGCTGTTTCCATGAACGGTTTCTGAGTTGAGTTGTCAGCTGAAATATTTCGTACAAAATAGCCGAATTTGTGTTGGCTAAAATACCCATCCGCACTTTTCTAACAAATCCTTACCTACACAAAACCCAACTGAACTCGACTGGTGGAGTTAAAGTGGATTAAACGAAACTCAACTTAATTCTAGTTTCCATGAGCACTAATTCGGATTCAATTCGGATTGAACTCAGCATGAAAACATAGTACATGAGGAGATCTAAGTTGACGACTGGTTCTCGTTTTTTGCTTCTTCGTATTCCCATTCCTACAGTTTCCCTATGGAACTTATTTCCTCCAATTAGTTCTTTTTCTTCTTCTAGTTCGGCTGGAGTTATTATTTCAATGTTGTTACCGCAACGACTGACTATGGTGATTTTTATTTTACCCATCCCAATAGCCGAGGAGTGCTATCGTGCCGGCCAATCGACACCCGTCATAAAAAGATGTAATTGACTTCAGTCAAGTCAGATGACAGCATGTCACCCTGATCCTTCTCACACTTTAAAATAGGTCTATAACAGAGGTAGCCGAACGATAACTTCTACCTTTTATTAATGCCAGGATCGCTGTAATGTTCTCTACAGTTAAATCCTTTTCTTTTTCAATTTCGAAAATCGGTAAAATACATACTTAATCCGTTGTTTAGTAGGATTTTGTGCAACTCTCTCTTTAAGTAGTTTCATGAAACCGAAATTACTCACCAATTGAACTCGATAGAAATTGAGATATATATGTATAATAGCAAGGAACCTATTTATAGAAATTTCACAAGGAGTTTAATTAACCTGCTAAAAAGTCTGAAACGACATAATATTTTGAAATCAACTTCACTTTCCACACAAGACAATATGGCATGCGTTTATTAAAGAATAATTATCTGTATTACTTCACTGTACCTATCAAGTTTATCATGAAACTTCATATGTAGAGAGAGAGAAAACTTTTCAGAGAATTATAATTAATCAAGAATTAATT
Source organism: Dioctria rufipes (assembly GCA_963924295.1). Taxonomy (NCBI): domain Eukaryota; kingdom Metazoa; phylum Arthropoda; class Insecta; order Diptera; family Asilidae; genus Dioctria; species Dioctria rufipes. The sequence continues at coordinate 26,397,874 of OZ002745.1, read as the reverse complement.
TTACGATATGTATCAACAGCGGCATATCACAACAGCACATGTAACAACCACTTCAACAACAGTAATTCAAATTATAATTACTTCTCAACAAGTTTAAGTAATAATACTATCAACAATGCCGTCCACTCAAATAGCAACAGTTTCGATAGTCCTATAATTATCAATAACTATAACGATAGCAGCAGCATCAGCAATAATAATAACAACAACAGCATCAATACTAGCACTGGTGGTATCAGTGCCAGTTTGAATAATTTGCAATGGAATGTTTGGCAACAATTTCAATGGCCTTCATTCACCTCCTCATCCTCAACCAATATTGAGTCAAACCATCAAAATCGTTGGAGTAAGTTTGATTAAATGTGTCCAAGCTATGTGTGTGTCGTGTGTGTTTGACCAGTGTGTGCCACGTGTTCAAGTTTTCTAGAGCTCAATTAATTGCTAATCCTAAGCTGTATGTAGAAAACTTTTGTTTTCCTAGTTCAATTGACTTTAGCTTTTCGGTTGAATTATTTCACTTTGACTTTGGGTCAAATAAGTTTTTTAATTAAGTAACACATACCTAGCCATTTACTTACTTGGTTTGTTTGTTTTTTTTTTTTTTTCTAGTTATAAATTGCTTTCCCTTTTCAGATTTTTTCGTCCTTTTGTGTTGTAGTTGTGTGCTAATAACATTTTTTTTTTTTTCAATTATTTTAAATGGATGTTTTCTCTTTTCTTTAAACTATAAAGAACTCACAATTGTTAGCATAAAATGTACAGATTTTAAGTTTCACAGAGTTGTTGTTATTACACTAGGAAAGACTGGAAAGCCAGATAGATGAGGAGAATCGAAAACTTAAGGAAAGGATTTCACTCGAAATTTAATAAGTCAATTCGAAAAGAAAGTTACCCAACTTATTATGGTTGGCGACCGACAACTTTTAATTTACATCGACTTGATAAAAAGTTTCAATAATATAGATATTTGTGGTTTCAAAATGGAATAGGGTTACATACTAGCTCATGTAAGAGATTGGAATGTAGTCTCAGCCATTCCAATATCTTTTCAAAGAATATTGAAAAGAGATACAACGTACCAAATTTTATTCCCAATCGAATTCGAAAGATTATTGACTAAACATTTGCATACGAGTACTATGATTCTTTACATTCACTGTCTACTTATTTTTAATTTACCTATGAAATATTTAAAATTCCGGGGACGATTGGTGGTTATTTCATATAGAACTACATTCCAGTCTCACACATTCGACTATGCTTCGTTCACAAGAAGTAAAACCCTCGAGAATACTTCACAAGCCATGAAACAGACTCCCTCCTTACTACATGCGAGGCCCAACGGAGTCCTTACATTCTAAAATATTTGCAGTGTTCTTATGTAAAACTGACAAAAGTTTGATTTAAAAAGCTCCTCCACCCTAAACTACTATTCATGCTGAAAAATGGTGTTCTGATAATCTAAAGCTTGCTTTCTTATCTTCCGAATCGTAATAAAATTGTCATACCTTTCCTAACAAAATTATTTAAAAAAATTTATCTTAACCAAATGACTACGATTCCTCAAACAAAAATTCTTAGCTGAGTAATCATTGTAATGTCGCTGTGCCGTCATGGGATGCCGTGTTCTGATGATATCAAATGTAGCTGCCTACAGATTCGGACTCCGGCTGCACATACACACATGCAATTATTACCCAGCTGAGAGGTATTGAGCGTAAAATGGTAAGGTTACTTTGTCAAAACTATTTTGTTATTTTGTTTAGTAAGGTATATAGGAAGTGTAGCCTTTGTAAGGTAAGGAACCAAGCTTTAAATTACTAGAAGACTATTCTCCTGTATGGATAGTAGTTTAGGCTCTATAGCATATATAAAGTCAATGTTTGGCAATTTTCCATAAGCATCAATATGGAACATTTTAGAGAACGGACTCCGAACGCACACATATAGATTTCTGCTTCATGACTCGCGAAGTATTCTCGAGGGTTTTGCAAGAAGGGAGAAGAAACTATGCAGTCTGCATATGGTACGTGTAATGAAGTTTTCTCTTTGTCATTGCTATGGTGATCGGAAGAAAGCCCGTTCCCTACTCACTTAGGGCAGCAACATACGATTAGGTTTTTCCCGTCCGGCTGGCCGTCTACGGTTTTTACCGTCGCCGTGATTACACGACATACGAGACGGTTATTCTCGATTATTTTGTGGATACAAGTCAGTGAAGTCAGTTCAGTAATTTTTAGGGGTGCTATAAAATATGGAAAACATTAGTGATATTGAACTTGTAATTATTTTACTTTTAATTGAGGATAAAGAAGAAAAGAAAAAAACAATTGCAGCGTAGATTTTCAGTGCATCCGCTAAATCAAATTAGACCATCGCGAAGACATGCAAATTTAAGGAATGATGAGGAAAAGTTTTTTATCGAATGTCTTCTCGCTCTTTTGATATATATTACTTCACATAGTTAAGGAAAAAGTTTCAATATCAAATACTTTCAAGCCGATCTGCGCCAGGCATTATACTACATTAGAAAAAAAAAAAACCTAAAACTATTCTAAATATCTCACGCGCACTCCAAAAAGAATCTTAAATTGTTTTATTAAATGTACCTACATATCGTTTCGTTCGCTGCTTCAGTACTGCTGCACTGCATTAAATTTCAACAAACCGTCCGGGAAAACCGAAACGTATGTCGCGTCACATTGCACTCAATGAGTTTCATTCGGCAGCAAACCGTATGTATCAGCCGTCATGAACCGGTTGCTTTCAGGTTTTGAAACCGGTCCGGTTTTAACCTGATCGTATGTCGCTGCCAAGCGGAAAAAAAAACGGTACGGAGAAAAGCTAATCGTATGTCGCTACCCTTATAGGGCTTACCCTATTATATTGAGAGCGAAAGTAGTTAGATCTATAGATAGAAATGAGTATCAAAATATTGCTACTTCCCGGGCTCCTCGTAGACGAAAATGCAAAAGGCATTTCGTATCAGCTAGATCATAAATCGTAGATCTCAAAAATTCTTAAGGTCCTATCAAATTACGTATTCATTGTCTTTGAAATAGGTTACTCGGCATGAAGGAATGAAAAAATAGAGAAGTGACATGTTCTGCTAGCCAGATACTTGATTTTGTCGATCAAATATTGAATAGGATGTTCACAGGAAACATGAACATCGTTGAAGCGGGCCCAAGAGCTTGTAGTTACACCACAAACTTTGTTTTGTACTAACGCTCGGATCACTATTATACGTGAATGGTGTGGTTTACTTTCTGTGCGTTTGCTCAACATTTTCCAAGTGTTGTAGATTGGAGATCTGCAGTTCTACTATAATATCAGTTAAAAACTTAATCAAAAGGGCAGAACTATTGTAACGAGGGCACGAAGCAAAACAGTATATTGAAACGGCTCTTCGCTTGAAACGCTGCTATTCTCAATATTTATTAAAAAAATTTATATATATATATATAATTAGGATTTCTGTCTAACTTTCCAGCAACAGTACTGATCCTCTTAGATATTAGGCCTATGAGTTGATTGTACGGCTTGAGCAGAGGGTTAACAGCCTCTCACGAGTCCCGATTGTAGTTGATGCAGTAAGTGAAATCTTCTCCTTCTATTTTCAAGAACATTGGAAGCCGGTGTTAACAAACTTCGCCGGGATTCTTGAAAGTTTTTCAATAAAATCCGAAAGCCGAGCTTAAATCGTAATGGCAAAAGTACTATGGGACGTAAAAGCTTATCAGGAATTTAAAAAGGCAAATCTTTATGGATATTTGTGAGGTACTTGATGAATATCTGGAACGAGTATAGTTACTCAGAGCAGTAAAGAATCACACGGCAGCTAATCTTATTTACTCCCCAAAGACTCTAATATCGAGGCAAGGGTTTTGTATCGTACGTCTGGAAAACTTATCCTAATGAGGTAATAACCTTCCCAAATAGGCCAATCGTGAACTGGACGTAAGACGGCAGATGTATAGTACAAAAGATCCATCCCCCTATTTATAATAATAAAAAAAAAATTTGCTAAGCCCGATGGTTTAAAATGGGAAAAAATTGCTGCAGGATTTTCATGTTTCAATTCACCTCCAAGTTTCCACTTCAAAGATGAAAATGTTTAAAATTGTATGGTAAAGTTGATATTACTATCCAGTACCAGCAGTGACTGGTTCACTCAGATATCGAAAGATGAAATTGGTGGTCTTAGCCTTTATACAATCTCCAGGAACATATTTCTGGTACTCTTAAAGACAAAGCAGATATCTCGACGTTATCTTCAAGGCTCATATCACATTGAAATAGATATTCCCTACGGAGTGAAGACTAGTGCAAGTTTCCTTGATTCCAAAACCCGGAGGCTATTATACATAGATCCGTTACTATTTAGCTTCACCTCATTCTTGCTGAATTCTCTGGAGAGGATTGATTATTGATGGAACATATGTATATATATGCTGTGATCTATTATGACAGCAGGACAGAGCAGAATACAAAAGGACGCTTTAATAGAACAAGGTTTTTATTTCAACTAATTGGCAATACTTTTGATATTTACTTATCAGTAATTATTGACTGACCGTAAAACGATTACTAATAAAAATTGAAGCAAAAGCGTAAATATTTTATGAAATAATTTTTTAAAATATAGACCCCAATGATTACAACGCCATCTATTGTTGTTATAAATGATTTAAATGAAGCTAACTTAGCAAATAGTTCTCTTCAATCGATAGAACAAGATGTTGTCTTCAATATATATATATATGGATGTTATAGAACAAAAAGTACAAATAAGAATACAATGGGATGACTTAAAAACTTTTCCCTTGTATTCCTGTATACGTGATATACCGGAGGAGATGAAAGACGACAAGGGTTGTACTTGATTCACCGTTTACGCGCCATTGAACATTAACAGTTGGATCTTGGATAAACGTAAAAACTTGTAAGTGGTCAAAAGCCCTCTTCGTCGTTCACAGTCTCGATTTCGGAACTAGGTGGTACCATTACTAGTTATAGCAGGCTAATGTCTGAGAGACGACTGAAAACTTCTTTCGTCTCAATATATTTTGAAAGTTTTAAGTTACTACTATTAAATAAAATTATTACCAAAGTTTTAGTTGTATTTATTATTTTTTTAAGATTTTTTTCTTATTCAAATTACGCAGCATTAATGGGGAAATGATTTACGCATGCTCTTATTATAGTCATATAAAAAAAAACAGTTATACAATGTGCTTGTTCCTGTAATAAATATTACTTTTAATGTTATTTTATTAATTTATAATAATAATTATCTTATTGTCGATTTTAGGTCTTCCAATGTCAAATTATACAAGCAATTCATTATCATCATCATCATCAAGTGCCCCGAATAATTCGAATTCATCAATAAATTCAACACCTCCTGCCGATCGTTATGCAGCCCTTAAAGATCTTGATGAACAACTAAGAGAAGGCAAATCTACAGTAGCAACAACTAATGCTGCTGTAGTAGATACGTTTTCTTCAAATGCTCAAAGTACAAAAAAAAAAAAAATTAAATATTATAAAATTTCTATATAAAATTTATAATTATAGCTCAACCGTCTACAGTGAATCCCTTTAAAGCTAATCCGCCCACATTACAACCACCACCTCACCAGCAAGCAATGAATCCATTTCAGACGACCTATAATAATAACAATAATCAAACAAATTCATTTTTTGGAACTCAGCCGCAGCAGAACAACAATACAACAGCAACAACAGCAACATCAACAAATGCCTTCGGTACAAATGCTGGCTTTAATGTTCAGCCAATATCGAATTTCAATGGTTTCTCCACAACAAACCAATCTACAATGATAACTAATGGCTCAAACGGTTGCGGGTTAGGTTATGGAAATCAACCAATCACTGCTGGTAATGCTGTGTCAAACATGAAAAATCCATTTTCGGTAAGGATAAAATTTGTTTTGTATTTTTTTGCTTTATTAACTAAATACCCTTACAGGCAAGCTCTCTCAACTCAAACAATCCATTTTTATGAAGACGACACCAAAATTAACAGAAATTTACTATCAAAATAAAAATCCATTTATTTATGGATTAACGTAGGCTCCATAAAGTTACTTCTACTCTGGAAATTCATTCATATCTCTAATAAGTTAAACGAACCAAAATATATATACTTCTTTCCTTTTTATTTTCCGATTTCTACTTAATTTATTTTATTTCATTTAATATTTTTTAACATTAATTGGTTTTTTAAATGTATTAAGGATAAAGAACAGAATTGATCAGAGAGAGAGAGAGAGAGACCTATGTACTCGGACATAAGGAAGTGACATATTTTTAAGGAAAAATTTCGCAATCTCAGTCAGATACAAAAGAAAAATAATCAAAAAAATATATATATATTCCTAAGTCATTTATTTTTCATATTATTTACTACTAAATACATAGCTAATATGTATAACTACATATATGTACTAAGCTTAAGAAACTTTGTTAGTCAAATTGCATATTTATTCTGTGGAGTTTAAATGTTGTTAAATTAGAATTTGTGATAAGAAACTATTCTGTAGCACTGGTTCATGTTAAAAAATTTTATATTATTTTGTTTTAAAGCCAAAAATGCATTTAGCTAGCATCTATTAAACTCCTCAGTTTGTGAATCGAATACCTGAAAAATCTTAAAAGTTCTTATGCACTAAGCACTATGCATGTCCAACTGCAATCTAATCTTGTCCCAGAAGTATTTTTTTATTTTTATTTTTCAAACTTTCAACACATCATTCATTAGAAGATTACTCTAAAGCTAAATCCTAGTTATGTTGACAATTCACTCACATCTGCGCCCAGTCCACATATTTTCCAGAATTGTGTATTCAATATCCTTCAAACACCGATATTATTGGTATTATATAGGCAAAAGAGTTAATTACTCAGAAAGAGCCATTGGGCTGGCGCCCACCAATATGTGAGGCATACAATAAATCACCCATTACAAATTCATTGAGATGGAAGAAATGAGCAATTGTTTTTCTTCATAAGAATCTCAGCATTCATGTAAAAAGACAGATATTTGTTTGCCTCATGTTTCACGGGATGTAATAGAGTTAATCCTTCAACATCTTTTATTTTTTGTAATCATTAAATAGGACCACCTCCGAAAGAAACCAATGTCGTCACTGTCCTCAATGACAGTTGTGCCCAGTTGCAACAAAGTGAGCAACACATACTTCTAATGATGTAGATAAAACGGTTGCAGAGCACGACATTATGAATTCTGTATATAATTCGAATTTTGGGCAAATACCTACATAAATCAATAAAGAAAAACCTTAAGTGTCGGTTTATAACATTGGTTTTAAAGCCTTGTGGGTGAATTGGATAATATTCAAAAATTTTATAAGATTTTTGATACGTTGATTTACACTATTAAGAATTTGTTTTTCTAATTGATGGCGCCTTTCATTACGATTTTCTCTATGTTTGTTAAGCTGTGTACAAAATCCAGTGAAATTCTACAATTTCGTTTGTATACTTCCCGCAAACTTCATAGCAGGGCTATACTTGCAAATACAAATGAATTTATTGCAAACGTTAGTGAAATGAAAACTTTAAAAATCATAATTTCACTGTTAGATATTTCTTAATTTGAAATGATCGAAAATTTATCATTTCACAAGATTTTGCACATGGCCTCAATCAAAATTTGAGTAGTATTCCTTTATATAAACTTATCCTCTGGTATTTTATTGTAATTTCATGTAGAATGCTTGGTGAAATTACCTTACTACATTTTGCCTCCTATATAGGTTAGGTTAGAGGGGTGCCGCCAAGGAAAACTTAGCCTGTTTCACTTAGACCGCTGACAGGTCCATAGATTCATGTAAATGAACCTAGCTTTCTAAGAACAACCCTAGATCTACTCTGATTCTTTAAGGAAACTCAGCAGCTTTACAGCTACGACAGAAATTGTTTGACTCTAGAACTAGCATGGTTAGCTATGGTCCAATGGCTCATTAATACCCCTACTAGTTTCCTGGTGTCGCTTCTGCTCACCCTCAGGAGTTCCATGCTTTCTTCCTATTGTACACAGTCCATTGCCTTGCAATACAACAGGTGCACCAGTTGACCCATCGAAGCTTAGCTTATTTTACTCTTGTTGTTATGTTAGTACTTCTTGTAAAATGTTACTAATGCTTTCTCAGCTATATATTTCACTTCAATGGCGCAAATAATCAAATGACTAGTTATTAATAGATGACTGCGATCCTTGAGGCGGCTCTAAAATCGCGTTTAATCATAGCTAAATTTACCCTTAAACGTCCATATTTGTATTTCTACAGTCGATTGTTCCTAACACCTCACCGAAACTATGCTAAACACCAACTTCAAATCAAAAATTCCATCTAGGGTAGAGTATTTTACACAGACGGCTCCAAATCACAAGAAAATACTGTGTGGTTTTCTGGTGGTACCTAGAGGTAGAAATAGAATAGAATGACATGTCTTGAACTCATGTTACGATCTTCTAGGAGGCCGAGGTCAATGCCAACAAATGCTTTATCACACTTTTACAACCTTATAATTGGCAGTAGACTGTAAAATCAGCCTACTTTCTTTCACAGTGTAATGAGCGAGTAGTTCTATATATGCCACACCCTACGAGTAAGAAACTAAAGGAGAGGTCCATCATCAACAATTTTCTCAAAGATGTGTAAAATGATATGCAACTATAAAATATACACATTGCAGGCAGATGAGTAAAAAAGTGTATGCAAGGGGAGCGTTTTTTGAAAATATGAGGCGAAGTTGTATACCAGCAGGAGCATAGTGAGCATCCCAGTAAGCCCATTTCCACCTTCGGTTGCCCAATAACTTGTGAAAAAATACAGCAGGCAGAAACGTGCCAAAAATCATCACGCTCGGTACGCAAAAAATGCATATACATACACGCAATGGTCTCTCCTTTACTCGTATGCCAGACCACAGCAATATTAGCGGAAATGAAAAGGCATATGAACTCAGTCTTCTTCGAACAATTCGGAGGCCCCATCCCCTTGCAATATTGAGACTAAGGAAGTTATCCTTAATAAATCTCAGTGTCCATTCCTTAAGAATTTTTAATTTTTTTTTCTTGTGTATGTTGCCAGAGCTCAGGATAGACTTGGCAGAGAATTAAAGATTATATCTTGATAATGTGAGCATGGGGGATTATTTTGGAACAATTTTTCACCATATTGGGATGTACTGTTGTTTCCCTATTCTCGATTTAATAAATATAAATGTTTTCAATTCATCATAACACACAAAGACTTTTCAAACCAACTTAATATAAAAAGAAAATTATTTAACCCAAATAATTTTCGCACTTGCATAATTTCCTACGGTAGCTCCTTTCCTTCAATTTTTTTATTGTCAGTTTACCTACCTATTTTATTTCCTATCACTTACAACCCATAAAAGCTGAGTATTCTATCTTCTACACCCCCGAAAGTGATATCTAAAAGAATGATAATCCGTTCTTCTATAACTTTATAGAATTTTTTTTAAACAAAATCAGTGCTACATAAAAGTTTTAGGAACGCTTTATTAAGGCTGCAATAGTATAAAAAAATGTCCACAGAGAGAACAGAGCAATTTTGTTTATATTTTTATTGCCGTGGCCTTATATTCAGAAGAGACTAAATTATTAAATGTAATTCATAAAAAAAAAAAAAACAAAGTATAAAGAACTCTTTGTGAACAAATGGAATGAACAAAATATTTCAAAATATTTTTTATATACGTTTTTCGATTACGTGAAAAGTACATACACAGAACTTTTTGTTAGAAAAAGACGGATTCGGAATATCTTACTAAGAGGCGACCTTACTACCATATTACTACTACTACTAAAAAGCCAAGAAACTATTGTAGAATACTCAAAATTAATAATTATTTTTTAATTTCTTAACTAATTTTCGATCAACTTTTTTTTTTTTGTATATTTATTCCGACGAGATGAGATAGTTTTTTGGAGAAAATATTTGTAATTTTGACAAGGTTATAAGAAAGTGTCAATCTATGTCAACGAAATATTACAAATTTTTTATTTATTTTTTATTGCTTTGACTATTTTACCAGTTTAAATTGATTTGTCTTATTTTTTCGTTTTGTTTTCTTTGTTTTAACTTTGCTCAACGATTTATTTTTTATTCTGCATCACTACGCTTTGTATATATACACATAAATGAATGCTAAAAATGAATAAAAGATACAATTTAAATAATGTTTGATGATGGATTAGTGAAGATGTTATATATTTTAAAATATTCGAACTGTTCGGATGGAAATTTTCTGAAAAATCAAAGTATTATAAATATTTATTCTAGTTTTGTTTTATTTTATGTAAAAACCTAAATACTATAATAACCTTTGTGTCCTTTTTGCAATATATAATCTCTTTTATTTTATAGATTTGCGCGGTATACGATGCTCGAGTCGTTACAGAAAGGATTATTTGAAAAACATCTTCGGATATAGACTACAGTACTTTCTTTAATGCAAATATAATTTTCGTGAACACTTTAAGGGACGTAAACACCAACGAGGATAATCCTATTTCCTGTGTCCGAGAATAATCCTGCTTGCTTTGGTCGTAAACCCCAATTTTACACAAGAAATAGGATTATCCTCGTTGGTGTTTACGGCCCTAAATGTATCAAATAAAATCTATGTGGTGCAGCTTGAAATTAACTAGATTTAAATTGCGTGTATTATGCGTGGAGTAAAGAAATTAAACTGGAATAACGACTGTTCTGCAAAAGAATATTTAAATAAGATTAGAAATTTTCGAGATTTTGTCCGAGAAATAGATATGGAACTTCATTTGATATTCTCGCTCATTTAGTATTCAGAGCAACACCTTATTTCCAACGAAGTATTGTCAACTGACAAAGCTAAATGCAAAATTTCCCCAAAAAGCTGCGAATTTGTAGCATCTCCACCTGTTGCAGCAAAACAGTGTCACAAATATTTTAATCTATAATTTTAGTTTATAATCAATCGAGAGAAAAGTAGAAACTGTATTATAAGGGATTAATATGTGATTTTATTTTGAACTATAGTAATTGCTTAATTTTGAATTTCGGAATTTTGTTTACGTAATTATTAAGGTTCTTGTGTTTTTGACTAAAGTATAGTATATTAGAAATAATATGTTGAGTGCGAAGAATTTTCTACAAGGATTTCTGAAAAGGTGTAAGAAATATTCCAGCGAAATATTTTCCGACGAATCTAGCGCTTCTCTACAAGCTCTATATCAGACTTAGAATGGAATACAATACCCACATCAGGACGCAAACCTGGTCGCACAGCTTTTGCTTAATTAAATATTGTCCAAAAGAGAGCCTTCAAGATCATTGGCGATGTGGCAATAACTTGTCATTTCGACTGGCGAGCACCGCTGCAATGTTGTTTCTTTTGCTCCTTTATCGCTACATTCATGGCGACTGTTGTGATGAAATATCTAGTCTGCAAGCCGCTTTCAACTTTTCATCCTTCAAAATACTTTCGGCGTACAGTAAAATTCCGAGAGGCTTTTTAATATCCGGAACTGTGGAAAAGTGCAACAATCTACCATCTTCTATCGTTAATCCGGCTTAAAAGTTGGCAAGGCTTAAGAGCGATATACATCAGCACCTCTGCCACTTTCTTCACCACTTCCCTAATCCTATCTCTATCCACTTCCTGCCATTGCTGTTTGCATCATAGGTTATGTCCTGCGCTTGGCTTAATAATATAAAAAAAATAATAAGAGTAGACATCACATCGATAGCCATGAAAATAAGCAGTATAAAAGCGATAGGCAGCTACTATTTTACCGTATGAATATAAGCTGTTATTTTTATGTATCCCATAAACTCCAAGGGATGTTAATGCAGTACGTCTGGCATCAGCCTATAAATGGGAGATATATCCATAGAAATCTGTAATAGTAACTAGGGGATGAGGTCTAAACGCTTCCAAAGATTTGGGAAGGGTTATCATAAAGTTTTCCTTAAAGCTTAAGCTAACATTGAAGCCATACTATCATTAATCAGGTGCGTGCATTCACATTTTTTTGGTAACTGTACATTAATGAGAGATTCCACCACTTTCGAGAATTTAGGTGGGTCCTGAGCTTGGCAGATATTCGAAGGACCTGCTCATTCATATTAAATCTCATTTCCTTTCAAATTTGCTGAGACCTTTCATATAAGTGAGGATATTGTATCCCATATGGAGAAGCAATATGTGATAATAGGTCGTATGAGTTGCTTGTACAGCTGCGGTTTTGTTTGGGTGAAGATTCTATTATTGGCATTGATTAGTAGGTTGTGGGTGAAATTAATTTTGTTTATGTTTGATTGAATTAAAAAAGTTCATGAAAATTACAATTTAGGTAGATACTATGCTTACTGGGTGAATTTGAATACTTACCTGCTATAGACTTTTTGCCGGTTTTGCTTCTGGCCTGTTGCGCCTCTGTACAAGGTTTCCAAATGCAGATAAGTTCAGATTTTTGGACGTTTACTTCTATGCTCCAATTTTATAGGAGTTTGGCTTGTTGAGATATAAATTAACTTTATCGACAGTCAAATGTAGACATCAAAATCCTTACATACCCCCAGTAAGAAAGTCATTTGCAAATAGAAGTATTGTGCCGGTTAGTCTGAGTTATACCGTATCGACCTTAATATGGAGCTCTAGGGTGCACCTGCTTCAATTTATTGCTTTCTTGTTTCCTAGACGTGAGAAATCTATAGATTAGTCTATTGAGGATGGAAACCGAATTTGTATAGCTTGAAATTAGTCCTTCTGTCCATAATGAATATAATAATACACGTGTTATTGACATCTCAAAAAAGTAGCGGATCATGTATTCGTTCCAGTTTTGTATTCTGGTAGCATCCGTATGAAATTTGAGAAATGGGTACAATATTGATAGCTTAGTCTTGACGACAAATTGAGACACCCGCTGGATGTTTTTATTTTCACAAGTATTTGTTACTTGTTATTGGATGACTTTCTCGAAAAGTTTTCCCTAGTTTATGATACAGAGACTATTTGAGAATGATTTCTATTCAAGGATCTCTGAGTAGAGATCAATCAATTTATCTTGGAACATATTACAATCAACGTTTGTCAGGGTAAAGAAACTGAGTAAGGTTATACTGGGTGCATTCATCAGAATTATGGGTTTTATGGATAACTCAACGGCTATAGATAGTTTGAGGCAGTATGGTGATGCGCAATGTTGAGACTAATCCAATCAATATATTTATAATTCCAGAGAACTTTACTTGAATGAATGCTGTGGCAAATTGAACAATGATTAAATAGTGTTCTGAATTACCAAGAAAGGATAGAATGAAATCCAATAAATTTGTTATTTCACCAGCTCTGCACAAGGGATTCGTGTTAGTGCATCAACTAACTATCTGTTCTGAATTAAAAAATTCACAGAAGATTTCAACGAATCTACCAGAACTTGTGGCAAAGGAATGTCTGAGCCATATTATGTTATTCAGATTTAAATCCCAACAGACAATTTCGGAATTAAGGAAGACAGCCATCAAAATAATTAATATTATTAGAAATATGTACTGTCAAGAATATTACCTTATTGCGTGCCATTGCCATTGTTTGCTTCATCTTTTACATATATCCAATAATATTAAAATCAAACACAAATACATAATTTTTTCATTCACATTTATTAATTTTTGTTTATGCTCGCAGCGATTCTTTTATAAATAATAATCCTATTATCCTTTTCTGTTACTTACATATTGATATTAAAAAATTTCATTTATTTATCCATGTATAAAAAGTGAGTGCGCGAGTTTTCGCTCTGCCTTTACCTAATTTAATTTTATCATTTACTTTATATAAAAAAATTTGTTTTAATTAAAAAAAAATACAATGAAATATTGTTTTCTTCGTTTACGTGAGTATTTACATTGAATTGATGACTAATGAAGGGAGAAGATACCAAAAAGTACCAACATTGTACTCTATACTTTCATGTAAAAAAGCAGAAATAAGCCAAGGTCTATATCAACAAAATTGTTTGTTTTTACGAGCTTAGTTAATTAGGTTTAGGTCGAAAACTTACCGACTTTTATAGGTATTTAATACGCAGAAATTCATGAGATAGTAAAGTACAAGTGCAAATATGTACATATGTTTATAATTTTGTTAGGAGTACGCATCCAAATTGAGTGCAAAACTCAATCCTCTAAGGAGAACGTATTTGGGGTGACCGATCATAACTCAGATACTATTCTGCAAGAATGAATCCGTCTTTTATGCTCAATACACGAATGAGGCATGTTCGTTTTATCTTCCAAAATAAGTTTCCATTTTTTGGGCTTTTGGCATTTGTAATCTAAAGATTATGTAGATCAAGACATAAATTTACGCTTAAAGTTCAGCCAAATTAAGCTACACGCACAGTCTGGTATTTAGCGTTTCTTAGCTGATTTAGTTGTTCGTTGTAAAAATTAAGAATTCATATATGTAGTGAAAATGATCTTAAGATAAATCTGTTTATATATGACAATTATTAGTTTTGCTATAACTATACAGATATTGCGTAATCTATTGAAGAATATAATAAAAAAGCTGATGTCAATGCAAATTCATAATTAGATTATTAATAACAGGTTATAGCTGTAAGACGTACGTTACAAAATGTAGTTATTGAAATGAATATCAAGCGTTCTATTACTGAAATTTTAGAATGTATAGAGATCATAGGAAAAAAAACTTGCAGAAATTGTGTATAGAATAGTGTTGCCCGTTAATTAGATTATTTCTATATTACGCTTATTAAAAAGTCTTTTATCGGACCGTGTGTATCAGGTCAAAACAAAAAATTCAGATTTAAAAACATCTTTATTGAATAACCTTAGTTACCTAAGAATATGACAATAAAGCTAATCGCCCACGGCGTCGAGGCCATCAGGTTAAAACAGTGTGGTTTAGTTTGTTGCTTCTCTCCATTATTTTTTATTTAGAAATTTTAAATTTCTCAAGCTTAACCAAAGGAACTTTTGTGATATTCGATTAAATGGCAAAGTCGAATATTCTTCTCTATAAAAAAAAAGGTCTTAATGCAATAGGCTTGT
This sequence comes from Dioctria rufipes, assembly GCA_963924295.1. Classification (NCBI taxonomy): domain Eukaryota; kingdom Metazoa; phylum Arthropoda; class Insecta; order Diptera; family Asilidae; genus Dioctria; species Dioctria rufipes. Next base: position 26,382,725 of record OZ002745.1, on the reverse strand, counting down.
TCTAAATACAAACAAGTCCAAATATCTGTTGGTCTACGGTAGATTTTGGATCATTGGGTTGTATTTCTGAGGCCGTTTGCAAGATAGCATAGCCCATTTATATTTTACCATCGAACTGTTGACTAAAATTTTCAGTACTTTAATTTCGTCTGGCAAGGGGTTAGCCGCGCGCAAACCGTCTTGGACCTGCATATTTGTGCTCAGGGATATTAGCTCTGCTTCTGAGCCGAATTTCATGTGGTTATATAGAATATTGGAAAATCCGAAATTTTCAGTACTTTAACTTCGTCTGGCAAGGGGTTAGCCGCGCGCAAACCGTCTTGGACCTGTATATTTGTGCTCAGGGATATTAGCTCTGCTTCTGAGCCGAATTTCATGTGGTTATATAGAATATTGGAAAATCCGAAATTTTCAGTACTTTAACTTCGTCTGGCAAGGGGTTAGCCGCGCGCAAACCGTCTTGGACCTACATATTTGTGGTCAAGGAAAACCTCTCTGTTTTTTAAGACGTGCATTAAGTGGTTATAATAAGTATTTCAATTTTGAAAAAAAGGGTGTTTTCAACATACTATTACTCCTGCCAGACGATTGTTTTTGACATTGCCTTTCCTATAACTTAATACGTATGCATAAATTTTTTGGTTATATTTCACACCAAAAATTTACTGCGGGCTCTTGGTCTATCCGGAAAGTATAAGTTTATCTATTTTAATTTATATGTATCAACTTAAAATTAAAACAAGAAATAGTTTTAAGCTACTTCTACAATCTCTATAATTGAATACTTATTGATACCCGTGATTCTTTCAGGATTCGAGAGATATATATACCCGTGATTCATTTAGGATTCGAGAGATATTTTTTTTTAATATTCTGCAGAGTACTGCACTATTTTTCAAATATTTGTTCGTTAAATTTAACCTCACAGGTGATAAATGAGAGAATTATTATTACTCATGCGCTTTACTGCATGTAAAAATGTAGCCCTGACATAAAATCTAAATGGAGCTTAAAATTTGTTAGGACATTTCAAAAACTCCAGGTATGGAGAGTTTACATCAAACCGATAGAATTTTGCCCCAAGAAAACTAATATATAATGCTCCCTCCAGAACGAGCTTTTTTTTCAGAGCAATACAACACGTCCGATAGGAACTATGTTTTTTCCCCGTATTCAACATTTACATTTTCTAGTCACAAAAAGTCAACAAACAGTATGGATAGATATATTTTCCAGAAATACACATTATTTATCCCTTCCCAGCCAGATATATATATAATATGTATGTATGTATGTTTGCAACTCAAAACGCTATGCATCTAATACATATATGTGTGTAATTAAAAACAGATAAGTCCGCCATTTGCATTTTTAGTTTACTCGGGCTGTTGGCATATGTACAAGCATTTAAAATTTTAAAATTTTCTTCCGTTAAAAAAATGCATGAATGTGTTCTGCTTTATAATAATATGTATATAGATAAACATTAATTCAATTATATAACGTATGTAACGTGTTATTACAACAAAATCATTTGAAAATTTTATTTCACAAAAAAAAAAAAAAAAAAAACATTTTTAAAAGTTTGACATATTTTGTAATGTGACAGAGAGACTGTACAGTTCCTAATAATTTCACTCCTCTTTTCGCGTTCGGGGCCATCGGACGGGGCTTAAGAAAAAAAAAAGAGGTAAATATCTGTATTTTAATTTCGCGGCAACTAAAATACTCTACAATTTTATTTGTATGATGTTTGATATAATTTAAAGTGATCTTTTCAATAAGTTTTTGTTTTTTCCTGTGTTTAAAATAATTCATACCATTTCCTTTGTTTTGTGCCTTTGTTGTCACTTTATGAACCTTCATATTTTTGTACGGAAGTGTTAAATGTGCATTTTAGTGTGTGTTTTGTGAATATCAGTGAATGTTAAAAGGAGTGTTTAGGTATGCTACATTCAAAAATCAAATAAATTGGTCGCTCTACGGAAATAAATTTTCAAAGGTGAGTACCTACTTCTTTTTTTTCTCTATATTAAGTTCGAGTTACACAATATGACAATACTTTACGTACAACGCTTATTTCGTTCAGATAGTCATAGTGATAAAAAAAAATTGTATCTAAAGTTTTCCTTTTTATTTCTAAGCATTTACTTGCGTTAGCTTTATGATGATTAATAACATAATAAAATTGAAGCATTTAAAAATTAAAATAATTATATTTCTAAACGTCAAATCTGCTTTGTCGAATATGCAGTACAAATTTTTTTTTTTTTTTAAATGATTGTGCAGTTCAAAAAACTGCAAAACCAATATGATCGTACTTTCGCCTATATTTTCAATAAATTGTATAATATTATAATTTTAATAACAGTACAATAATAATAATCTGCCTTCACTTCCCTATTTAATTTTCTGAAATTTTAGGATTATTAATTAGCAAATTTCCTGATATATTTAAAGTGCGTTTTATACGGTAAGTGCACCAATTCGCGTACCCAATTCACGTCTATTTTATTTTTATAACATTGCATAAAACGACGTATTTTCCTTAAAATGCAGATATTTCTGTATCCTCATTTCGTGTATGTATCTGCTGCCCCTAAGAAGTGAGCAAAAGGATCGTTGAGTTAAAGTTCAGTCGTCAGATTTCAATTCATTAGAAGTCTGCATGTAAACAATGCGCAAATGCAATAAAACATTTTTTTTAATGTAGTGCCGCCAGCTTTTTATACCCCATGTAGATGAAATCTATAGGGTATACTAAGTGTGTATTCTGTTTTTAACGCATAGAAATAACGATGGTAGAGCAAAATGGATTGGACACCCAGGCATAATATATTAAAAGTTATTTTTATTTTTGTATGTCCGTCCGTCACACATAACACAATAATTCGAGAACGCTTTCTACGAGTGTAAATATTCAAACCAATCATGTGGTTCAAATTACGCTCATCTACGCTACACTATGTTTGCAGTATACGTAATATGAAAGAAACAATTGATTTGAAAAAAAAATGCCCATTTGTGCTACGCTGTGCTACGCTTTTAGTCTGCGCGAGGCCAATTATTACTGTCATGAGCCAGTTTGCGTGTACTGACTGGTGGCCGCAAATTAGACCTGAATTCTTTACCTTGTCCCAAATTGCAGCACTTTATTAATTAGTTTGATTTAATGCATTGCGTATAAAGAAATATGGAGGCATATACTGCTACAACTTTAAGTGAAGCATTGCTGGACATTTGACAAGGAAAATTTTCTATTAGAGTAGCTAGCATCATTGCTGGATAAATTGTCTAGAAGGCAATCTGAAGATGTAAGAAAGTCTAGACTACAAAGTATTTTAACGGAAACCCAAGAAAAAGCTAGTTAAGTGGTGTGAGTCCTTAGCCAAATGTGGATTTTCATTAAATCTTGATTGCCTTTTAAATGCAGTTCAGGACGATGGCACAACTACATCCTTCAAAAATAGGTGACCAGGGCGAAAATGGTATAACCTTTTCCTGAAACGTCATTCAAAGCTTGCACATCGTACTCCCGAAGGCCTAACTGAAGCTAGAGATATGAAGTCTGTTCACCGTGGAATTGGGTGGCCGAACGTGTTTCAATGTGCGGAGTGCTCTCCTCAAGTACTCTGGTATATACTGATTGACTCACTCATCACTGAGCTGTGGGATTCTCAAATGAAGCTAATCCCCCACGGCGTCGAGGCTATCAGGTCAAAACAGTGTGGTTTAGTTTGTTGCTTTCTCTCCATTATTTTTTATTTAGAAATTTTAAGTTTCTCTAAGCTTAACCAAGGAACTTTTGTGATATTCGATTAAATGGCAAAGTCGAATATACTTCTCTATAAAAAAAAAACTGTTTTGTTGCAATAGGCTTGTTCTAAATACAAACAAGTCTAAATATCTGTTGGTCTACAGTAGATTTTGGATCATCTGGTTGTATTTCTGAGGCCGTTTGCAAGATAGCATAGCCCATTTATATTTTACCATCGAACTGTTGACTAAAACGTAACAGTAAGAGAAGTACGTATATTCACCAAGCACACAAATTTTGTGATTAAACTAAAATTCGTTAATTTTATTTGTATTCTATCTGATGATAGCTTATAGAATATCTTTAACTCCGGAAAGTATAAGTTTATCTATTTTAATTTATATGTATCAACTTAAAATTAAAACTTAGATGACTTTCTCGGATTATGAAACACAACAAGAAATAGTTTTAAGCTACTTCTACAATCTCTATAATTGAATACTTATTGATACCCGTGATTCTTTCAGGATTCGAGAGATATATATTTTTTTTTATTCTGCAGAGTACTGCACTATTTTTCAAATATTTGTTCGTTAAATTTAACCTCACAGGTGATAAATGAGAGAATTATTATTACCCATGCGCTTTACTGCATGTAAAAATGTAGCTCTGACATAAAATCTAAATGGAGCTTAAAATTTGTTAGGACATTTCAAAAACTCCAGGTATGGAGAGTTTACATCAAACCGATGAAATTTCGCCCCAAGAAAACTAATATATAATGCTCCCTCCAGAACGAGCTTCATTTTCAGAGCAATACAACACGTCCGATAGGAACTATGTTTTTTCCCCGTATTCAACATTTACATTTTCTAGTCACAAAAAGTCAACAAACAGTATGGATAGATATATTTTCCAGAAATACACATTATTTATCCCTTCCCAGCCAGATATACATACATATATATAATATGTATGTATGTATGTTTGCAACTCAAAACGCTATGCATCTAATACATATATATGTGTGTAATTAAAAACAGATAAGTCCGCCATTTTCATTTTTAGTCTACTCGGGCTGTTGGCATACAAGCATCTAAAATTTTAAAATTTTCTTCCGTTAAAAAAATGCATGAATGTGTTCTGCTTTATAATAATATGTATATAGATAAACATTAATTCAATTATATAACGTATGTAACGTGTTATTACAACAAAATCATTTGAAAACTTTATTTCACAAAAAACAAAAAAAAAACATTTTTTGTAATGTGACAGAGAAACTGTACAGTTCCTAATAATTTCACTCCTCTTTTCGCGTTCGGGGCCATCGGACGGGGCTTAAGAAAAAAAAGAGGTAAATATCTGTATTTTAATTTCGCGGCAACTAAAATACTCTACAATTTTATTTGTATGATGTTTGATATAATTTAAAGTGATCTTTTCAATAAGTTTTTGTTTTTTCCTGTGTTTAAAATAATTCATACCATTTCCTTTGTTTTGTGCCTTTGTATGAACCTTCATATTTTTGTACGGAAGTGTTAATGTGCATTTTAGTGTGTGTTTTGTGAATATCAGTGAATGTTAAATGGAGTGTTTAGGTATGCTACATTCAAAAATCAAATAAATTGGTCGCTCTACGGAAATAAATTTTCAAAGGTGAGTACCTACTTATTTTTTTTCTCTACATTAAGTTCGAGTTACACAATATGACAATACTTTACGTACAACCCTTATTTCGTTCAGATAGTCATAGTGATAAAAAAAATTGTATCTAAAGTTTTCCTTTTTATTTCTAAGCATTTACTTGCGTTAGCTTTATGATGATTAATAACATAATAAAATTGAAGCATTTAAAAATTAAAATAATTTTATTTCTAAACGTCAAATCTGCTTTGTCGAATATGCAGTACAAATTTTTTTTTTTTTTTAAAATGATTGTGCAGTTCAAAAAACTGCAAAACCAATATGATCGTACTTTCGCCTATATTTTCAATAAATTGTATAATATTATAATTTTAATAACAGTACAATAATAATAATCTGCCTTAACTTCCCTATTTAATTTTCTGAAATTTTAAGATTATTAATTAGCAAATTTCCTGATATATTTAAAGTGCGTTTTATAGGGTAAGTGCACCAATTCGCGTACCCAATTCACGTCTATTTTATTTTTATAACATTGCATAAAACGACGTATTTTCCTTAAAATGCAGATATTTCTGTATCCTCATTTCGTGTATGTATCTGCTGCCCCTAAGAAGTGAGCAAAAGGATCGTTGAGTAAGTTCAGTCGTCAGATTTCAGTTCATTAGAAGTCTGCATGTAAACAATGCGCAAATGCAATAAAACATTTTTTTTAATGTAGTGCCGCCAGCTTTTTATACCCTATGTAGATGAAATCTATAGGGTATACTAAGTGTGTATTCTGTTTTTAACGCATAGAAATAACGATGGTAGAGCAAAATGGATTGGACACCCAGGCATAATATATTAAAAGTTATTTTTATTTTTGTATGTCCGTCCGTCACACATAACACAATAATTCGAGAACGCGTTCACTTAGAAAGCTGAAATTTTGTACACTGACTTAAAAAAAAAGTAAAATTAAGTTCAAAAATGAGACAAATCGGGCAACTCCTTCGTGAGGTTGCCAAACAAAAATTTCGTTTTCCACTATATATTTGGACACTGCCGGAGAACGCGTCTACGTAGAGTGCTGAAATTCGGTACATGGTGTTTTTATAGTAATAACAAATAAAATTTCAAAAATGGACTAAATCGGGCAAACCCTTGGTGTTGTCATATAAAAATTTAGGTTTTTTACATACTGTGAAAACGATCAGTCCTAGACATTTTTATTGTACTAAAAACTTCTTCAGAATACAAGAGCCTATAAAATTGGTTATAATCACTTTTTCTGTCCGACGAACCGTTCTAAAAATATGTATATGCAAAAAACCTCTTTAGAAATCAATCTTGCATAGATCATAAGAATCGGTCTTAGACCAATTCTAGCTTTTTTACTTGTTTTATTTCATGAGAAAGCTTTTTAAATAAGTTGTATTTCAAATAAATATAATATTGTTTGAAATTTCAGTTAATTTTCGAAATAATCACATCAATTTTAGTGGCCGCGAATCGGATCAATTGCCTCGCGCAGTAATAGCCCAGTATATCACAGCGTAGTGTATTATTCAATGAAAGCTTAAGCGTAAAATTTGCACTGTCGCTTTCTACGGGTGTAAATATTCAAACCAATCATGTGGTTCAAATTACGCTCATCTACTCTACGCTATGTTTGCAGTATACGCAATATGAAAGAAACAATTGATTTGAAAAAAATGCCCATTTGTGCTACGCTTTTAGTCTGCGCGAGGCCAATTATTACTGTCATGAGCCAGTTTGCGTGTACTGACTGGTGGCCGCAAATTAGACCTGAATTTTTTACCTTGTCCCAAATTGCAGCACTTTATTAATTAGTTTGATTTAATGCATTGCGTATAAAGAAATATGGAGGGATATACTGCTACAACTTTAAGTGAAGCATTGCTGGACATTTGACAAGGAAAATTTTCTATTAGAGTAGCTGGCATCATTGCTGGATAAATTGTCTAGAAGGCAATCTGAAGATGTAAGAAAGTCTAGACTACAAAGTATTTTAACGGAAACCCAAGAAAAAGTTAAGTGGTGTGAGTCCTTAGCCAAATGTGGATTTTCATTAAATCTTGATTGCCTTTTAAATGCAGTTCAGGATGATGGCACAACTACATCCTTCAAAAATGGGTGACCAGGGCGAAAATGGTATAACCTTTTCCTGAAACGTCATCCAAAGCTTGCACATCGTACTCCCGAAGGCCGAAGCTAGAGATATGAAGTCTGTTCACCGTGGAATTGGGTGGCCGAACGTGTTTCAATGTGCGGAGTGCTCTCCTCAAGTACTCTGATATATATATATATATATACTGATTGACTCACTCATCACTGAGCTGTGGGATTGTCAAATGAAGCTAATCGCCCACGGCGTCGAGGCCATCAGGTCAAAACAGTGTGATTTAGTTTGTTGCTTTCTCTCCATTATTTTTTATTTAGAAATTTTAAGTTTCTCTAAGCTTAACCAAAGGAACTTTTGTGATATTCGATTAAATGGCAAAGTCGAATATACTTCTCTATAAAAAAAAACTGTTTTTATGCAATAGGCTTGTTCTAAATACAAACAAGTCCAAATATCTGTTGGTCTACGGTAGATTTTGGATCATCTGGTTGTATTTCTGAGGCCGAACTGTTGACTAAAACGTAACAGTAAGAGAAGTACATATATTCACCAAGCACACAAATTTTGTGATTAAACTAAAATTCGTTAATTTTATTTGTATTCTATCTGATGATAGCTTATAGAATATCTTTAACTCCGGAAAGTATAAGTTTATCTATTTTAATTTATATGTATCAACTTAAAATTAAAACTTAGATGACTTTCTCGGATTATGAAACACAACAAGAAATAGTTTTAAGCTACTTCTACAATCTCTATAATTGAATACTTATTGATACCCGTGATTCTTTCAGGATTCGAGAGATATTTTTTTTTAATATTCTGCAGAGTACTGCACTATTTTTCAAATATTTGTTCGTTAAATTTAACCTCACAGGTGATAAATGAGAGAATTATTATTACTCATGCGCTTTACTGCATGTAAAAATGTAGCTCTATGACTTAAAATTTGTTAGGGCATTTCAAAAACTCCAGGTATGGAGAGTTTACTTCAAACCGATGGAATTTCGTCCCAAGAAAACTAATCATTAAGGATTTCAAAATGCTCCCTCCTGAACGAGTTTCGTTTTTTTACAACACGTCCGATAGGAGCTGTGTTTTTTTCCCGTATTCACCATTTACATTTTCTAGTCACAAAAAGTCAACAAACAGTATGGATAGATATATTTTGAAGAAATACACATTATTTATCCCTTCCCAGCCAGATATATATATAATATGTATGTATGTATGTTTGCAACTCAAAACGCTATGCATCTAATACATATATATATGTGTGTAATTAAAAACAGATAAGTCCGCCATATTAATTTTTAGTCTACTCGGGCTGTTGGCATACAAGCATCTAAAATTTTAAAATTTTCTTCCGTTAAAAAAATGCATGAATGTGTTCTGCTTTATAATAATATGTATATAGATAAACATTAATTCAATTATATAACGTATGTAACGTGTTATTACAACAAAATCATTTGAAAATTTTATTTCACAAAAAAAAAAAAAAAAAAACATTTTTAAAAGTTTGACATATTTTGTAATGTGACAGAGACTGTACAGTTCCTAATAATTTCACTCCTCTTTATCGCGTTCGGGGCCATCGGACGAGGCTTAAGAAAAAAAAGAGGTAAATATCTGTATTTTAATTTCGCGGCAACTAAAATACTCTACAATTTTATTTGTATGATGTTTGATATAATTTAAAGTGATCTTTTCCATAAGTTTTTGTTTTTTCCTGTGTTTAAAATAATTCATACCATTTCCTTTGTTTTGTGCCTTTGTTGTCACTTTATGAACCTTCATATTTTTGTACGGAAGTGCTAAATGTGCATTTTAGTGTGTGTTTTGTGTATATCAGGGAATGTTAAAAGGAGTGTTTAGGTTTAGGTATGCTACATTCAAAAATCAAATAAATTGGTCGCTCTACGGAAATAAATTTTCAAAGGTGAGTACCTACTTCTTTTTTTTTTTATCTCTATATTAAGTTCGAGTTACACAATATGACAATACTTTATGTACAACGCATATTTCGTTCAGATAGTCATAGTGATAAAAAAAAATTCTATCTAAAGTTTTCCTTTTTATTTCTAAGCATTTACTTGCATTAGCTTTATGATGATTAATAACATAATAAAATTGAAGCATTTAAAAATTAAAATAATTAAATTTCTAAACGTCAAATCTGCTTTGTCGAATATGCAGGACCAATTTTTTTTTTTTTAAATAATTGATTCTACAGTTCAAAAAACTGCAAAACCAATATGATCGTACTTTTCGTCTATATTTTCAATGAATTGTATAATATTATAATTTTAATAACCCAAGAAAAAGCTAGTTAAGTGGTGTGAGTCCTTAGCCAAATGTGGATTTTCATTAAATCTTGATTGCCTTTTAAATGCAGTTCAGGACGATGGCACAACTACATCCTTCAAAAATGGGTGACCATGGCGAAAATGGTATAACCTTTTCCTGAAACGCCATCCAAAGCTTGCACATCTCTCGAAGGCCTAACTGAAGCTAGAGATATGGTGTCTGAAGAGGTTATTCGAAAATGCGTTGATGAGCGCAAAATTCAAATTTTATTTATTACAAACGCCGACATGAGCGCCACACAAATAAACGTTGGGTACAGCGAATAAATTATACATATCTATAAAGGAGATAAATGCAGGAGACGTATTCAAAGAATCTGTATGTTCCCCTACATACGACCACCTAAGGATGTAGTCAATAGCCACGCCAGAAGACGGGTTTTTATGACGTTCTTACTCAGGCTGCATGAAAATATATTGCCAATAGGGTAAATATATGGTTAATTTATCAACAAATTCAAAAATATGTGATCATTCTTGTTGACGGCCACAAGTCCCATTTAACATTAGAGCTAAGCGCGTTTACCAACACGCAAACAGGATAATTTTATACGCACTTCCTTCGAGCACAACACATGCTACAACCAGTAGATGTCAATATTAATAAATGAAGTTAAGTGATGATCCTGTTTTAAACAGATGAGATACCTTTAAATCTTAGGAGCATTGAATTCGATGCGATTCACTTTGCCCCAAGCGAGTATATTGTCAAGAACGTTATTCAATGATATAATCATGCATACTGATTTGACACATGCGACATTCCCTCTGCAGTCCGCAAGAGAGTCAACGGAGTAAGCGAAATCAAGGGTACTGTCATCCAGCTCGGCAGCATAGTGTTGACTGCACTATCGTGCGACGGATCGGACAAATTCTAAGCCAACGAAACTTATCCGTGGAATTGGGTGGCCGAACCTGTCTCACCATCAAGCACTCTCGTATATACTGATTGACTCACTCATCACTGAGCTGTGGGATTCTCATATGAGGCGTATGCGAATGACATCCCTCTGCTCATTACCAGGCAGAGCAAGGCTGCTACCTGTGCGCTCATGCAACGAGGCCTCAATACTATCGCGGACAGGTGCACGCGTCATATGACGATGACCAGCTTGGTGCTCTTTTCCAGGAGTCGTAAGCTGAGGCACTTTATTCTTCCGAAGCTCTTTGGATACACTCTGCAACTGTCTCCCCATATCAAGCACCTCGGTGTCTACCTTGACTCGAGCTGACATGGGAAATGCATGTACAGGAAAAAGTTAATGCGCCTATGAAGGTATTTGCTAAATGTAGGAGAACCTTTGGTTGCATATAAGACATGAAACCGAGTGTTGTACACTGGATGTACACCTCGATTGTAAGATCCATGCTCACATGCCTAATTGGTATGGTGGCCGAGGACGCAAGTGGGGACTGCGATCCAGAAGTTGGCAGGCCTGCAAAGGCTTGCTTAGCGACCCCTGCATCTTAATATTCAAGCAAATGCCAAAAGGGCTGTGTGTAGATTGAGCTCCATGGGAATGTTGGGAGGACGGCTGGACTGGTTCGTCCAATTGCTCTTTTGTGTATAGGGTGATACGGGAAAACCTCCTGGCCTGCATGCCACTTGATGCGATGGTTCCAGAGCTTCCTTTTGGGCGTCGCTTCTCTGTGGGTTTTCCTGAAAGGGAATAGCGGACTGAGGGAAGTGCCTTATCGAGCCTTCCTTGGTCCGCTCTAAAAGTATTTCACCGATGGCTCTCTAACTAATGAGAGAGCTGGTGTTAGAGTTTACTTTCTCAAACCTGACATTGAATTGGAGTAATCACTTGGAAGGCACACCAGTCTTCCAGGCTGAAGTCTTCACCATCGCAATGGCAAGGAAGATAACCTTTATTATGAAAATCAAGGGAAATATTAACAAACACCTCATTCCTCTTTGGAAATGCATCATTGCTATATTTTCCATTGTGGCACGCACTCAAAAACTGAATCAATCAACGGATATACTAACGACTGTCAGTCTAAATATTGGCTAAACTTCTGACAAAGTGTCAGTCATCACGTTTCATGAAATAGACTACAGCCAGTGTAGATGTGATTAGTCATTCGGAAATGCAATAGCCAGATTTTTGACTTGGCTAAAAGACTGTTCCTGGCGTTTGAAAAATCATAGTAGCCAGTTTTGTAACGAGCTACGTACCGACTTGAGTACTATCCAGTTATGCCCTACATTTGACATTTTTGTTTGTCGTTATTTTTAAATTACAGAAACGAAAAGGTTATTATAATTATGGAAAATGTGACAATTTACATGATAAACGTAGAGAAGCATTCATTAGGATTAGACGATTCAGGTACTTATTATTATGTTAAAGATTGCATTTACATTTCCTACCGACCTTCGGGTACAAGACCACATACGGAACACTCTGTATATTTTTTTTTATTTGCAGGTAGTTATAAATGCATTTTTGTGAAGCTTCCTTGATTTATTACTCCTTGGTTCCGCTGAGATCGCAAGTTAACATTTTAATATATTTTTGTGGATAATATAAGGCATAAAATATATAAAAATGAATAAAATTAAAAGTACGTCTTCCATAATAAAGGATAAAATCCTCATTCTTCATGTCCTTTTTCGCATATATTTTTAAGATGCTATTTTCTATAGATAGCTTAAGTCATATCTTTCAAATGAACCCTATTTCACTATTCTTAGCATGAATTTTTAAAGACCAAGACAGCATTTTTGCGAAATTTTGAAAATGCCACAACTCGAGAAATACGCATTGCATAGGGAAAATTTTTAATTCATATTTTTGTTTTCACAAACCCTCCAAAAATGTAAACTTTCAACAAAATTGGTGATGGTCATGTCACACTTTCTAAAAATGTAAACTTTCAACAAAATTGGTGATTGTCATGTCACACTTTCTGTGATTTTTGGTCGATTTGCTATGGAATGACCCTGCCCACAATCCCGAGAAATATGTAGAGCCTTTTTGATATCAACATTTTCTTGTTCTATACCCTTGTTTTTATTTATTCTACTTCGTCCCTTGTTCATTTACTAAAATATCAGCTGCAATGAGAAACATTTATGCTTTTATTTACATTTTAACAAATGAGCTTGCATGGCAATATAAAAAATGTCAAAAATATAATCGCAGAGGAGAGGAGGCTTAACCTACTTACTCGGGGTAAGTATCCCTTTAAGTCGACACATGCATTACATACATAATCTTGTCAACAATATTGAAAAAATATCATTCTGTTCAACACAATGTCTGCTTCAATAGACAGAGCGTAATTGAGCAAATCTGTGAATTAGCGTCATGCTCAAAATGGGAAGATATTGGCTTCTATTGAGAAGGAATCTGTTACTAGTAGGGATCAAAGAGAACCCACGGGAAGAGTTATATAAGATTGACTGATGGTTGCTGGTGAAAGACTAGACTAGAAAATCTCTTAAAGGTGGGATATGATGCAATAGGGTACACTGATGGTGTAGAGCAGAAGGTACGATGGTACGATGTCGGACCTCATGTAAAGAGCGAATGACAGCATCAGTCCTAGTCATACATACATACATACATTTGCTTGAAACTTGATTTAAAAGTGGCCTTTTAGCATGTAAAAGTATGACAAAAAATGAATTTTGAATTCAAAAATAGTTTAATATTTATAACCTAGGGCACATTCGTATGGTGAACCAAAATAACGAAAAAGTGCAAAAAAATTAGGGAACTTAAAAAAAAACAAAAAGTCTTGCATGCCCCCGAACAAAATCTGCTGGGACCTATCTCACTTCAGGCTTAAAGCTGATGTGATGTAGAGTTTTTAAATGCCTTAAGTTTCCAGACGCAATGTCTGAGACACTAGAATTTCGGTGCCACCTTGAATACCGCTCAGAAAAAAAGAACATAGGAATGGGAAGACATTCCCACGCGGATCATTCGTCTAGATCTAGGAAAGAGGGCATAATGGGTGTGTGAGTCTATGGCAAAAGGTATAGACTACAAAAAGCCGTGAGTACCTATCCAACGTTTTTAAGCAGATAAGTGCATCAGAATGAACGTATAACAAAACTATCGGTACGCACACTATGAATAAGCTCTGACAGCCAAGCAGCGATAAAGGTACTAAATTCTTCATTTCAAAGTTGGATAGGGGAATGTTGAAATATCCTGTATCAGAACACCACTAAATAGATAATAAGAGGAAATTGTAGTAAATATTTAGTCAGTAGAAATTGTTCGTATTTCATCCAATTAACTATTTTATATAAAACAATATTGTGAATGTTGATTAAAGTATTTTTGTTATTTTATATTTACAATCATCAATTCAATAAGAAAAATTCATTTAGAAAATTGCTATACTTAAATGTATATGAGATACGTTACTCACAGAAAAAAAAAACAATCTTGTCCATTTAAATTAGCCTTAGTTGATACGCATCAATAATTATATATAAATTAAAAATACAAAACGAAATATCTCGGCTCTTTAATATTAATATTAAAATTAAAGTAAGCATTTACATTGTTTACCTTATACTTGTGGTATAATTTATGACTATTCATTCTTCATTCATTCATTTTTAGATTTCTGGGCTGTTAGTAAATATAATTATCGCGTGAATGTTGCATTTAAGAAATAAAAAATATGAGCGCGTATTATTTTATGTATTATTTCCTCTATTTTATTTAAAAATATACTTTGAAAAAATAAAATTTAAAGTAAAAGTTATTTTGTTTTGTTTGTTTGTTCCTTGTTTGCAAGTATTCATATAGTAAAGGGTATGTATGAATGTGTTAATGCGTGTTGGAGTGTTTTTATGAGTGTGTATTCTTCTCTTTTAATTATACTTTTTTTTAATCAGCTTGGGATGCTTTTCAGCGCTTTTATAATTGGAAATAATTTCATTATTTATTTTTAAATTTTCTTTTTATATAAATGACTTTATGTTTATAAATAAAAAAATTTGTTAAATTATTGTGAGTAAATGAAATTAGGTACCATTTGCTTTAGGCAATGGTCGAACTAGATATAGCTTTTCACCTTGTTTATTTGTGTAGATTGGTGCTCTTTGGTAATGATCCACTAATTGATCTAGAGTATGGAATTTCCGTTGACCGATGCAGTACATATTGTTCTCAACGTGCACACGAAAATGTTTATTTCGGCCAGGAGCTTTTAGAGAAACTGAATAATCGCCCATCTATGAATAAATAAAAAGTTAGATAAATTTTTTTAATAAGATTTTGTTAAATTTTGTATAGAGACTATTACTATATTATTCTGTCAATTAGTATTTTTTAGTTTATTTCGAAGAAATATTATACATTGTACTTGGGCTAGGATTTTGCCCAACTGCTGTTCACTTGACTCTAATTCTCAATCTTGTACCGATTGTTAGCGGTATTGATGTTCACATCTTAGATTATATAATATAATCTGGGGTCCACATACGCCAAAATTTGCTTTTAGTTACGGAGAAATATTTCTATAGTAACTAAAAAAAAAGTTATCAAAACTTCTGCGTATGTTCTACTCACATTTTTTTTTTTTTTTTTTTTTAATATTCTTCCTTTCCTAGTCCAGTATCTAACCCAAAAGGAGACAGGTGAATTTAACTTTTGAATTCGGCCAATATAATCCATACTGTACACAAACACAAAACTCCGTGTACATGCAAAATTGCGAATTAGAATTTCAGTTTCAGTTTGTCGTGCCAAGCATTCGTACGCAAAATCTCACATCAATAGAAATATGTGGCTAATGCTGAAAGATCAGAATTGAAGAAAAAGAGTTGGAAGAAAAACTCGCATGTATCTATCTCATCTCATCTCCCCTCAGATAACGAGTTGCCAAGCATTTTTCAATAGAGCAAAGTTACCCTTGTTGATCATTATTCCAGGTACTGCTATTTCAAAGCAGAGTATAGGAAAAATACATAATACATGATTATCCATTTTGCCTTATATATCGGCTAGATTGCCAGAAGACGCCAACATAATTGTTTGACTTTTGCCAGATTCGCTTAGCTGAAAGTACCAAAAAGTACACAGTGCTTACGATTCTCGGACACGGTTTATTTCAATACAAGTGGATGCTATTTGGGCTAACTAAACGTCAATGTTTACTTATCAGGATGACACGAAACGGTGCAAAGGTGCAACGAACGAATTGATAAAGGTAGCTTTCTTGCACATTTAAAAACAACGGAAACGGATCAGCACTCTGTTCAATGTTTTATGAAAATTCACAAGCTGCCAAAGAAAAATTCCAGTCCTAAACGTTCAGCAACCCGGTACTCTGTTACTTAGATCATATAGAAGGAGAGAATAGGCTACAAGCTAATAGTAAGATGGTTAAAAACATCATGCACATCGAAAATAATAAGAGATGAGAAGCTTTATCAGAGGTGTATCGTGATATCGTCGCTTAACTCCATATTTTTATACACACTCCCAATGATAACTGTTGAAAATAAATAATACTAAAAAAAAATTAAAGAAAGACTAGTGAGTGCTTAAAAATTGATACTTCCATTTATGGAATCCGAACTAAAGCAACACGCCGCAGTTGGCGGCGGGCTATAGAAAAACTAACTAGGACCATATTTGCAAGACAATTTCGTCTTTATGTAGTCTGGTTAAAGAAATTTCAAGTATTTAAAAAATCGCGCGAATAGGATTAGCTATTGGTTAGTAAAAGCTCAGCAATATGACTATGAGAAAATCCCTTGTAAGAAAAAGAATAATTCAGTTACGGATTTCTTGTCTAGATTAGTCCCAGCTAATGTGTAGGTGGTACATATAAATGCTATCGAGGGTTGGTGAGACAACTGAGGAGTATCCGAATTGATATTTTGAGTTGAAAACACTATGCAAATTGCTAATAGAAATCTACTATCGTGGCTCTGCCAATTTTTATTGAATATATAAAATTAATTTAATCGTAAATTAAGGGGAAGTCTTTTATGTATTGACAGAATACTTTATAATAACAACCCTGTATGTGCGAGGTACGGCAAAAAATAAACGATACTGTGTCTGTCACGAGGAGTAAAAATAACAGAGGAATCTTTACCAAATTCGAGTGTGTAAAAATATATATATCTGACAATCACCACCGTGAATTAAAAGAGATATACACTTAGTTTAGCATGTTCTCTCGCCTTCCGTCAAAGTAAAGTGTTACTACACCGAATTCATACAAGTGGACATTTATTTGAAAATTTCGTCAACGCTACATAATATATTCTAGTAACTAACGAATCAGTCCCGATTTTATTTTGCCACACCTCGTACATAAAATATTTATAGATGTTAAGTTTTATCAATACTTACATTGGTTTCGCTATCTCGTATTAAAAAGTCACCATCATGTCCATGTTGATTAAGGACTGTATCACATTGATTTCGTGTTATTGCCCCATAATACCAACTTTTACCAGCCAAATTAGGTCGTTCTTGCTGCATCGGAGGTATAGATTGTTGCTGCTGTTGCTGTTGTTGTTGCATTGATGTTGACATACCATCATTACGCCGATCAATTGAATCACCACCAGCACTTCCACCACTACCTCCACCGGGAACACCACGAAATGGTTGAGCCAAATATTCTGATAATTCTTGTAAATAATTGCGTGGAACTAAACCGATTTGGCCAGCTTGATTACGAGCCTTATACCAATCAGGATCTGATGATGGCCTATCAATAATTTCTAGGCGATCGCCTTTTTCAAATGAAAGTTCTTGGTCATTGTTCGATACGAAGCTGTACAAAGCGACCTGCTTATATTTGCCATAGAATTTATGTAAAATTGTTTATAAAATCTTTGGAATATAATTGACATTAATAACATACCACAATATCTAAAACATTTTCAGCCATTGCATATGTATGCAGTTGTTCATCATTATCACATTCTTCGGTTGTATAATTACTTGGAAACCAACCGACAGCATTTCCGCTTTGACCTCGCCACCAACCATCATTAGATTTTTCAAGAATTAAAATTCGAGTACCTTTAGTTAAAGACAGCTCATCTGGCTGTTGAGCTTGATAATTGTATTTGACGATAGCTGTACCGATCGCCTCCGAAGGATCAGGTGGTAATCTTCGAGACATGGTTGGACTTTCAATTTGTCTTGATGGAGAGCAATTTGGTAGAGTTTTTGAACCGGAACCCTTTTTCACTTTTTTCTTAATACTGTGGTGTTTTTATGGAATTTCAATAAAATGTTGTTTGTTTCTACATAGATCATTTTGTTTTTTTGTTTTTTGTTTTCTTACCTATCGAATAATGAGGGCTTTTCCTTCTTAACATAATTACTAGGGACATATCCTGATTGATTTCTGCTATTCTGGACACGCCACCAGTGTTTGGAATCATCAAGTAAAAGATAGCGTTCATTTTTCCTTAAATCTAACTCTTGTGCGCTTTGTGGTGCATAATCATATTTCGCCACAACGTAGCAGACATCTTCTTGCGATTTTCCTGTATACAAAATTGATTTAAATTTAATTCAATTAGTGTCAGTATTGAAATATAAATAAATTAAAAATAACTATTTCAAAAACAAACCGTGCTTCATGTTTCCCGCCATTAGTTGTGCCCCACAACCGTTGGTACAATCACCGTTTGAATTATTCGTACTGTTACTGAATGTAACGCTTTTTTGTGTGCTATAATTCGATGAAGTTGATAAATTACGATGATGTGCTGGTGAACCAGGTGCTGGATGATGTGACTGCTGCCATGAACTATTTACTAAGCCACCTCCACCACCGCCACAGCTAGAACCATAAGGCGATGAAAAACTTACGTTTGCTTGTGTACGATTAGTTGCTGCTGAAGAGGAGGAATCGGGGATGCTGCGCGTAAATCGTTGGGGATGTTCCAACATTCCAACGGGAAGAAAAAACAATATTGTTGTTTGGTTGATCTCTATAGGCGCTTTCTAATAGCGTCTGATGATATTTATTTTCGTCGCCCTTATATGCACGCACTAAATCCACTTACAAACAAGGGATTCGGTGAGTGGAATAGGTGACGAAAATTTTATCACGACTAAGCATTTCTGAAAAAAAATACAGTAAAAAAATATGTATTTAATTGATATGCTAAAAACTTATCATCGTAATTTGTTATTGATAATGGTCTAGTTAGGAATAAGCAAAAATTCTGCTTTTCTCAACAAAGATGAACACTGTTTTCCAAGTATCTCTTTTACCGTTTTCCGCTATTTTGTGCGATTTATATATGCTTTCGGTATGAAAATTATCGATGTTAGGTAATTTTCAATATTAATTTATTAATGGATCGGTAAACCTTTTAAATACAGACGGGGAAAATATATGTAATCAAGATAGTATAGTTAGGCGTCGGTGGTGTAATGTAATGAGATGCTGCAGTGTATGAGTAATATTCCCACCTTTTTCAGTATGTCCGATAACAACCAAAGAATTTAAGGGAGTTGAAAAAGAAGAATGGACTATACGGAATTATTATTAGCTTGACCTTTCTTATCGAAATGGCAGCAGTGTGCCAATCACGAGGACCAATTTAGCGCAACATACTCTCCTATGTCGTACCCTGTCTGAAGCCTTCCTGTTAGACATATACGAGTGTGAAGCAGTGTGACCAATTATGATGAGAATCAAGATCCTGTAATGTCTCTTTTGGTAAACCGTGAATCTCACATTTGGAAGTCTTAGAGGGACCAAATACATTATCACTATGATAGGCTTCGATCCTAAAAAAGAAATGCTTATGTTTTCTTGTTAAGACCGTTCAGCAACCGAATCACAATTCCTGTTAGTAGGCTCTGCGCTGAATAGCTGAGATGCAGCTAAGATGCACACAAGTATTGAATTCTACAAGCAGAAGTTTAAATACTTTACTTAATAATTCTAGTTTTGTAACAGATATATGACTACCCCTTAATCAATCATTTGACGGATTTTTACAAAGGAATTCCATCCAATTTGACATCAGATAAACGTTATTTCCGCCGCAAATAATAATTTTTAAATAACACCGAGATGTACTGTTGCTCGAGCAGTAAACTTTGCTCTAACATATCAAGATTTCAGAAATCTAATGCTATCACGGATCATGATTAATATATTTCCTTTTTAGTAGCTGTAACTGGAACGGCTTGTTCAGTTTTTCAATCAGTCGCACTTCATTTTCTCCAAGTACTCATTTGTCTTTCCTATACTATATACTGATTTAGAATTTAAAATCAAATGATGTCTTTTTCAAGACTCTATCCTGGGAAGTTAAGTTAGTAGATATCAGAAACCAAGCTAAGGGTGACTTTTCTCCAATCATTATTAGGTGTTATGAAAACACCTTAAACTCGAACAAGCTCAATTCCCACATAACTCTTCAATCAGTTGCGTGGAAGTGGAACACATAAATAGAATTAACAATTTGTAGTTGAAGATGTCTGCTTGCATTATTCCTTTATGAATTTGACTTTAGATGAGATTCTGGCTAATTTCACACAATTTTTAAAACACATTGTTTTAGCTTCTTTCTCTTCTTTTCTTGATAATTAGAAATTATCTAAAATAATTAAAATATTGAAAAAATCAGGATCTAATGAATTCCATGCAAAACCAATACCAATACTTTATTCTGATGTAAGTACTGGAGAGAATCCTTCATAATTAAATCAGTTAGATAATTGTATCTGACAGGCTTACTCTACTCATCTCATCTTTCACATATTTCACAAGTAACCACTTTATTGTAATTTAAAAAAAAAAAAAAAACTTTTTTCAAAGTTCAAATTCTCATATTCCGCATGCTAATATTACTGCTATACATACTTGCGTACAGCAACAGGTTTGTCGGGGCAATTCTGCATCTAATTTTCTTCTTGTCCAGCAGTAAAAAACGGGAATTATACCTCATCAAGATAAGGTGAAATTTATTTATTATTATGTTCCAGCCAAGACAAACATCAAGAATCAAGATATTAGTGTAATTTTTGATCAAACCTTAACCTAGCCCGTGCCATTTCCACCTCTACACCTTCTGTGAGATTCGATTGTTCTTGGTAAAATCGCTTTTAGTTATCTTTACCTACGGGTATGAAATTTTTAGTGCTTTAGACTCAATTTCCCTCAGAAAACTATAAATGTTGCCTTCACTTCTGGCTTCATCTATTTTTTTTTTTTAGCGACTATTTAATCATGTTTCTCCATATTTGAATTCATTTAGCTTGGAGGCGAGAGCGGCTCATTGGTGCTAACCTGTAAGAAAATTTTTCACCAAAACCTTCCTGTCCGCTTAATGAACCGCATTAGGTCTTGGTGAGGTAAGTTCTTCAGCTCATCCACTGATAGGTGGCAAACCCAAGAGTATACACCCTGCTCCGGGAAAAGGCCGGACAAGCACACAGAAAATATTCGGTTTTCTCAGCCTCTCCTTCCAGGCAGGACAACAGACATTCAGGGCTGTCAACAACTCCCATCCTAGTTAGATGAGCGTGCAGCGAATTGTGGCCGGTGATGATGCCATGCCAATCACAATTCTGCATTGTTTTCTTCCGAGCCCTAAGAGAAGATGAGAGAAATTCTTATTATTAGACCCATCAAGAAAAAGCACCTGCAAGTACTCAGGTTTGCTCATCTCTGCTGAAGCTTCAAACGAACATCCGCTTTTTGATAAGAGACCTGATAACCGAGGTGGCCTGTTCGCGTCCAAGAAACGGAGAACCAGACCTGACTAGAAGGGTCAGCCTTTTCATTCTCCCACTGAAGAGACACCTTGTTGTGGATACATAGCTTTTCCACGGACGATCTGCAGACTTACAGTAACTCTCGGGCACTTCTACTCGATCATTATTTTTATTTTTAATTAAACTTTGTGCGTTCTCGTACTAATTCTAGCTTATCTGACCTTCCCTAGTCAAATAACTGGACGTCAATATTTAGTACTATCTGATAGACACGGGAATGTTGCCCCTAATTAAATTAAAGGTAGCAGCAATTTGTCATTGATTACGTACTGGCTTATTGGATTTTATAAAATGTAGATGAAGTTGCTTGCATTTTTACTCATTTTTATATTATTATTTAGATTACTTTTAGCTTTAAACGAAAATAAAAAATAACTGATATCGCATTTAAGTCAGACGCTCATATTAATAATCGTCCTTATTATAGGTTATATACTAAATATGTACATATATTTATCAGACAAATTTTTACATATTTGACGATTAATTAGGAATCTATAGTAAATAGTTATGTATACATACATATATGAATATGTGGTGTATATGTGGTCTCTCTCTACCCCATTCAGTTTGGAAAATTCACAGCCGTGGTATTTCATTTTAAACCTGCCCCGTAATGTACAAATACAAGGAAGTTTAATATAGAAACTATTAAAAATTAAAAATGCATTGGTGTTAATTGCATCTAAGATAATTACATATAAAGTATAAAATATAATTAGCTTCCATTACTTTAATTAGTGAAACCAGAAGAAAAAACAAATAAAAAATCCTAAAATAAATTTCCTAGTACACATGAACATTTATACTTTGGCAGTAAATTATCCAGTAAAATTCGCTTAACTACAAAAACATACATTAAGCACATCAAGAGCCCCAAAGCGAAGTAATAATAATTATGCTCGCGCGCATTACTAGACGTACTCAATCTCGGAAAACTGTCGGTGTTAGAATTCATTAATAAAACTCCACTGACGGATTTATAAATAAATATCCAAAGAAGAGTATAAGCATAAACAAGTGACAAGCATAGAAAATAACAAGAGGGCAAAAAAAAAACAAAAAAAAAACAAAAAAGACAGAAATGTTTTCGTTTCCTAAAAATAAAATTCATTTGGGATATGGATGATAGTCTCGATATGAACGAAAGTAAAAATTTCATGAATTCTTGCTGAATAATTGCATTACAATTTTGCGCAATTATCATTTTATTGTTTTTAATTATTACTTTCAACGTAAATAATTGCTCTAGTAATTCTCTTTGAAAAATATTTAATAATTTCCAATACAATGACTACTAGGTACTGTGCCCAATATAATTTGGTTGAATCAAAGTGTTTTTTTTTACAAACTTTCAATGTTCAAATTTTTTGTAGGGAAAAAATTTAATTTTCTTAAAGTGATAAACTGAATGGATGGATTGGGGCTCTCCTAATAAACCCTTGAACCTAGGCCATTATAAAACCTATATACGAGAGATTACTCATAAATTCCAGCGGACGCTCCAACACTCTTCCCACTTCATGCATCAGTAGGCGTGAGAAGTTACTACTCAAATTGAGTGTCCAATATTTATGGAATTGACATTTGAACTGATCCATGTAAGTTCATTATCTTGAAAGAACTTACAACAAATTGATCTAACTTACGTTTAATTTTAATACTAGTTATACAGGCACAAGCTGCACTCATTAGTATAAGCTGATTTAACGCCTAACTATAATGTGCGTAAATACTAGTTCATGCAAACAAGAAGTACATTTTCATTATAGCAAAGATTGAAGCTGTACGTTAAACTTATTTTGCTTTTGGAATATTAGCTGTATTCTTTTGGTTCCATGCAGTGTTCGGCAGAACACAGGAGATTGAGAATTGAATTTATTTGTAGCACTGACATATATAAAATTGACTGCTGATACTACTGAAATTTCTTACATTATTTGGCATAATTATGGGATCACTTTCCTATAGTTGTATCTTTTTGGTTTAACTATTTCATCCCGCGGAACTACAAATAATAACTTCTATACAAAATCTACCGGGTGGGCCAACTTGGACTGACTGATTTGAAATGCTTTCTTTGTGCTGTAACAATTGATCGTCCGGAAGCATTATAAAATTCAACAATTTTTACACGTTCTTGCACTGAGTATGATGACATTATAAAATTTTATAAAATTCTTTATTATCTGCAAAAAAATAAAATAATTATAAGCATTTCAAATCAGTGAGTACAAGTTGGCCCACCATAGTCCGGTTTAAGTTCAGTGGTTTTCCAAATGAAAATAATAAAATATAGAAATATATGGCAATACAATATTTGTAATCCTTTCTCTGTCCCCCATACCTACTTTTAGGGGCAGGTAGATAAAAATTGCTTAATTTTATTTCTTTAAAAATCAAGTTTAGAAAATATTTGATGGTGTAGGAGATAAGCTTCAAGAATAGAAATAATTTCGAATGCATCTATAATTTGTTGAACTTTTAATACGAATATTAAAGCGAAAGTAAAACTTGAAATTAAGATACTTGTCACACCCTGCCAACAAAAGTTGACCCATATGAAATAGAAAATCAAGCAGTGGGGTGCATAGAACTTAGAATATAGACAACAGGAAGTGTTGTTACCTGTAAAATTCGTATGCATGAGCGTGGATTTTTTCATGTATTTTCAACATTGAATAAATAACTAATAAGGAAACGGCATATCGGGTGAAAACGTAAGCCACTCGGCGAAATGTATTAGTGTGCTCTGTTTGTATTCGTTTCGTCATGGCAGTAATTAAATTCTGACATTCTGAAAGGGAACATTTTTCATAATCCAAATTCCTATGTAAAATAAACAAACTTTTAGCTCCCCCTTATTTTCAGATAATATTTCTTGGCGCTGCCTTTGTATGACTGGAATAATTTAGGCACCAACTGACAATTCAGTTGTAAACAAATAAACCGGCATTAGTAAAATGTTAAATCTTAGATATATATAGATATTTCACTTTTATTTTGAAAGAAATTGAATGTATTTAAAAGTTGTGAAAAGTGAAAGATATTATATTTAAAAATAGTGTTAAATAAAGTAAAGAGTGTAAGTAATTATCTGTTGATATTATAGTGATAAATTTCTAAATGAATGACGTGTTCGGTGAAAAATTGCCACAACAACACAAAAGTACGACGTGGGAAATAATTTTTTAGGCAATTATAGTTATAAAATATTATTTTGTGTACTTTACACAGCTTTTTATATCAAATTACATTAAAAATACATAACAAAAAGGATGAAATATCGAAAAATTCCTTCATTCACCGAGATTTGTTTACGTTTATGACTGATGAGAAATTCCCAGTGTATGTAATGACATCGAATAAGAAAATTTTCGGTGGGAGCAAACGCAATATTTTCAACCAAATATCTTGTTGCCCCGCTCTCTATATTGATTCTACTACACGGCTGTACTGAGCTTTCACTACAGCGGCAACAGATACTAACACAACCAGAATTTGACTACATCAAATTTGGCTTATCACACTTCCTGCACTCTCTGTATTCTAAGGCATAGAAGTAGAAAAGGTCTTGCTTGAAAGTAGAGAGCAAATAATCAAATTGTAATGACTTGAATTCTTGCAAATGTCAAAATAGAACTTAATAAAATTCGGGACAAAGTTTGACAAGTTTAAGTGTTTTGTAAAAATTAAAATCATTGCACCTTGATTATTTTCTCTATACTTTCAAAACTTTTTCCACTACACCCTACAAATCAATTCAATTTGCAATCTTCTGTATTCTACAGAACACTGCACGGAACCAAAAGAACACAGCTATTATGTCGCACACTTTGAATAAGAACAATTTTACATTCTATTCGGATTAATATCAAGAGTATTAGCGCTTAATATTAGCTGGAATACCCTTTGACCCATACATACATATATTGGAGAGAATATCTTCCTCTGTCATTTATAAAGGACTATGTATTTACGTATTTGGATAGATGAACCTTCGGGTAGATCTACAAAGGAACTATGGGGTAAGCCTAACCCAAACCTAACGAAAAAGCTTTTGGGACTAAACAAGCCAACCCTGAGAAATCTGGTGTCAATTCTCAGGGGTCAACTACACACGTTGGGACTTGTTGATCCTAAATGCAGGGGAAGCGGAGAGGAATCCGAGACGATGATTCACTTTCTTTGTCAGGAAAGCGTTACCGATTCCTTGGCTCACACCTCCTGGACGAGCTACATGATGCCGGCAAGAAGGGTTGGGAGCCAATGAGCAATTGGTAATAAGTCTGGAGGGTGAACAATAGGCCTACTATGTTCCAGAGACCCCGCCATGTCCTCAACCTAATTTTCAATCAATCAATCAATGTATTTACGTATGTGTATGTTCGCTTTATTTAAATCTTCTATTAAAACTAGATAGTGCTGTGATCAAATTTTGTTCAAAGTCGGCGGCAAAATTGTATTTTGAGTAATCTCCAAAATCGCCGCGCCTGAAGTAGCCTATAGTTTTTTTTTTTTTTTGTAACAGCAATGGCGCAGCAACTATGCGGGGCAGCACCACACACCGCACCACTTTTGAATTGACACCCACTTAAATCCACTATAGTTGGAGCTTTAATTGCAATGAAAATTTTCATGTTCAACGATCAAAATCTCTATAAATTTTTAAGTATTAAAATGATTTTTTTTTTTCTTATTACCAGAAATCAAAGGGCCCAATTTAAAAACAACTTCAAAAATATAACCTTCTTGTACGGGACGTTTTTTCGAATCTGATTGTCTAACTAATCCAACTCTTGCGCATCTCTCAACGACCTTTAATATTGACTCTCGTGCGCAACTTTCTATCCGATTCCTTCCAAAAAATTAGCACCAATGGTATTCTGTCATTTTTACAACCCAACAATCGTGAAGTATTTCTTCGCGGCACTCTTTTAAAGCCATTGCTGTTCTCCACTGTGACGATGTGGAAGACAATTTGTATGGACAAAACTGACCAAGAATCCTATTATGATCACTTTTTAATCAACAAAAAAAAAAACACATATCTTATTGTAATTGATATTTTGTTGCTACCAAGTATCACGACCGAAGTTCGTAATCTTCACATCTTTTTTCATTCTCACTAGGAATGCGAGGAAGTTATCATTGGGGATGTTGATCCTTGATATTATAACCATTGATATGTTGGATTTAAAGGTTTTAACGTTGTGAGATTCTTATCATTCGTGAAGATTTTGTCATGATATTAGCTATCTTTCCGTATATCCGGTGATTGAACAATTTAAGGAAGGGAATTAAGGAACTAAATTGAGTCTGAGCTTAAACATTAACTTGTAAATTTTTTTTATGTCAACTGAGCAGGTATTTAACACTGCATTCAGTATTTTAGTGATTCAGCGATTTTCTAATTACATTACTTAATATTTTATTATACAAATTTAAGTGCGTGAATATCTTGAATATCTTGCAACCTGATTCCATCAATGTCATAACTTTAAATACTAGATATATTAAACTTGCGGACCTTCTATGTTGAATTCAACAAACAACTCCATCTAATTAAGTCGCTTATACACACAAATATACCCTAAAAAAATATAATTTTCTCTACAGAACACCGACTTCTTTAAACGGATATAAATTCTCCACCGTACTGCAATTATTGTACTAAATAAATACCTTATGGGACCTACTTAATAATTTTTATGTTCTCTATTTTGCATATGCATAAATTTTTCTTTTTTAATCGAGTGGCAAATATTTCACGCGGAAAGTTTTTCCAAGTTCCAATTCCAACCAAATAATTTTATCGAGCGTATTTATGAGCTTGTGCTTTCAATTAAAGCAAAACTAGTGGTGGTACAATCTATTCGTACTTTATTTTCATTTCCAAATGCTGTTCTTATTTTCATTCTACATATTCTAAACACTAGAGAGAGAAAAATAAACTTAATTCTGCCATTATATCTCCTTTAAATTCGTTCATGCAGAAGAATTGACGAAAAATCGCCTGCAGCAGAACAGTTCCGTCAGTACTTGTATAACATATTGTGGAGAAAAAATAAGCCCTTCAGTGTCTACCATTGAAAGGAACGACCCAAGTTTTATAAGATTTTCCCCTATTGCGAACGCAGTTATGCACTGAAGAATGCAAAAGAATTAAAAAGAATAGAATCAGGAAAATGCACTTTTCGCCGGCGGGGTATGTCCCTGACTCTTTGCCCTCCAACGAAACGAAGAGCTCTGTATAAAACATGGAGGCGGGAAGAAACATTCCTAGATGAATAGTTTAACAGCAACCGCAGTAGAGTAAATGATTATTTTTCATTTTTAAGTGTGACTTAGAAATGAGAATGAAAGGGAAAATGTTTTTTTTTTAAGTTATATATAGGAACCTGAAAGACATTTCTTTTGAACAGTTTTTGATGTGTGTCGTCTATTTGAATTCATTATTTACATTTTAATTTGGTATGGTTTTGAGTCATAATAAGCACCTTTTTCATCTTTACTGCATTAAATGTTTCTGGAATGAGGATATTCTGAGAAATTGTTGTAACTGAACCCATGACTACCCTTCTTCTGCATGATGAAAAATGAACTTAATTGGAGCATCAGATAAGTCGCTGGTGGCATAGTGAATAGGGTGGTACAAAGTGCAATCAAGTATCAAAGTTCGAATCTCGATCGTCGGATGATAAAAATATGCTCAACCTGGATGAGTAGGAACTTAGACAACATTTCATCTTACAGCAGTAATTAAAATACGCAAGCAAAATGTAGGTATATCTGAGAGCATATGCCCAATTTCTACCAAAACTACGCATAATTCCACCAAGATATGTATGTATATCGTGGGAGAATTTCGTGTAAATAAATGAAAATTGCCTGGATTTTTATTTAATTCAAAGTTAGTTAGTTGTGGAACACTTTTGTATTATTGGTATTAGCGGCCCGAAAGCTCTCAAATCTTAAATACGGAGCACAAAATAGCATGGGTCCTTGATCTAACACCGGTGAAATAGATTAAGCTTAGACCGGAAAAACTTTTTCTAGTAATGCTGACAGCATTACCTAATTGTGTGCCACTATCGTGAAATAGATAGGTACATTGTCTTTATTTGCCTTCAAGACAGATTATGGGGAGCGTCTGCTGTCTTATCGAACCCAATAATTTCAGAAAAGGGGGATAATATATGAAATCACAATAGTTTTTCTCAAATTACAAGTAAACAATTTCAATTCTTGAAATTAACAGGAGGAATAAACTTGAATTGCGTTTATCTTTGATTGTCACATATTAAATTTCTTCTTTTGAGGTTGGAGTGCTTAAGGCCGGTTTGCAGCCCACCTTACTTATAATAATAATAACAGCTGATTTAAATGTTAGGTTTACATGCAGTGTTCAATTAATGTTAATAGCAGATTCGAGGTAAGGCAACGAGTTGGAAGTATATAATTCACTACTATTTATTACCGATAGAATCAGAATTAATAAAGTCTGATAAAATCAGTACATAAAATTCCAATACAAACCCTCTCTATAAATAAGAATTTAAAAAGCTACAAGGATTTCTAATATCGTTATATTTCAAATAAAATTATTCTTTTTTATGGAAACAAACAATTTGTTGCTTCCTTATCACCTAAAAATGATATTAACGTATGAAGTACATTCGTTATTGCTTGCTCGACACTACCGTCGTTACTCTGCGTTCGTTGAACAACGTTGTCCGAATGACAATGGATGTACGTCGCTATAATATACACGCTACTAGGTGAAAATCATGAACCATGATTGAGTTTCTAATAATATGACTCATATTCATAGGGGTAAAAATAGGTATAATTCTACAGCTCCGTCTAAAGTTCTATTTACATGGGGAGATAATCTTCGACAGACAAATCAATACTGCTGGAAGTTTAAGAAAAGAAGTACCATATGAAATCATGATAGCACTACTATGGTGGAATAACGTACTATTACTGGACAGCAAAAACTCAGCCTGAAAATAAAATCACTGCAATAATAAATAGCCACTGTTATGTGATCTTGGTCAAAATTTAACCAATTGTCAAGAAACATGTGAATCTTTCCTGCAACCCAATGTCTCTTAAAGACTTGTGAAGGGAGTTGGAAGAAAAGATAAATATGTGGAATTTAAGTGGTCTACTTAAGATATTATTTGTGGTAGGTATGATTTGAATTTCATAATGAGAGTAATAGCATCACCAACCATACGCAATCAGAGTAAAATAATAAACGGTTGATGAGTAGCTTTACGTTTGTTTCCAAACTCAAAGCCGAAACCTGCATTTGATAAAACAATGAAATCGAAATCGAGCATAACACAATAATGGCATCCTAAGTAGGAAGGGAAAAGCAGGTGAAGTTATTTTTTATTCTCCAAATTTAATGCTATCTTATAATCTTTATTGCAATTTTGTAAAAAGCATGAATTGATCCTAACCAGCTCAATAACCTTTTCCTCAATTTTTTTTGCTTACACTACTAAAAACCAAAGGCCCAAACACTTAATTTTGAGGCACACCACACCCAAACTAATAAATATAATTTTTCGAGTCGCATTGTTTTGATCAGAGCCCGATGAAAAAGTCTAACTAGCGAGACGATCTAGGAATTCTGTACTATAGGTAATCAAGGTTTGGAATAAATTGGAGAACTTCGTTGGAATTTTCGGCTTTATACTTACCTGCGTCCAATGGTAAAAAGCGGTCATTATATGATAACTTTTCAATGTAGCGTTTCCGAATGTAAGAATCCATAAAAATACCATTTTACTAATAATTTTTATGTTTCTATTCTATTCTAACTAAACTTTCAGTGCTCTTTTAAGCACATGTTAGAGGCGTATCGATGTTTAGTGAATTTACGATGCATTTTATCAAGGACGTTAACATAAATTGATCAGATAAATAATTGTTTTTTTTTTTTTTTAAGGAGCAATAAATATGTTTTGTTAACTTCAATTTTTAAACTAATTAAGATTTTTGAATGATAAATGAAGCACAAATCTATTTTCCATATCAATTCTAGTCGAAAGTAGACTAAAGTTAATTTAGGAAAAATGATAATTTATATTAGCAACATTCCATCCCGGAAGCATAATTCTACGTCCTCCAAGAAATCCCCATTTACAGAGCGAGGTGTGGAAGGGTCGGGTACTGACATTTAAAATCTAGTGGCCATTGACCTTTGAAAATTATTGAGCCTGAGCTACGATAGAACAACAAACTTTAACACTATTTTGTGCAGAAAACAATACAAAAAAAATGTCAATTTCATCCTGCGGCGTCTAATGATAATCGCATATGGTATGGGTACTTACTTTCCAAATCAAAAAGTTTAAAGAAATATGTTGCGTTAATAGGTGATGTGATAATTTATTGTAAATTGTAATTGTAAACACAGCGAACGGGTTAAAAAAAATCACTTCTCACCCCGCAAGACCGATAACTGCAAATTTTGGAAAACTTTTTTTCTTTTGCTTTGAAAATGCCAATTTCATTAATTACCACCCTAAATACAGACTTTTTCGTTGTCCCCTTTGGATGAAGAATAATGTTGCTCCGTTCCTTGGTCGACCTATTTGCAGCGCATGTGCCAAAATTTAATTTTTGTCTGACAGGACTTCACTACGCCCGAGGTGGTGATCTCCCTTTACATGTATGCAGCACTAGGAAGCAGGGCTATGCCAAAATTTTGCTTCAGCCCTTCAAAAAGCTAACAAAATTCAGAATATTCTCTCCACTTTGACCGACTTTACAATATCAATATCACATTTTTGCTGGAAACTTTACTCACTTTTTACATTCGCGTATAGTTCAACTATTTTTATTCACAACTTTTCAGAAATCCAACAGAATTTTATGGGATATTTTAATAAAATTATCACCGCGAAAACCCAGCGATACCTTCACCTCTTCTACCTTTCCCTTTGCACTCGCAGAAAATCCATCAATAGTCTTTCGTTCATTCTCATTCACTGTAAATTAGGGATGGCCGATACTGATACGATATTCGATATATCGATATTTATCCCCTGCGATATAGGTAATTCGTATCGATATTTTTATTCTTTAAATATCGTTGTATCGATATTTCAATAGCTGTATCGCTAAAAAAATGTCTGTTCGAATGACCATTTTTCATACAATTTAAGGCTGAACGGCTGAACTACAATAGAAATATAAGTACATTTATGTTATGGTCGTAGCATATTGCATATAGCAATATGCCACCACGGACTGAAGCGTGTATGCCCGGCTTGTTGTCGACTACAGCATGAAACCAAAACGCGCCCCGACCGAGAGAAATGCTTCCTTAAGCTCGGTGTCATGTTCAGTGACAGAAAGAAGAAGAAGACCATCGATATCGGTCTGTCATAGTTTGCTAGCAGGAAAGTAAGGTCGTTAAAATTAAAATCCCGCAAAATCAAATATTTCTCGCCGCAATCCGACGAAGAAAACAAAATCCTCACGTAAGTTCGAAGAATACTTATAGTTATTAATAAATTTACATCCCCACCTGGTACTTTATTCGCACAGTAACCAAAGATTAATCCGCCAACGGCACCCCATAAAACTTGGCGTCTCCCTCCGGAGCCCCATTTGTGAGGTGAGAAAAGGGATCTGTTGGAGTTCGAATCTGGTGTGGCGTACGTCGGGAAAAACCTCGAAAAGAGAGACGTATGAAAAGCAAATGTTTGAGGTAAATTTGACATGGAGTTATCTACATAAGATCCCTACTTAACCATTATGTAAGTAGATGCCACATTCAGACATTTTGTAGGAGCTTCTCAGTGTCACATAATAATCGAAGATAAAATTTGATGGCATATATCATCCTATATTTTTTTTGAATAAGAATGCTGTACATATTAGCTGATATAGTTTAGGTAATCACATTTCTCTTAAAAAAAAAAAAAAATACATTTTTATATTCAGAATATTTAATTTAAGAAACAAGGGAAAAACCCTTTAGTTAATGTATAGCTTAGATTCGCTTTTTCTTAGTAGCAATAAGGAAATAATTCTTTTTGAAGTTATAAAATCAATTTTCAGATTCTTACACTTCCCGTGATTTATGTTTACTGAAAATGTGTTCTTTCTTTGGTGAGAAAAAAACAAGGAAAAAAAACCTTCCTGAGACTGACAATCAAATCATATGAAATAAGGAATTAATTATTTTCTTTTCAATCCATTCGTTATATAATTTGTCTTGTGACTATAAATATCTATATTCACTGATCTGATAAGTTCAAGTCTGCTATAATTCGGTGTATCGATTGAAGTTTTTGAGTATCGCATGTGTCGTATAAGAGTAATACCAAAAGTGTACGATTTTTCTTTTAACATATGAACATTGCAATGTGACTTGTCAGTTTGTCAAGTAAATACCACGAAATACTTTAGTTAATAGCGATCTATGGTAGTTGTTTCAAACCATTAAGTGACGAGTAAATAAAAACCTGTAAAAATCTACTCAGCGAATTGTAAGTAGGCAGCAGACAATGAGCCAGGATCCGTAGACGTGTGTAGTATTGTGCCTTGGGCGTTTGTGTTTTTATTTGGGCGTACTGGACACTTCATTTTGTTTTGTTTAGACCTTAAAGGATGTTGAAATAAATGGTATACGACTTGCTTATATGAATTTAGGGAGCATTAGTTTTTCGCAAGGTCCGTGATCAGGTTGTGACATATTCCAATTAGGCATTCTCGTCCGGTATATAGTTGGTACGAAGCTAATTCATAATAAATGGAACGATCGATGTTATAGAATCAGTTTGAATTTTATGGCGGCGATTAACATTCTGTTTAGTCTAAATCGCACTAGTCTTTCAAGCACGCGATTATGATATGTTTGCTTTTACCTTATGATGATTCTTACTTGTACCTTTCTGTGAAATATTGTTACAATATTCCGATGATCTTTCTAGACTAGAGTAAAATTAATTTACTCGACTTTCATTCAGGTCTAGTAAGTAACCCGTGAAAACTAAATCGAAAATTCTCAAAATATTGACAATTGACAACAATATTAGGATTTTTCGCATAGTATATCAGTCCTCTTTTATGTAAAGCTATAAACTTTAATTCGTCTACAAATTTTAGACAGTTTTACAACTATTTTTGGAAACTTAGGTCAGAAAGATTTCACAATTTCTATTTATTTCACTGTCATTAGTATAAAATTTCCTATCTATCACGGCTCATTGAACTTCTGAATTTATTGTTTGCCCTTAAAGGATACTGTTAATTAAAGAATTATATGACTCATACTTTCTAATTATATAATACTGTCCAAGTTTATAATATTTTCTTCTTTGTATTCTTACTTTGAGGAAACGCTTAAATTTTATTCTATTTAACTGAATTATGGCCGAAATATTATAGCCTTGATAAGATCTTTATATTATACTTTTTCATATCCTGAGTACAATAATCACTTTATATGTACCATAAAATTAAAGGGAAGTAAGTTGATTTTATTTATTGGGATATTAATTTAAAATTTAATTTAATTGAAATTTCCATGATTTGATTCAACGTCTCATACATAATATCGCAAATATAATATTCCCACAAATAATTGTAGGTCATCAAAATATTTTATCATTTTACTATAACATCTTAAGTCTAAGTTAGATTTTATATTTTAATATAATAGGTAGTACTGTGCCTGATAGGTAAGCGAAGAATAATATTGTACAGGGTACATTATAATGAAGTAGGAGTGAATTGTAAGAGAAAAATTTAATAGGAATGGAAATTTTGAGTAACAATAATGAACTATTATAACGTAATGATGTTCTAAGAGCTTTTATTTTCTCCTTTCGCTTTCCTGGAGCCCTCTCGCATGAAGGTCGCATAGGTCCGCTCTAATATCTTCCACAGGTCAGCCAAAGGGACTTTGCAGATAGTGCCGAGCAGAGTCATAGGGAGGATGGGGCAAGGCCATGAAGGCAGAACATCTGCGCCTTCCACAGTAAGTAGGTAAGTGACGTAAGGGTCCCTTCAGGACCGAGTGTGTGTCGGCTCTTTTGTATGCAGGCATGAAATTTTTTTGATTATGGATGATGACAGCGGCAGGTATTTTCGGGAACTCCCCCACACTCTCCGCCACCCTTAGCCGAGGTGCTAGCATGCCGCCCTGTGCTATCGTTGTCATCAGGCGATCTGTCAGCCCATGCTGGCAGTTTGGACTTAACGTCCTGGTCAAGTCGCCTTCAACATACTTCCATAACATTTACTTACGTAAAGCGAACGCACCCTTTAATTTAACAGGCGCACAAATTAACAACTCGTGTGAGGGGAACTTTCGTTAAGTTTAAATATCCAATTTTCAGTAAGTATAGTACGGTAAAAATCGCTCATTCCGTAAGAACGCGATGTGTCAAACAGTTAATTTATTACTAAATGATTAAAAGTGCAATGTAAAACTTAAAATGGAATAAAAATGGTACTGTGAATTAATAGAAAGCACAAATCTTCAATTAAATCAATTTCCAATTGTTGATTATTTCACTTTTACCACTTTTTAAAATTTAACACATAAAATGTCATTCGGGCACTGCGAATTAATAGAAGGCTCAAATCTTCAATTACATCAACTTCCATTTGATAATTTTTTCACTTTTACCACTTTTCAAAATTGAAAACATTAAATATCTTACTGAATGTGACTGATATATATTTAGGCTAAAAGTATCAATTTTTTGTAAGTAAACTTCAGTCTCGTTTAATTTCGTAGTTATTTACTTCTATTGTAGTTCAGCCTTAAGCCCGACATGAACAGCCATCAGAGATGTTTTAAGCGTCGCATTATGATACTCTGATCTGAGCATATCGGATGTATTTTTAGGGCGCCTTTTTTGGATGAAAAAGTGGATTTTTTCCTTTTCGTGATTGTGCGAAACTGGTGCGTCGTGGAAAATGAGTTCCTATGAGAAAAATGTTACAACAGAGCAGTAATGTCCCTGAAAGAAAGAACGGAAAATATATGCGAAATGTAGTAACTGGGGTGTATGTTACCCAAGTGCAATACTGAAAGTACTTAGCGAGACCACTTTTCCGCTCGTGATTGTGCGAAATTGGAGCGTCTTGGAAAATGACTTTATATGAAAAAAGTGTTCATAACAGATCACTAATGTCCCTGAAAGAAAGAAAGGAAAAAATATATGCAAAATGCAGTAAATGGGGTGTATGTTACCCAAGTGCATGAAAATGGGCTTTTCGGCTACAAAAACGTCCCGAGATAGATTTCTGGATCAGGAAAAGAGTACACCTTTCGATAGTACTCGGCGAGACCTTTAATTTATATTTATTTATTATTTATATTTATACATATAATAACAAATATCGTATCGACGATACTAAGGATATAGATATTTTAAGAGCCAATATATTGGTGTATCGATATTTTGAAAAAAAATTGGAAATATCGGTGTATAGATATTTTCCCAACTATTGGTCATCCCCTTAAAGATGTGAAGCGGAAAATTTCACCTCTTAAATTTCTCTTTCTGAACCATACTAAAGCCTGAAACACAATTGGAGCTTTTCAGCCAGCTTGAGATCTGTTTGTTCACAATGTAAATCAATGTAGAAGAACACAATTGGAGCTTTAATTTTTTTGCCAGCTTCAAGCTGGCTTGAGATTTGATCAAATTGCGAATTTCAAGCCCAATGGCCGCCAACTTGAGGAAATTTTTAAAGTTGCGAACTGTACGAATGTCGAATATCAGATAAGAATGGCTTCTGCTGACACATTTAAGAAGTACAGCTACTAAAAATATTAAAATGTAAGAAAACTTATAGTGAGCAAAAGAAACTTGGTACATCTCGAAACTATCAAAAAAAGCATGAATTTATCGTAGAACAATGCGAATGAATCGCCCGCAACAATTTCGTGTGTGGTGTCCGCACGTAGCCACGTATTGGCGAATTTGCGGCTATCTGCGTTGAACCAATGCACACTAGAGTTTTACGAGTATTGTTCGTGATTTCTTTCGCCAAGCGTTGGTCTGTACGCTGTGTTAGCTTGAAGCGCAAATGTGCAACTTTGCGCTGCCCATACACCTCTTGAGGTCTCGAAAACCATTGCAAACGTTCTTTGGTGTACGCCACATAATCTAGTTGCATTGGAGATTGCAAGCTCGTCATTGCACTTGTAGGAAGCGATTGTGTGTACTTTGCCAACAAAACTTTACGTGCATACATATATATATATAGTAGTGAAATGTTGAACTCTTGACTTTTATTCGAGTAAAATCGTACACCGCCAGCGATCAGTCGACAACCAGGATCTAATCCAACAAAAGATTTGAAATAGCCAGAACGAAATTTTTCCTGGATATCGCACATCGCCTTGTCATCGCTACATTTACTCGTTTTTTGGCGATTTAATGGTGGTTGCGGCGGTGCTATTGGCACTTCCTTCTTCATAGAAAAGATATATGCCTTCTATGCAAATAGACCAATCGAATTTTTTACGGCCCACCGATGTCGGTAGTTTAAAGTATTTCGCCCATTCTTTTTGACGAACAAAGTTTTCCCAAGGACTCTGAAACAATTTCAGTCCGCGTAGGCGTTACCAGAGCGCGTATGAATCGTAGCGCACATGGTGCAGCCCATGCTTGTATATTGGAATGAGAGCAAAGTTTTTATAGTTATTTGTATGGTTGTAACGTTGCAGCTTATAGAATATCTGCAAATAATTGTGTGGCTGTTGCTTAATGTTGTAAAACTTCACAGCATCATCAACATAACCAAGATGTTCAACGCCGAAATACAATGACACTGTCGTCTTAAAAGTCGCCGAATTAACCCAATGACACCGACATTCTTATGTTCATTGACATATCAAAATATGTAGGCGGAAAAATTATTTGTTGAAATTTATTAACAAAATGAGAAAGATATAAAAAAAAGTTGTAAAAGTGTAATAAACAATGATTAATACTGAGTTTATGTGGATTACAAAATATCCTACCACTTATTTTCGACTTTTCTCCAATTTCATTCCATTTTTTTTTTTTAATATGTATTTCGATGTTGAGGATTTCTTTTGGCATAAAAATACTTAATTTCCCCCAATAAATTAATTAATTGCTCCTCGAAAGAAATTTTTTGCTCTACTCTCAGCTGCCAAAATCGAAATACGACGACAACGACGACAAAAGTTGAATTATTCCCAACTCAAAATCGGTCGGCGCCATTGTGTACAGCAACATGGTATTGCCAATAGGTCAACATTTAAGTTGTCGTAAATGTCGTGTCGGCATCATTGTATTTCGGCCTTCAATCATTTGCTGCAAAAGTTCCGCCTTCGGTACAGATATACTTCCGCGTGTGAACAAATAATCTAACGTTTCATAAATTTTTCGTTTATCGTTTATCTCTTGAGAAACGATATAAGAATTCCGGACAATGTTTCTTTTTCTTGTAAGAAGGTACTATTCGTAAATTTTCTTGCTTTGTTACTCGAATTGCAATCATCCAATTTCATAATTTCATGTACTATGTTTCCATGCAGAGTTCAATCCGAATTGGATCCGAATTAGCGCTAACGAGAATTGAGTTGAGTTTCGTTCAATCCATATTAACTCCACGAAACCAGTCGGGTTGAGTTGGGTTTAGTTAGAGTAGTGCGGATGGGTGGCTTATTCAATACAAATCCAGAAACTTTGTATGAAATATATTATATGTCTACTCAATTCAAGCCGTTCATGGAAACAGCATCGAGTTAGCTCAGCCAGCAAAACTTAACGCTAACTCAATCCTAACTCAACTCTGGCTCATGGAAACATAGCACTTGTTACATCGTTGTTCGTTGGTTGGGGTTTACACTTGTTCGATGAATGCACAAAACCCTGGATAAATATTGTGGGGGACGGTGTTTTCATCAAACAAACCTATATAGATAGACTACGGTAGCTATTTTTTGGAGTCGAATTTTTACCAGCTCGTATAAAAAAATATTATATGATAAAGATTAAAAAGTATGGCCGAATTATCTGTCAATTGGTTGTTTGCCTCATTTGGTGACTATTGTCACAAATTTGTTCGTCTCAATTTCAATCGTCCTTATCAAAGTGAAAAAAATTTCTATTTGCTTTCCTACTAGCACATAATTACTTTTCCCGAACTGATTTAAACGAAGAAACTAATGTATTTAACAAAATATTTTAATATTCAAAACGTATTTCAGTAAATAAAATACGAAAACCTCAAAACAAATTCGCTGGAAATGACATTGTCACCTCATGACGTAGCAACACAAAAATTTACTCTCGAATCGGCCAGGCCATACTTGTTATCTTGTATTATGAGCTTTAGTACTAAAGTGAAGTGACCTTCAAAACAATGGAAAGCTCTAGCTTCAAATTCAGCTAAGTTCAGTCACAAATAAAAGTCCGTGATATTATCACGTTTCATTTGGTACCAGCGAATCCAATTTTTTGAAGAAAATTGAAAATTTTTATTAAAATTAATTGTTTCAGTGATTTATAGAAAAATGACGATCCTTACAAAACCGTTTAACGATAAGAAAGGGGAGAAAACTACACTTCCTCTTTTTGCAGATGGATCTGTTCCCAGCGCACCACTAGTAAGTTGTTTTTGACACTTCATGCGATCGATTTTAGACATTTTTGTTTTCCAATATAAAAATTTAGTTTATTGATTTTTATTACGAATTTTTTAGAGGCTTGTTGCATTAGAAAACATTCAATGACATTTGTCTGGATAATTTCTGGGTTTTAATTGAAAAATTTTCATATAAAGGGGATTTTATTGCGTGAATATTTTTTTCTGCACGAAAATGAAAACTAAGATTTCTTTTTTTCTAATAAAAAGATATTTAGTCGCACAGTAAAACATCGACTTATCAGGGCTTTTTATTTTATTACTAACAAAAGTGCATTCTCGAAGTAGCAATTTAAAATCATTGCAGAATTTATTTAACGTCATCACTAGATTATTAAATTTAAGTCTCGGGGGATTTTTGTCATTCGTGATGCCTCACAACTGCGAACTTGAAAAGAAATTTGGGAATTTTAGAGACGTGCTTTTATTATCAATATCTAGAGCATTGCTTAATTGAATTAAAAATAAATAAAGTAAAGAAAGCAGAAAATATTTAAAGATTTTCTGCTTGAAAACTTAATGCTGTTTTTTTTAAGAATGACATTTCCCATATGTATATATATATATATATATATATACGTATAAAATTGATGGAATCAGAAGAATATGCATACTGCGTTCGCACTGTATCTATAGAAACATGAGGGCAAAGTCCAGAAAGATCTGATCTGATATTTTTTTAATTCAATCCCATAGAAATTGTAAATCGTAAATAAAGAAGGTACGAGTAACAAGGGGAAGATATTTGAGAAAAACGCTGCACTCATTATTGAATTTTGTATAGTTTATTGTTTATATTTTATCACAAATTCTATAGAACTTTGGCCAGGCTTTTTTGAACTCTTACTTTTCTGCATTTTTTATCTGTTAATATGAGAATAATAACAGATAATTATGCAGGTTCATGTAAAAGGGTATAAAGTATCAAGCGCTTCAAACAGGGTACTGAGTTGAAAAACATAATAAAATTTTCTTCTTCTCTTGGCTATGATTCAGAGCTGTGAGCTTGACAAGTAAGCTGGAGTTCCTTCACAATGGCTTGACCCTATGGGCTAAATCGCCAAAAGAGTGTGCCGTGTTGTGTAGTTGATTGCCATGTCCGGCTTGATTGGTTAATATGAATTGTTGCTGATGCTGTTCTTACTACTATTTGGTGTCTCAGTGGTTTATGAACGTGTTGGCTAATGCTCAAGCAGTGATGGACAAAACACAAAAAGACCTCTACAAAGAAGAACATGCAACATTTAGGGATGTACTGCACGACACGAGGGGTGGGGGGGGGGGGGGGGGGAGTAGGAAGGTCTATTAGCAGTTTGCTATTTGAAGATATTAATGAATTTTTGAGTAAAATATTTAATTGACTTAATTGATTAACTGAGTTTAAAAAACTCTTTTAAACCTGCAGCAGTCCAGTAGCTGCAGCAAAGCGTATTATTTCCTTGAGCGCGCCGAACTCGCAGGGCTCCAATAGGCTCTCTAGAGAACTGGCGCCTAGAATAGTGAGAAAGCCAGTTCTGATAGAACTGAGCTGGGTGAACACCAGAATGCTGTGCTCTATGAAATTTGGTGTATTACATGTGTAATCTGAAAAAGTTTAAAAAGCTTGGCATCGTACCTGTGACCAGCATAGAGTCTGTTAATGAATCTGGTCTCTTTGGTAGATAGGTTCCAGTCAAGCCAGGGGGGGTTTTCGGGGGAGAGGGAAGAAATTTTTGTAACATGCGGGTGAATTCTTCATTCCAGTCTCTGTATGTAGCTGTTTATGGCTAGTAGGGCATCTTCAAGGGAAAGGGAGGTCTCAGAGAACTGATCTGACACTGCAGCTTGCTTAGCCTTCTTGTCCGCCAATTCATTAAAAGCTAGACTCGGAAGCCAGAGGATGCGAAAGGCGCGGAAATGGTTCTTAGCTATTAGGTCGAATGTTGATCTCGCATAGTGGTTTGATGTTTCTTTAGTTAAGGCTAGACACGCAGCTTTTGAGTCTGTGATGAGGAGAGATTTTGTTCGAGAAGATGAAGTTCCCAACTCAACGGCCAGTCTGATGGCAACCAGCTCACCTGACGCATAGATAATTGGTCGGCGTTAGGAAACACCTTGACTTATCTCGTGAATAAATCGTTGTATGAGGGCAGGTGCCCGGAGACTTGGAAAGAATCACTGATAGTCCCAGTGCAGAAAGTCATTAAACCAAAAAAAAATAAAAAATAAACATGTTGCCGATATTTGAAAAGATATTAGAGTGCGTGGTTCAGCAGCAGCTGGAGGTATACCTGGAAACCAACCAATTAATAATCAGTGAACAGTCTGGGTTCAGGAAAAATCATTCATGTGAAACTCCTTTGAATTTTATCATCGCACTTTGGAAAGAAGAAGTGGATGCAGGGCAGAAGATAGCGACCATATTCTTGGACTTGAAAAGAGCGTTTGAAACGGTGGATAGAAACATTTTGTTACAAAAATTGTGGAAGTATGGAATAAGAGGGAAGGAGTGGAAATGGTTCGAAAGTTATCTGCAGTATAGAACGCAAAGAACGAAGGTGAATGGGATTTACTCGCTGGCGGTAGAGACGAAACTGGGTGTTCCCCAAGGTGCCCAGTACGGACACTGTTGTTTATTATAAACGTGAATGATTTAGAGTTGAGTTTAGTGCAGGTAAATTTATATGCGGACGATGCTTTAATATATTGCTCCGGGGACAATGCTATAGAGAAAAAATCAAAACTTGAATTTGATCTAGACAATTTGCATAAGTGGTTAAATAGAAACAAATTGAAAATTAACATTATGAAAACGAATGGTATGTGGCTAAACACAAATGATAATCTACCTATAGGAATAGGAAATGAAAATATTGAGCTGCTACATGAAGTAAAGTATTTAGGAGTAATATTAGATTGCAAATTAAATTTTAAAAGTCACGTAGACTATGTATGTAAGAAGTTAGAGAAGAAAATTAGGTATTTTAAAAGAATGAGAAAACACTTTCATTATTTTGTGCAATAAGGATATACAATTTGATGATAAAACCGCATCTTGAATACTGCCCCACAATATTGTTTCTGTGCATAAAAGAGGGAATTGAACGCCTCCAGGAAATGCAGAATAAAGCGATGCGAAGTATACTGTTGTGTAGTAGATATTCATCTGTTAAGTGGATGTTGGATACGCTTAAGTGGATAAAGGTACACCAACGAATTGAACTAAATGTACTCTTATTCATTTTTAAAATAAAGAGTGGGTATTACCAAACTACCTTAAAGAAAAGATTACCTTCGTGGCGTATGCTCAACCCTACAATTTGAGCAATATGGATGTCAATGTGAGATTGGACAACAAAGCGAGAACACAGAATTCGTTAATATACAAGGGCTTCCAGTTGTACAACAAGTTATCTGAAGACATAAAAAGAGAGACGTCTTTTAACTGTTTTAAAAAGAAATACATAGAATTTATAAAATGTTACCGTTGTTGAAAGTATATTCTAAATACTAATAAAGATTATTCTATTCTATTCTATCAGTGGCGTATACAGCCCAGCAGTTTGAATAGTGAGCGTTGACAGCATGGAGGTACATTTGCGAAAGCTCTTCATCTGATATGGTGGACTTGGTCTTACCAGCCCTTGCAAGCCTGCCATGATCTATAGTTAGGTTAACGGGAGGGATGGTCAGCATGCTTCGGCCTATTTGAGAGAAGGTTTCATGATGAGCGTTTGCTATGAGTGCATAAGGCGATCGTTTGGTGTCTAGCACTCTGGTGTTATCCACTGAGATGTCACCTGTGCTGACAAGCTTGCCGAATTCCTTCGCAAGCATCTTCTGTGCTCTATATTTGGGTGGGAGCTCATTTGCCAGTCTATATAAGATGTGAGTAGGGGTGGTGGGTGGTACACCAAGAGAAGCTCTTAGACATGAATTTGTGAGCGTTCTAAGCTTATTTTCAATGAACTTAGGACGACACGCCGTTGTGGTTCTGGACAGCATGCTTCGGCCTATTTGAGAGAACGTTTCATGATGAGCGTTTGCTATGAGTGCATAAGGCGATCGTTTGGTGTCTAGCACTCTGGTGTCATCCACTGTATAGTCTCGTGAACGCACTTTCATCACACATATACAACACAGTTGAACAATATTCAAAATGGGGCTTGATAATTACATTGTAAACATTTATTGCTTGTAAAGTATCTAACCTATTCTTTATTCTTTTAAAAAAATCTATTTTTTTCGCAACATAATTCACATGGAGATTAAATTTAAGTCTACAATCCAAAATTACACCAAGATATTTAATTTCTTCCACTTGTTCAATACGTTCACTGTTTATGCTTAAGTTGACACTACATTGGCGTTTAAGCACCATACACTTAGATTTATTATACCCTAGATGAAATCATAGGGGTATACTAAGTTTGTCATGCCGTTTGTAACACCTCGAAATAATGATGGTAGAGCAAAATGGATTGGACACCCATTCATAATATTAAAAGTTATTTCGATTTTTGCATGTCCGTCCGTCCGTCCGTCCGTCCGTCCGTCTGTGCGCACGATAACTTGAGAACGCGTACACTTAGAGAGCTGAGATTTTGTACACAGACTTTAAAAAAAAAAAGTAAAATTAAGTTCGAAAATGAGCCAAATCGGGCAACTCCTTCGTGGGGTTGCCATATAAAAATTTCGTTTTCCGCTATATATTTGGGCACTGCCTGAGAACGCGTCGACGTAGAGAGCTGAAATTTCGCACATGATGTTTTTACTACATTAGCAAATAAAATGTCAAAAATGGACTAAATCGGGCAACTCTTTCTTTGTGTTGCCATATAAAAATTTCGGTTTTTTACGTATACTTTCAAAACGACCAGTCCAAGACATTTTTATTGTACTAAAAACTTCTGCAGAATACGAAATCCTATAAAATTGGTTATAATAATTTTTTTTGTGCGACAAACCGTTCTAGAAATATATGCGAAAAACAACTTCAAAATCAATACTTGAATAGATCGGTGACCATACGAAATTTAATACGGGCATTCATCTAGGGTATCCTAAGAATTGGTCCTAGACCAATTCTAGCTTTTTTACTTGTTTATATTAAGCTTTAGTTTATTATACTGAAACCACTTACTCAATCTAACCAGATCTCCTTGAACTTTTTCTTCGCACGCACAAATATCATTACCGGATAGAAACAACAGGGCATCATCAGCAAATAGGACTATCTTGCAATGTTCAAGAACTTTGTTAATATCATTTATATATGTATA
The DNA here is from genome assembly GCA_963924295.1 of Dioctria rufipes. Lineage (NCBI taxonomy): Eukaryota > Metazoa > Arthropoda > Insecta > Diptera > Asilidae > Dioctria > Dioctria rufipes. The sequence continues at coordinate 26,338,140 of OZ002745.1, read as the reverse complement.
TAATAAATAATAATGGTCCCAATATCGAACCCTGCGAAACACCTAGAGTCGTTGTCTTGCTTTCTGACATGTTTTCATTGATAGCAGTCCTCTGTGATCTACCTTGGAGGTATGACTTAAACCACTGATATTCCGTAGATAGTACTCCATAACTATAAAGTTTCTTCAAAAGAACATTTCAATAGTTTCAAATGCCTTCTTTAAGTCGAGGAACACAGCAATAACACTATTTCCAGTAGATATTTCTTCCTTCCAATCAATAATTACTTGATTCAGCGCACTTTCACATGAGTGTTGACTCCTAAAGCCTGACTGGTTCTCAATAAAAAGATTGTGCTCATTGAAGTATTCATCAAGCTGCATCTGAACGATTTTTTCCAATATTTTTTCATACGTTGGTAGAGCATTAATTGGGCGGAAGTCTTCACAGTTATCTGCTCCAGTAACCTTCGTTATTGGTGTAACTACTGACTCCTGCCATTTATCCGGAAAGCAACCTGATCTCAGTGACGTATTTATCAAGTGAACAAGTGCCGGCCCACACTTACTTGAAAACAGTCCAAAAGCATCTTGGCACCAACAAAATTAAAGTCTTTTTTTTTTTGGCTTATGGATGTCATAGCTTTTCTTATATCCAATTGCTCTATAAGCCTGAATTTAAAGATCGATTGTACATTTTCTATTAAGTTCACAAATGGCACACTTGCAATGGATTGACTTATTGCTTCAATACTATCAACGAAGTAATTATTAAATTTATTAGCTATGTTTTTTACACCATTCACACTCACACCGTTGAATTTTATATTTCTAAATTTTTTTTCACGACACCTTCACTCAATATATATCTTTTTAAATTCCTCCACATACTTTTTTGATCATTAGATCTAAGCAACTTATTTCTAATATATTCATTTTTCCCCCTTTCAAGTTCTTTTTTATATTTATTACGCACCCTCCTATATTTATCCCAGTCCGTTCTTGTATTTAAGTGCAATGCTCTTTGGTACAATACAATTTTTTCAGTTCTTAATTGTCTTAAAGTGCTATTATACCACTCCAAAGAATTATTTCCTTTTACACCGTTGCGTATGTGACTATTTGTAATTCTTAGCAACTCACTTGATATTATATCAGCAACCTCATTAATTGTACTTAAAACTGTACAACTAGATAAATCACTGACAGACATTTCTCTAATAATTGCGTCTTTATTATATTTTAAATACGTAAAGCTATTAATTTCTTTTTGATTCCTATTTCTATTTCACTAATTTTCACTACTACAGTCTCATAGTCCGATATTTTTAAATTGTTTCTTAAATCAGCTTCAACGAGGTTTGAATTCGTAATGACGTAATCAAGTAATATTTTGCTATCACTGGTAATTCTAGTAGGATCATTTACAATTTGCTTGCAGGTATTATCACATGTAATTATTTTGTTTAGCCATTCCCTGTGGCTGGAATTTAACCAATCGACATTAAAATCACCCAGTATGATAAAATCGCATGCTAAGCTTATTTTCGATGAACTCAGGACGACACGCCGTTGATTTTAGGTCTAATTGCAGCCCGAAAGGTCTTGAGTGCTGACTTAGGGTAGATGGGGTGGCTTCTGGCAGTGATCAATATGAGGAGGATCTTGATACCTGTTCAATCTGATAACCCAGAGTCAAGTTTGAAGAAAAATATCTGCCTAGAAACTTCAGATGTTTTTGAGCTGGGACTTGTGAGCCTAGACAATAAGGTGATAGCGATGAGAGCTTGTTATAGCGAATTGGCATCATGACCAGCTTGTCACTGTTTACTTGCAGGTTTAGACGAGACGCGGCCTGCGAGAAATTTTTTAGCCGTGCTCCTAGTTTTGCTAGGGCATCGCCAAAGATTTTTCCAGATGAGATCAGGAGAAAGTGATCTGGACCATACTAACATCTTAGCTAGCGATGCCATGAAGTTTTCTAGTGTATATGTTGAAGAGAGGGGGGGCTGAGTGAACTGCCCTGCGGGAGCCCCCATTGTATGACCGCGCTTCAGAGTAAAAGAAAAATATTAGCGGTTTTCTTGGACTTAAAGAGAGCGTTCGAGACAGTTGACAGATCGATCTTATTGAAGAAGCTATATAAATATGGAATACAAGGAAAAGAATACAGATGGTTTGAGTCATATTTATCAGATAGAAATCAAAGGACGAAAATTAATGAGTACATATCACAGAGACGACAGAATTAATTGGGAGTCCCACAAGGCTCCGTATTGGGAACTCTGCTATTCCTTGTTTATATAAACGACATAACAGATATTTTAAAAAATGTTGGTATTGTGTTGTTCGCGGATGATGCACTTCTTCACATTGCGCGCGATGATATTCAGGAGTGTATTAATCGAAAGGAAGAAGATTTGAGTTCAGTAAATGTGTGGTTAAGGGTAAACAAACTAAAATTAAATATAAACAAAACTAAGTACATGGCAATACACAGTGATTATAATAATGGAATTAGTATGAGATACTCTGAGCTTATCAGCCATAATGCCGGTGTCTGTTCTTCCACTATCCATGTTCTGGAGCATGGCATAGTGCGGGTTAAATGGCTTGCTAGGTTTTTGGAAGCTAAAGCCTTTGGCCACACTGGAATATAACCTTTTGGTTAACACTCTATTGGCATCTTTGATCGGGTTTCGGGTCTTACGATCAGCAATAAGGGTTGGGAAGGGATCTCCATTCAGTGTGTTTAGTAGGTCAAATCTGTTTTCACTGCTGGGTATTTAGTTGACTTGACTTGCTACAACAATGTTCCTGGCACAACACCTGTTTTCACTGCTTATTGTCATGATTTTGAGAATATTTTGCTCTAATTGTTTGGCTGGACATAGCGGATCAGTTGACTTGTGATTGCCTTTGCAGTTGTTGCAATAGGTAGGGTTTGTGCAGGGCTTTAGTTCACATGTTTCTTTACAGCAGTTGTCGCAGAGGGGACTTTAGGAGGCCTTGATCGTGCCTGAAACATCTCATGCACAGGCTTGGACGGGGGGTGAAATATTCCACGGAGCGAATTGCTCCTGCAATAGCCACCTCCTTAGAGATCCCGAACTCATGAAGATGATAAATTAGTTGGTACATTTTAACTATACCCTGCTTGCGTAGGTGAGTGACTGGAATAAGTCATTTCAGATCTGTCCCCATTACAGCTATGGAGTAATCTAAAAGAACCAAATTGTGACCGGTCCGGATAAAATTTCCCCTGCATTTCTTAAACTTATTCTTCCGTGGATTGTCCCATTCTTAACATTTTCAACACTTGTCTCACTACCTCTGAGTTTCCTGCGTCAGAAAATTGCGAATTTGTTACCTATATCTAAATCAAAGTCCCCCGAAGGTCCAAATGACTATAAACTAAGATATTGTACTTGCAGGTCTTGGAACACTTAGATACCAACAATCTCTTCTTAACCTGTTGGCAGTCAGGTTTTCGAACTTCTCACAACTGTGAGACTATTCTTTTGAAAGTGACTACCGATATCCGTAAATGTCTAAAAATTGGTTGACTGTCTTAACTCTATTGGACTTCTCCAAGGCTTTTGATAGCGTGCACCACACTAAGTTGTCCAAACTTTGCACTTATTTCAATTTTGCATCCTCGGCCGTACTTGTAATTTCCAACTTTCTGAGATATCAACAAGTGAGTGTCGTTGACCATCTGTCAAGCTTACTTCCATTGTCTCCGCGGGTACCGTAGGGTTCCATGCTTGGTCCCCTTCTTTTCAGTCTTTATATTAACGACCTCTCTGAAATTGTAATATACATCTTTACGCTGATGATGTCAAATTATACTTCAGTCGGCCTATACGTCTGATCGAAGATTGTGTCGCCGCATAAACTCGGACCTGCATAGAGTTGGTAGGTGCGAGTTTTCCTTAACACTTCAATGAGTTGATGTGACCAAGTCAATAGTACCGTTGCTAAAATTTACATGGGACCTCTACGGCTGTGGTTGTCTGCTTATGTACTGGATAGATCTATGCGTATGAAGCTTGTAAAAATATTACTCCAACCTTATTTTTCAGCGGGTTGTTTAGTATTAGCATTTAGATTCTACATGCCATCATATCTCAGTGACGAACTGACTTTAATTCATTCTTCGCGGAATTTAAACATCTCTATTCCACGTCATAGATATTCCATCTATGAAGACTCCTACTTTGTTCAAGTTGTACGTATTTGGAACTCAATTCCAGCTTTTTTCAGAGGACGAGCGATGCGACAGTTTTTATGAGGCTTATTTTTCAGTATTTGCCACTTGATGGTTGATTTTGAGGTTTTTTCCGTTTGGTTTCCATAAGTCCTGCTATGTATGTCAGTGTAATTTAATTTCTTTTTTCAATTTTCGTTATGTTTGATTTTCTTCATGGCTTGTTTGAATATTTTTATTATTTTTTCTTTCTTTTTTTCTTTCTCTAAAGATAGATATGTATAGAATAAACATAATGCTTAATCTACAATGCATGGTAAAGCCACGTCGTCAAAACGATATCGTTTGCTGAAGAATGCATTTAAATACACGAAATATGCAAGTAGTGGTAAACTGCAAAATTAAATAGCTGTTGATCTGTCAATTAGTATAAATGTAATTGCTTTCTCGATTGCATTGCATAATTACATCAAAGAAAATATTTGGTCTCAATAAATTATATTATAAAAGGTTTTCCAATAAGAGGTGTTATTTTAATTAGCCCGCTATTTCCGTAGATGTCACTTTTGGAGCAGTCCTTTTTTGATATTTGACAAGTAGAAACTACGCCCTTAATAAAAATGGAACGATACACGATTCACAACGCATTGAAATTATTAAAATTCACTATAAAAATGGTGAAAATGTGGCAGAGACGGTTCGTAAAACTCGAACATTTTTGGGTCGTCGTGAAGCACCTTGTCGGACCGCAATACAGAAATTGGTAGAAAAATTCGAGCTGTCGGGACAAGTTAGTGATGTGAAGAATAAAACCCGTGCACGTCGCTCAAGAACAGCCGAGAATATTACTGCTGTAGCCGAAAGTGTTGAAGAAAACCCAGGTTTGTCCATTCCTCGTCGTTCTTTGGAATTAGGCATTGCACAAACGTCATTACACCGTATTTTGCATATAGATTTGGGTCTTAAGGCTTATAAAGTTCATTTAACACAAGAACTCAAGCCGGCCGATCATCAACAACGTCGAGTCTTTGCTGATTGGGTCCTTGAAATGCATGAAAATGATCCTGAATTCCATCGAAAACTCATCTTGAGTGATGAGGCCCATTTCCACCTCGATGGCTTCGTCAACAAGCAAAATTGTCGCATCTGGGGCTCGGAAAACCCAAGAGTTATTGTTGAAAAGCCTCTCTATCCTACACGTATGACTGCTATCGACAGATGATTAATGATTTTTTATGGCCGGAATTGGATGGTATTGATCTGGACAACGTTTACTTTCAACAAGACGGCGCTACGTGCCATACAAGCAACGAAACCATTGATCTTTTACGGTAAAAGTTTCCGGACCGTGTTATCTCTCGAAGAGGTGATCACAATTGGCCACCGAGATCTTGTGACTTAACACCTTCTTCCTTTGGGGCCACGTGAAAGAGAAGGTCTACGCCAATAGCCCAGCGTCGATTCAAGACCTCAAAGATGGAATTCGTGATGCTATCGAGGACATAGGGCAGCCACTTTGCGATTTGGTTATGGAAAATTTCATGAAAAGGATATGGTCCTGTAGGCGTGGTCGTGGTGGTCATTTGGCTGATGTTATTTTCCATTATTAACGGCATACCTTCCTCTTTATAATGAAATAAAGATCCGATCATTTATCTCAAAAAAATGGCATTTTTCTTTGAATATCAAAATAGCACCTCTTATTGGAAAACCCTTTAGTATAGTAAACTAAGAAATTCTGACAAGTCAAATAATATAAAATATTGCTTTAAAGACTGAAAGTACAAGTCCCCGTTAACAGATTTTTTGTTCTAAATTCCCCTACATGGTTCTAAATTAGCTGAATTCAGCTGAGGTATTACTATATCGTTTTTGCTGATTAACTACTACACATAAGCTAGTGCTCATGTCGTCAAATGACTGAAAGAGAAGAGACATTTTTGCACGCATGAATTTTCAAAGGCAAGAGTGTGAAGTAAACACAAAAATCCATGTCGTTTTGACGAGGTGGTTTACCATGCATTGAAGATTAGACATAAATGTCAATAATGCCACGAAACCTTATTGCTACATTCTCTAAGATTTTAAGACATTTTTCGTACCCCTTTTAATTCCCCAGCTCCCCATTTTCAATATTTAATTAACATTAAGGTATCATATTTATCCTATTCCATATGTAATACAAAATTTTAACGGATTGATCTTTTGCCTACTTCTACAAAAAATAATTCATTACCAAGCTTTAATTTAAAGCTAATTTGTATAATTATATTAAAATGTAATATTTGTTTTTGTAGCCTTCGATTAGTGGAGACACTGATTCTGAATCAGTAGTTTTCCATCGTCGTCGTATGTCATCAGCGACCACAATATTTCTATTTTTATCAGCAATTGCAGTAATGTGTATGGGTATTTTGGGTGGTGTCGCCATATATCGCTTATATGCTCCATCTCAGGATAGACTACGATTCCATGGATATTATGGAATTCCATATGAAAGTGAAACACTACATAAATCTGAACTACTGAAGCTGAATGATGACTTAAGTAGCTCTTTCTGGAATTTCTGGAAGAATGCAAGCCAAGATGTGATTAAGTAATTTAAATGAATTTCTTCGTGCTTATTTTTATGTAAAATCAATAATATTTTGTTAATTTACAATAGCCCTTTCGAGAATTTACTTTATAATGATTTGGGTGATACAATTTTCCGTGAAGAACTTGAATTGGATTTAAGTGATGATCAAAGCTATGCTAAGATCAATGTACCTGACTTTAAAGATGGAAGACGTGGACGTTTTATGCATGATTTTAAAGCAAATCAATCTGCTATTATTGATAATGATGCATTAAGATGTTTTATCATGCCGCTAGATAGAAATACTGTCCTTCCACCACGTAGTCTTTTGGATTTATTGAATAAAATGTGGACAGGTTATTATGATATTAACACTGATCGTGTACGAAAAAATATGAGAGTTATTACACCTGAAATAACTGATATGTCTGCAGTTTCTCCAAAAATATCTCATGAATGTATTGGGATGAAAATTTACTTGTTGGAAAAATACGTGAATGGTGGTAAGTATCTCTGCTACTTTAAATAATAATCATAAAATACTGTAATTTTTGTCGATCATAAATTATTATCTTCTTTTTTTTTCTTTTTTTTTATATAGTTTTCAAGCGAAGCATTGGATTGCTAACAGACTCTGGAAAATTTGCTGAATTTTCTGGTAGAAATATTGTTGAATTTAATTTACTTAATATAAAAGAAGTCGAAGAGTTAGAGGAAAGGCAGAAGCTTAATTAAATATTAAGCTTTTTATTGGCAATTAAAGAGGAGAGATTCATTATGCCTCAACATGCAATTCTATTGTTCAATACTTTTTAAATTTTTTCGTTGTTCATTCTGTTGATGTTTCATATACCTCACGTTACAGTTGTATTAATTTGTACACAAAATTAAATTTTCAATTTAAAATTCGTCGGAACAAAATTTTTAAATGATGCAAAAACACACAAAAAAATGACGAACTATTGAACATAAATATTGAGAACATTTACTACCAACTTAGCAATAGATATATGTATATGCTCTCCATTATGAAGCTAAAGGCTGTGATTTTGTTTGTTGTTTAAAAGAGGAATAGTTAAATGTTGCATGCTTGCTAACCCTTTTCTAAACTGTGTTATTCACCTGGTACCGTCGACTGGATGTTACATGTGCTATCAAGCTCAAGAAATCGAAACAACTATTTCTAACTTTTAAATGGAAAACTTCACAACTTTTAGCTCTCTTAGGAGGTTTAAATTTATATGAGTAAATTTGATAATTCGATTGTTTTTTTTTTATCAAAATATATGTTCGTAAAATTCTTCAATCGTCTTAAGATCACTTTTAAGGTAGTATTCACCAAGTAATCATAATAATTCGTGACCATCTTAGATACAATTGAATTCAATTTAAAAATGTAAAACTATTTTTGGCATGTTTAATTCCAATGCAAATAAGAAAAATAATGATTTTGTGATAGTCACAAGTTATCGAGTATATATCGCTTGGTGAATATAAATTTATATATATGGCCCTTAGTTTATGAGAAATATAAAAAAAAACAGTAACAATAATAATAATAAAATAATAATGATGACAAAGAAAGTATAAAATTTAAATATTTTTGTAGATTTAATTGGATATAAATTATTAAAATTATGTCATATCAGACCACAAATAAAATTATGTTGAACGGTATTATTGTATATTAATATTTTTTATTTTTAAACAAACATTCATAATTCCGTTATTCTTGGATATGAAAGTTAGTATTGGTTTTGATCTAATTTCCATACTTTATTGGTAGAATATACATAGAAATTTCGTAATGATAAAACTAAATTTAATGTTATAAATAAAGTTATTTTAAACATAAACCAAATTTATTTGATTTGTAATATTTATCATGTGTAGGGATGACTTTAACAACAAGACCCGGGAATTCAAATATGTGTGTTTTTCCTAAAACTTATCATTTCATAAATCTTTGTAATAGTGATGGGTCGGTCGAGAACAATTCGGTCGTTTTGACCGGGTCAGTATACTGAGTTACCGTTTCAAAATTATATTGGCCAGTCGGTCAGTTAGAAAAGAAACTGCTCTTCTTGACTTATTTGTTAAATATGGCTTCAACCGATGTTTCGGCAGTATAACAAACAACAAAAAGTTACTAATACGCATACAGAAAGGTATCTTTTCTGAATTAATTTTTGTTGCTACTAGTCCCTGAACTGCTAACTCTGTCGCCAAATCATAGTTTTGGTATTTACCTCCCTTATGCACATGCACAGGGTTGCCAAGCCAATGAAAGTATTTACGAAACATGATGGATAATCTCTATAGTTTACAATATTATTATATATTTTCTTACTGCAGCGCAACGATCAATTCGGGACTTTAAGTTCGGCCATTCACGCACAAATACTTAAATTCAACTAATTTGGATTTGTGTTATAGATTTGTAATTTTCATTTCCTTAGAAGAGTTTAAGGAAAAGTTATTTTTATGACTAAAGAATGAAATAAATTGAAACAAACACAAATTTCTGCAAAACTGAAGACTGATTTAATCATTGAGAGAATGCAGCAATTTTTCATTTGCTAAATGCTTGCATTGAGGCCAACCGGGTTGCCTTGCCATGCCACATTTCAGCAGTTTAGCAGTTATAAAGGCACAATTTTGATTATGATTGCTTAACAAGCAGTGATATATCAGTCGCGAACGGTTGCAACATTGATAAACTAAGCGCACTTTCAGCTTTGTGCATTGCCCTGACATGAACGATTTGGTGAGGTAGGTAATGTTTGGGTATTAGATGATTATTCCCAACTGACTCAAATGACCCAAATGATCGAATCTTTTACATGAGTCACTTATACCAAAAAACTCGTATGACCAGAGTCACCAAAATGTCCGTTTTTGCAAAAATAAATGCAAATTCAGTTTGGATCTGTCCTAAAGCTTGGAATAAAGTAAGTCAGCTTTTAAAATGTTTTTCTATGGGTTTGTAAAAGAAAAGCACCTGTGTGGAAATCTGAGGTAGTTTGTAGTCGGTATACGTAGACAGGACGAGAGATTAATCACACTAAAGTACACTTCTCAAGTTTTGAAATTGCTTCATAAATTTTGTGACCTTGATAGATCTGGTCACAAAACTGGCTGCTAACATCAAATTAAAGTTTTCATTATATTTTTACGAAATCTGATTCCAACATGATTGAATCGCCTCGCTTTAAGGCATCAATGGTTTCAAGTTGACAATTATCAATTCGAAGAATCTGTTTAGCTAGCTTGCACCGTAATTGCATGCAGTTAAATATTTCTTAACAACATTTGCAGCATGTATAGCTTCTTTGTTTTGCTGAAATATGAAATTTCTACAACTTTGTTAGTTCTAAAAATCTTTTGCTTTTATTTTTCCGAAATAATATTAATCAAGGTTGAACTGATTCTTGTCGCTAAAGATCACCATACGCCAATGTTTCCATCCATCGAATGTGGAATTCAATCTTCCTCATTTTTTGTTTTGTTTTTTTGTTAGAATTGGTTGCTTCAAAAGTTTCTTCTTAGCTCCTTAAAACACGCTTAATGTTATCAATCTGAGGAGTCAGTATCAGGTGAGCCGATGTCTTGTATTTTAGGCAAAAAGACATGTATACTGTAGGACGCGCCGAGCAGTCAAACAATTCTGTAGCTTTATTTTTCAAATATTTAGATTTACTAAAACACTAGCATTTAAGGAAAGAAACACATTTATTGATATAACTAGCGCATAAACTTTTTTTTTATATGGACAGAGTACCGAATGCGACGACTCAAGGGAAACTGACTGTTCATCCAAAAATTCTCTATATATTAAATGCATTCAAGCAAGTTCAATGGGATGCAACGGTATCCGATCAGGACAAATGCAAAAATCGAGATAGCATCGACTAGCGGTCATGCATATTTCAGATTTGGGTATGATAAAAATAGTTTTTTTTTTCTAATATCGCATGCATTAGAAGCCTCTACAACACCTTTGATGTCTAAAATGAGATCGTCGAGATAGGAAGACAATAATTCTGGCCTAGTAACAAACGATCTGCTGGAAATTGAATGAATCTTACCTAACGTGTCAGCGATAGGTAATACTGCCAATGAAATGGCCTTTACTAAATCTTGCTCCGAGTACAGGCTCCTTCGCAAAAGTCCAATTCAATCTGGTGAAATGTGGACGGACCTACAGACTAGTCAGAATGTGTAGAGTATTAAACGAAACCAAAATGAACAAAAATCCTAACGAATGGATCGATTACGAGACAAGTCTTAGGAGTAACAAAAGCTCTATTAAGAACGCAAATGGAGGCAAATCAAAGTGATCTTCCCAAGGCAGCCAGAAGCTGGCATTTAGCAGCTAAGGAATTCAGATCTATCAGCTTCACATTTTTTATGGAAACGTTTGATAGCCTTGTGGAGAAATTCTTAAGCCCAATTCAGAATCGGCGCAGCATGCATCATGATGCATGCTGCAAAGATTTTGACGGCCGATTCACAATCGGCGCAGCAAGCAGCGTAGGAAACTTTGTAATGCTAACTTTTTTTGTAATTTACAATTATTTACAAACATAACACCTTAATACAGAGTTTTTATATTGTGCATAATTTTAATTTAGTCGTTTTTCTTTTAAAAAAAATGGTTCCGGAGGAAATATGAGATAAATAAGATTTGAAATTTATTTTTTACCTCAGTATGTTGGCAGAACTGTTGCAGCATGCATCACATTTTAAAATTGTCTAAACTCTTGCATCATGATGCATGCTGCGCCGATTGCGAATTGCGCCATATGATCCCATGATATCAAACCTTGCTGCGCCGATTCTGAATTGGGCTTTAATTTCTTTTTAAAGAATGCACCATCAGTGCATTCCTTGATAGGGGACTTTCAACGGAGGACACGCTCTCACATCACTATATACTTCTTGTATGCAAATGTGAACATCAGATGACTGACAAAACTATTATAAAATTTTGATCTGGCATTCTTCAGCTGATTTCTCTAAGGTTGATATCTTCATTAAAGCTGAAAGTATTCGGATAGTTTGCTATCCGGAATAATTAGGATCCGATTCCTCAAATCCAGACTAAGCTAAAAGTACTCAAAATCTCTTCCAGATTTTTCAATAAAGCAATCCAATCTGAATGAATATTTGAACCTCTTGCTTAGTCTGGATTCGGATAGTTTGCATATCCTGGCATCTGGATATTAGCAAATCCGGACATCTACTATATATATACTTATTTGCACGCCACTCATTCCCCACTGGTCATCTCCGTTATTCCAGTGCTATTCTAATAGCCATTTGCTTTTGAATTTTAATTTGTTAATAAGTATAAAAAGTAAATAAGAAAAAAATCAGGAGTTGGAGTCATCGCATCAATAAATTAATTTTTAATAAAAAATGGCATGTACGTTTAAAGGAAGAAGAAGAAGAGCATAACATTTTGTACGTTCTGTGAAAAGAGGTTATGCTTGTTGTTTACTGGGATGAACTGTGAGTAATATATGTAGTCCACACAAGGCACGCCGCTCCAAACAGTCCTCCCGGTAAACTCCTCAGCAGGAGCCATGGCGACGTAATAGGTTTATGCTTGATGCAGACGAAACCTCTACGTGCTATTCTTCGTCAGGAAAGGGGGGTACTCCGCGAAAAGTTTTGGTGCAATGTCCTGTCCTGCAGTTGGGCCAGGCCGATTTGCAAAATATTTTTTCCGGCGTTGACGTCCCGGTTCCACGTGATACGACAGTTTGTACAAAACTGATGTGGAGACCGAGACGGCTTCGCCGGCTCAAAACAATTGCTGCACAGCTTTGTTGTGCGGAACTCATCCACTTCTTGGACAGAACAATGCGAATGAAGCGTCCACAACACTTTCGTGTGTGGCGTCCCCACGTAGCCACGTATTGGGGAATTTGCGGCTATTTGCGTTGAATCAATGCACACTAGAGTTTCAAAAGTATTGTTCGTGATTTCTTTCGCCAAGCGATGCACTGCACGCTCTGTGCAAATATATTGCTTGAAACGCAAACGTGCAACTTCGCGCTGCCCATACACTTCTTGACGTCTCAAAAACCATTGCAGACGTTCTGTGGTGTACGCCACATAATCTAGTTGCATCGGAGATCGCCAACAAAACTTTGCGTGCATACTTAGATGTGTTGTGGTGAAATGTTGAACTCTTGACTTTTATTCGAGTAACAGGTTCGTATTCATTCGGTGCTCGTACACCGCCAGCGATCAGTCGACAACCAGGATCTAATCCAACAAAGGATTTGAAATAGCCAGAATTAATATCGCACGTCGCGTTTTCATCGGGTGCCTTACATTTACATGTTTTTTGGCGTTTTAACGGTGGTTGCGGCGGTGCTATTGGCACTTCCTTCTTTATAGAAAAGGTAAGCGCACGCCACAATCCACGATAATCGGGAGGGTGGAGCATGCACCGCGGGATGTGAATGCGTCAGGCGAGTTAAAAAATAAACGAAGGAAAAAGCAGCCAAGGACCAGGGACGATTTACCAAAAGGGTGGGACAAAATGCATTCCACCTCGCTGTTATGCATAATAAATATTGTCGTTCAATATGGTTGCGGATTATAATAATAACGTATTCTTGTTATACCATAAACATAGATGTGTCCTGGGATAGGCTTCAGGGACGTGGGTAACAGTTGGAAGCCTCCACTTTACATTAAAATAGCAGTAGGAAATAAAATATTTTATGGGCATGTCCAGTCCAAGAAACTGGCCCGCAAGGGCGCTGCAACAGGTTAGTGACAGTTCCAATAAGGTTTCCACTATCAAAATTTCAGGAAAAGGCATCACTCCTCGTCCAGCCGCATTTAACGCAGGTAAGCCTCGACCCAAGGTCAGTGCGGGCCTCCAAGGCTTCTTCGACGGGAGATGGCAGAATGAGAGCTACGGTATGCAGCTCGAGCACATCAGGGGATTTCCTCAGACCGCATACCTGAAGGCAATCTTCCGCGTCGTCTCCTGTGAGCAGCTATTCCCCATGGGGATAATAGCTGGGGGAATGGTTGAGATGTATACCACAACCCTCGCTTGAGGGCATCGAGGTGGAGGGTAGACAGCTTGTGCCGTTCCCACTCAGGGAAAAGCCCACGAAGGTCGTGTTTTCGCGGGTCCCTATGCGAGCGAGCCATGAAGACCTCCTAAATTTCTTAGGGAGATTTACGAAGGTTCATGGCAACGTTTGTGCCATTCCCTTAAAAATTGGGGCGGGGTATTTTCGGTACCAGCCGGGAAGCATCCATTACCTCGAATAAGGGATGTACGCTTCCATCTGGCTTCTACCTGAACATATCCGGCTCGAGATACTGGATAGACGTGGCACCGAAACGAAATGCCATGCTTGCCATTTGGTAGGGAATTTTATTGCTGACTGCCCCAAGAGAAGCGAGAAGAAGGCTGAACCGAGGGTTACCTCGAAGGAAACCACTACTGCAGTAGTGGCTCTGGAGAAGGAATCTTCAGCCAGCAATCATCCTGCTATTTTGGAGCAGCCATTGGCTAAAGTGCCTGAAGTTGTCCCAGAGGCAAAAGAAATTCCGGCTATAAACGGAGTCACGTCAGCACGTGAAAGCATGGCTACTTCCAACGAGGAGTCGACTAGCCATCTTGTAAAAAAAAAAGAGGACGAGGAGGAAGAAAGTTGATTGGGTGATGCTGCCTCCTCCAGAGCCAGCAAAGCCAGTGGCATCAAAGCGGCCCCACTCGGAGGAGGACGATAGTGGAGCTGGAATTTCGAAGGTTGTTGTGAGAGAGGTGGAAGCATCTCTCGAGCAGCTTTCGGATTGCGACATGACCGGCTTAGATGAGACTCTCTCGAGCTTCGGTGGGTACGAGTCGTGTGATAGCATCATTTCGATTGAAGTCTCGAAGAAGATCTCCGAAATTCTTGCCCAGCTCCAGTACGATGTAGCTCGGTTAGAAAGATTTCATAGGAAGGTGGAGGAGTTGATCCAGGAGCATCGTTTTCATCTCTTTGAATGTGCAAGATAGCCTCTATCAACACCGGGAGTTTAAGTGCTCATACAAGACTACATAGTACTATCGAACATGTCAAAATTTCGATATAGACATTACGCTTCTGCAGGAGACGAATTTCACCCAAGATACTTATACACAACTTGAGCGCTATGCTTATTTACACACTGACTATGCAATGTTTGCCACACCTGCGCCTCGCCGAGGCTCAGAGATGGCAATCATTGTATCCAACAAATTTACACTATCGTCTCCTGTCTGTACAGATATATTCCCAGGCTTCGCTTCTTCCTTGGACTTTGTCGTTCAAGACAAACATATCAAGGTAGTAAACGTGTACCTTCCTCATGACCAGGACATTACAAGACAAGTTCTTGATAGTGTTCAATCCTGTCTGGTGAATTTTAGCTGCGAAACTATCCTCGGAGGTGAATCCTTCAATGGATCGCCATTCCGGAGTTGAGTTCAACTCCGTCAATGCTACTCGATTGAGGAATTTTGTCCGTGTTTTCAGACTCGTGGATATCTATCGTTGGATGCATCCTACGACTAGATCATTCACGAGGGTCTCGCGAAATATCCATGGAAGTCTCGCAGGCTCCAGAATTGATAGACTTTACGTCTCACCTGGAATACTAGAACATTTCGTTGGTGTCACTCATGAAATGTGTCCCGTTAGTGATTATCTTCTTGTAGTGGCAACCAGACCTCTAGTTGAAAGAAGAACTGCATACTGGATATTCAACAACTATTTGTTGAATTCCGAGCAGTTCATCAATGAATTCATTGAATTCTGGCACGATTGGTAAGAGAGGAAAGCTGACTTTCCTTTTCTTAGTCAGTGGAGGGATGTTAGAAAGCTCCAAATTCGATCTTTTATGGAAACGAATTTCAATCGAAGTGGATATCAAGCTTCTAGCTTGTCGGCTGAAGTATCTCGGGTGCCAGCACTTCTCCCAACTCAGCCGGAGTTGATTCTTTATTTTAAAAGAATAAAGGAAGCTTGTCAACACAAACTTACACAGCTTGGAGTTTGACCTGCGCTGCCAATCAAGCTGGCTGAGGGAAGGCGATTCTCCAACCAAGCATTTTTTCCAGGCAACTAG
The DNA here is from genome assembly GCA_963924295.1 of Dioctria rufipes. Lineage (NCBI taxonomy): Eukaryota > Metazoa > Arthropoda > Insecta > Diptera > Asilidae > Dioctria > Dioctria rufipes. The sequence continues at coordinate 26,322,241 of OZ002745.1, read as the reverse complement.
ACGACGTACTGCTTCTTATGAAGTCGAATCGATAGTTGATGAATCTGGACAAGTCCTCAACGGACAACAGCTATCAGAATATATTCGAGACTACTATACAGTAGTCTCTACTCTGAATCAACGTGGTCAACATCCTCGACCACTCATGAATTTCTTGAGAATATTCCCACTTTCTCTGAAGACAGTAAGGAGCTCCTGGATACAGTAATCACATTGAAGGATATGATCGCTGCGACAATGGATTTAAGGCGACACACTTCACCTGGTTATAACGGCTTGACTCCAGAATTCTTCATACGTTTCAGAGATTTATTAATTTCTGACCTTTTGGAAGTTTTCAATTCTGCGGTTGAGACACATTCAGACCTTCCTTCTAGTTGGAGGAGATCTGTTATGTGATTGATTCCAGAGAAACATCGTGGTAGCCAAACATTTGTTTGCTTTTGATAGCGTCTCGCACGAGTATCTATTGACTGCTCTCGAGGCAATTGGTTTTCCGCCCAGGTGGCTCGATATCGTCGAGAAACTTTATAGAGATTCAGCGATTTTGATAAAGTATCAAGGACAAGTTCTGGCTCCTATCTCGTTTCATCGAGGCATCAGACAGGGCTGTCCATTGTCAGGTATGCTTTATGATCTTTCGTTGGAGCCGCTACTGGTGAGTCTTCGTCGAATGCTCGGACAATATTCAGTTCATCTACCATATACCAATGTGAGGCCACTTATGTTGGCATATGTGGATGACCTTTCTATTTTCGTGACAAAAGATGAAGCTTTTCCAGTCGCTCGTGCAGTTTTCGAACAGTACGAGCGTATAGCGGGTAAATCTAGTGTAATGACATTTCTCTGACAGTTCTCCTGACTATAATTAATTGTAAAAAGTTAGTTATAAAAATGGGTGAAGACAAATAAAATGTGCTCTAGCTATTTTTCTATTTATTTTCTTCTAATTTTTGATTATTTGTGCTCAAGAAGTAATTTATATGTCAGAATCAGCAAATTGCAAGTGATAGTTCTCAAGTGACAACTGTCAAACCATTACCCCGAGAAATTTTTACTGTAATCTCGGGGTAGCCCAGGTTTTTCAACATGATAGTCTAGCCCGGTGTAGCCTTAGGTTTACCCGGGGTTTTCATCGAACAGACCTAAACAAAAGTGACACCTATGGTACATACATGTAGACAGTAACCATATGTCAGAAAGTGAGAAAAATCATCGCGTTCGCCATGCAAAAATTTTAATACTTTAAGAACCGGTGAATAACAATGATAAAGCTATTGAAACCAAAATGGGCCTGCCTCGTAAGAAAGTATACAACAAAAGCAAAACGAAGTTTATTACTTCAAGACTCTGACTCTATGCCAAGTAAAGTTAAGTAAATTAACTGAAAACAATCTTCAATTAATATCACTTTTAGCTTATAATTTCCCGAGAAGTGCACCAGATAAATTAAGAGTATATGCATGGGGCTTTTCTGAAACCGGAGCTCTAGGAGTACAAACATCTGTAATAAATAAGCATGGCGAATATAACAGGGCTATGGTTCATCATCCTACACGCCTTAAATTTGCAGAGAACTGTGATGTTAAAAATGTTACTGCTGGCTATGGCTTTACAGGCTTTGCAGTTAATAGATCTGATGGAGAGACACTTTTTGGAACAGGTATTAATTCAGATTGTCAACTAGGTCTTCAACAAAAAAATATTGGGCGTAAACAATTAGAACTCTTGATATATCCAACGCCAATTCATTTGCCGCGAACAACAGAAGATACCAACGAGGATATGGAAATCATACGTATGTCTGCAGGACGTGCCCACCTTGTTGTTCTGAACAAAAAAGGAGTTGTATATACTTTAGGAAATAATGCCTATGGGCAATGCGGAAGGCCGATTATCGAAAAAGAAGTATATAAAAGTAGTGGGCTTATCCATAGAATAGACAACATATGCGGAATTGATGATTCTGTGATTGATGTCGTATGTGGACAGGATCATACTTTCTTCCTTTCTCAGTCAGGGAAAATTTATTCCTGTGGATGGGGTGCTGATGGACAGACTGGACGTGGAACATATGCATCATCAGATCAAATTGATATTGTTGGTGGAGACATATCAAATGAAAGAATTGTTAAAATTGCATCTTCAGCGGATTGTGTTTTAGCTCTCAACGATAAAGGTGATGTTTTTGGATGGGGAAATTCAGAATACGGGCAATTATCTGATTCTAAAGATGCACCTCCACAAATAAATACCCCTCGATTTTTAAATATTGTGAAAGGATTAGGAAAAATTACTGATATTGCATCTGGAGGATCTTTTTGTATGGTACTTAACGATGAGGGTGATGTATTTACATGGGGATACGGTATATTAGGATTTGGACCAACTATCGACCAAACTAGTAAGCCGCAAAGATTATTGCCACCACTTTTTGGAAGAAATGATTTCAATCCTAGCAGTCGAGTGGTATCAATTTCTTGTGGAGTATTTCACATGGGTGCAATAAACACAGAAGGAGATTTATTCATGTGGGGAAAGAATAAATTCGGATGTTTAGGATTAGGCCATAAAAACAATCAATATTTTCCATTTAAAACTGCTGTTAATGGTAAGGTATTGAAAGTTAGTTGCGGTGTTGACCATACGATAGCTATATGTAAACCTTTTATATAATTTAAGTGAAAACTCAATTTGTAAATATTTGTATTTAGTTAATATACAGTGTGCTCTATGGATAGAGTTGTCAGCTCGTTGGAACAAGAAAAGCTATGTTTTGTTTTTCTCTAATTTTTTAGGAATGATCTTACATTTTTTGTTCTGGTATGGCAATAAAGTAAAAGATACGTTATGCTTCATTGGTAGATTGAAACGAATACAGATTACAAGATAACAATCTGAAAAGTTATAGAATGACTTTTGAGTATTGACAGAAACATCTTTAACTCTCCTGTATCTACTATACCGTTAAAATTTACATCTCCATAATATATAATTCATATCAAAACCTGGCAAGTTTTCAACTATTTGTAGAGCACCTTATATGTCAACTATGAAAATCTGAAATCAAAACCTCTGGTACCTCCTTTATTATTATTTTCACAAATCCATTATTTGCTATTAGAGATACTAGTTAACTTCTATAGTTTACGCATATAGATTAAATAGTGTGCTAATTTCAAGATAAATTCTAGATTTTACTTTAAATCAAATTCTTTAAATTTATTACGTTGAGCATTTATTTTGCCGATAATTATTAATAAGTTTTTATTTAAAATAAATTCTAAAATAACTTTTAGTTTGTTCCTCGTACACTGCCAAAAGTTGATTGGATATGCAGATAAATGAGACGCCTCGGAAGACCGCTGTACACGTCTCAAAATCTTCAAATTCTAAAAGTTCTGACCATAGACAAATTAATAACATACAAAGACGAGCAAGTAGAACAAAAATCTGCAACGCTTCGCTCGGATATAAAATCGAAGTCATTTTAAAATAGTGGGACTCTTTCCCGAGCCTCTTTATTTGGCCAGGCAGTCCGCTCTGACCCTGGCGCAGTTCGATCATCGTTCTTTCGGGGGAGATCGAACATATCTGGCTGTTGCATTTGCTTATAATGACTTGCCAGAAACGAATTGTTCCACACACGAAGGCATCGTTGAATCTTTTGCTTTGCGATACTACTGCTTTATAGGCTGGAGGAAAGATGGTGGGTTTCTCTCCCGAACCTGTTGATTTCGCCAGACAGTCCGCTTGTTTATTACTTGATATCCCTGCATGATCAGGACACCAGGCGAGCCAGATTCTGTCTCTTTGCAGGGCTGGTCTGCTCTTTAAGTTTTGAATAGTTTTGATAGCTGACAAGCTATGAAAAGTCCGTAGTGGCCTGATGGTTGGCTGCAAACCTGACTGCCTCCCGATTTGTTGTTAATTCAGTCGTGCAGCAGACAGGATTTGCATCTGGTGGTTGTCAGACTCCGAGGTGACTGCTAAAGCCACATATGTATCTGGTGTCGATGAAATCTGAGTAAATATACATGTTGGCATGAAGTCTGGATCGAAGCTCTATGAGCAGTCGTCTTTTGCTGTCATTGTCCAAGTCTTCGTACTGTCATTCGTTCGTAATTTTTTTATTTATCTTGATTGGGATGCGGGATTGGATTAATGGAGTTGGGGTCAAACAGAATGGATCTGAGGGACGTGGCGAAATTCGCCAATTTAACTAATGTTAATGCTACTAAATGATAGCTTTTAGTGCTATTTGTCCGATTCAACTTGATGATAATATGCTAACAAGCTTGACGGTACTGCGTTGAATCTGAATAAATGAAGTAATGAAAAATGTTGGATTTATTTTCTAAGGGTATACAAACCAGAATCAGCAGTTGGGCTTTGAAGTGATTCTTGCTTTGGTGTAGTGAGGCTCTGTCTTATGTGTTCCAAGTTATCTGTATAATCTCTGGAAACATTTTGTATTTGGCCGTCTTAATTCTTTTATTCGATTCCACACGTTCTATCCAAATCTTCTTGAACCACTGAAATGCGCGAAAAATGTGATTTCCAAATGAAAATAAAAAGGTAGGCTATTTTTGAAGAATAATTCATTAAAAGTTTTATAGGTGGCAGGAAGAAAGTTATATAGGTTTACAATATGTGGCATATATCGTTTGCCTCAATGAAAGGCCAACCATGTTGCTGATTTTAATGGATGGGATCAAATCAAACAGCACATATTCGGGAGGAAGGAGAGCAAAATTATTCAATGAATTTCTCAGAATTCACTTAAACTTTTATAATTTCAAGCTGAGATCATGGACTTTTTTCCTGTTGTTGGTGGACCTAACAAGAAACCACTTCTTCGTAGCGATAATTTGTGGAGCGAGACTTACACAGTTGCTGTTCTTTATTTTTCGAAATTTACACTAACCACATTGAAACGAATAGAGGGTGAGGTAATAGTTGCCGTAGTAAATGGTTCCATATCGAGTATAATTAGCATTCTCCTAGCCATGCAGGCTAAACATACGGTTATGTAATGCAATTTTTGAGCTACAGAGGTACCCTGTAATTATATTTAGTAACGCGCAGCCCGCACTTCAAAAGTGCAACCTTTGATTTGAGAAAGGCCGCATTGGTGTTACACATCGCATGCAGCTTTTATGTGAAATAGTTTGAGTTTAAACTTATATTTGAACATAAGATAATAATTAAAGATTTCATCCAATTAAATTTATTAAGCAGAAATAGTTTCTGACGCACAAATTATAAACTCAGATGAGCAGAAGGAATGTACCCAAGTTGTGGTAACAAACTTGCTTTCCGGTGAAAGGAATTTCAGCGAAATGAGAAATGATAAAATCGAAATCTGGATTTATTATTTGTGGTCGAATACTGACAGAAGCATACCCTTACTTACCACTCTCCACGATTAGCTCTATAAAACTTGAAATTTTGTTAGCAGATATATCAAGCTATCATGAAAAGTTTGAATGCTTAATGCGTTTACAAAACAAGAAAAATGGCAGTCAATTATTTCATATGTATTAAATATTATTCTATTCAAATTATTCAAATCTTCCATTTTGCCTGGGTAAAATAATGAAAACAAATTAACATACTTCAAAAATATATTAAACAATATTTATTCATAATATGTTATAAAAAATTGTAAAGCGTGTCTTTTAATATTTTAATTAATAATTAAGCAACTATTGCACAAAATACAGCCCTTTGTACCAGTCAAAAGCAAGAATCTTTCCGTAGAAGTCCCAGAAAGCAGTCATATGGAAGGCCATGTTTGAAAATACGACGATATATTCAAAAAAGGCAAACGCACTGTAAACTAAAATTTTAAATCAATATATATCAACAGTCGAATATATTTTAAAGACATTACCTCCTGGCTCACAATACGAATTGTGGCGGGCAAAGAAGTACACAGCAATCGCAAATGCTGACAAATTCGTAACAAAAAATCGCCTTTTCGATGCTATCGAAATTTGTTCAATTTTAGATAATGTGGTCAGTTTTCTTGCATTTTTATTAAGTAAATACGAAAGCAACATATAAACTTCGCTCATAGAAATAAATATAATAAAAAAGAACTTATGAAAAAAGTAATAATCAGAAGATGTACAAACTGAAAGGCCGAGTAGAGCACAGTTTTCTATTGCATTAAAAAAACATACTAAATACGCTAAGGGTTTCTTGCTAATTTGAATGTTATCTTCATAAAACTGAAGATACATGCTTGTCACAATAAATCTTGGAATTATGTGCAAGCATATTGCCATTTGCCAAATAAATTTTTGCGGCTGATAGTGACCAATTGCGGATGATATTGAAGGTAAATAGTTTGGAACATTGCAGTGCGTTGAAGTTGATTCTTCGAAAAAGAATAAGACTGACCAAACTATGCAGAATATTAAACTGAAAAATGGAAGACAAACAGTCGCTACGGTGAACTTTCCAAATGGAATCTGTATTAATGGCTTGGATCGACTTAATCGTTCATATTCTGGTAACATTTCCCTCTTTGGAAATAATACGTTTCACCATACAAATGTGTAAGAAAACTAATGACATTCCGTAACAAATGAGAGATAAACAAATTTTTTTGATGACAAAAGCTTTTGACAAGTAGACTAATGTGACGTATACGGACGTTACGTTTTAGATATCGTCCGGTAAATGGTATTTTTTGGAAAAATTTTTCGTTACAATAGCTGCGTTTTTTTATCTCTCTGATCTGATCAAAGAGATAAAAAAAAGGCATAAATAAAACCTGATTTTAAAAAGAATTCGAGTTGTTTTAAAGGGCCATATTTACAATCCTCTCTAAAATAAAAATTTAAATAAAATTCAAATTAAATGGCGAAATAAAATGCAAAACTCTACTAAATCGAGTCTCGTTTTTATAAATGGTTTTGACAGCACAATTTGACAATTTGTGAATTTTGAAGGTGTTGTTATTGTAAAAGTTATTGGGTATTTAGGACACATAATACACAAAATATTAATTTTATAAATAATATTTTACAAAAGTCAAATCGTGGTGATGTATTTTAATCGGTGTTAAATTGAAAAAAAAGTATGAAACCCTCTGCTAATAATGTGGGGGACACCACACCAAAGAGCTCTCTAAACAAATCCATGAAGAAATCATTAAAATCACGCTCTAAAGTATCAAAATCTAGTGCATTATCATTGGTTCAAGCCTCTACATCACAAGAAACACCCACAACTTCAAATACTATAGATTCAGGGAAGGACAAGGTAAACACACCAACTCTTTTATACATTTTATTGTAGTGGCAACGCAAGCTTATCATTGCCGGTGCGATAAGCTAATGTGAATTTGTTAAAGATTTGTTGAAAAGATTCAGTAAATGGCGTGTATTGTTTGGAAAAATTTCTTGTAAAACAGCTTCTTTTTGACGATTTTTATGATTAGAAATACATTTTATATTGTATTGATTTTACACTACTTTTACTTTTATTTAAATGGGCGATTTTGAATCTCATCGTAATCACGTGGTAAGAATAGAATGTGAATTTCATTTTGATAGTAATCGAACTGCCTGTGAGAAATTTTACTTCCCTTTCATTGGAAGATATTGATTTGCTAACAAAAGAAAATTTAAATCTTTTCCTGACTGAACGTCATTTGCGAATGACTTATTACATGCATTCAGTAACTCTAATGCGGTTAATCGCAAACCTGGAAAACATTGGATTGTAATTTTGCTTCGGTTGTATATTACTCGTCTGGTATACAGGTGTATCAAGGGAAAGAGGAATAGTGGGTATTGACGCGCACAAATTTACATAAACTCCAACAACCAAGCCGTTTTAAAACTAAATACCTTCACGTCAAATCTGATATAAAATATTAGATATATTCATGATCTGCTGTCAAAGGCAAACAAAGTAACCGCCGTGAATTTTAGGCGAAACCATTTCGGAGTCACAAGGTAACTAAGAAAACAAACTAGTTTTTTATGAAATATCCTCTAAAAAGCCTTGGGTGTACAGTTACCGTTAAGACCTCATTGTATGTAGAACCTCATGTCCTTTTCAATTACTGCTCAACCAGCCCTGTACGGTCGTAATCCTCTCTAATGGCACTCGAAAATAAAAACCAAATTACAACACCGACCTCAGTAGGAGGCAAGCCGTAAGCCTAACCAGACTAAGACTCGGACATACTAAACTGACACATGGACATATAATAGGAATATCCCAAAGACCCACCTGCACAACCTGCAAAATCCCATTAACCATATGCCACCTACTGACAGCCTGCCCCACATCCCAGAACATACTGCGCAGCTCGGACCTCAGCTCCATCCTCGACCCAGCTCAGCCCAAAAACTTCCGTTTATTCCTACTCCTCACCCACCTAAATATCCCACTCCCAATCTAACACCCATATTTGACCTATTATACGTATGCCCCTTATATAATTATTAGCCTATTCAGGTTGAGATGATCTTCCACGTCATATAATTTTTTGTTTACCTACCTACCTCACACCGAGAAACACTCTGTTAACTGGTTAAGCTAGTTTTTGTTGTATGGACACCACTGCGGTCCAATGTACTGTAATTTTTCATCCACTCAATCGAATTTTCCTGTTTGTCATGATAAAGCGCAATATGTCATTGTGAGGAATATGTTAATTGCATCTTTCAGCAGATGATAAGATCCAAGGCAAAACTTAAAAAAAAAAATGCGTGAAGCACCTGTGTCCAGTAATATGACACTAACCGTTTAGCTCTGCATTGTCTAGTCATGAGTTTTTTTTTTTAATTTTCCTTATTATAGCATAATTTATTTCAGACTGCTATGTTGTTTTTTTTTAATACAGCGAATCTCACTACGGAAAATAGAGTTCTGATGGCATGATTGTTGCCGCTCTGATTGGCTGCTGGTCTATTTATTCCCGGCTTTGCTTCTTTCTAGTACCAAAATTGATTATAGAATCCTATCTCGTGTTTTAAAGACCCGGAGAGGATGTTATACACTTCCATCATCGTTTTGCCCCAATATACAGCTCAGTTTCAGTTGTGGCGCAGGATACTACTACTAAGAGTAGTATAGTCTTTTTGAATAGGGACTTTGGCGAAATTTTGTGTGAATTCCACTTCCTTTGTTTTATTTTATTCTAACTAAACTCCTATACACATAGTAGCAACATATTTTTTGTTACTCATAGAGAAATGAATTAGGCTTAGTTTAAGAAACGTGAATGTATGGAAAACTTCCCTTAAATTTATTCCTTTAACGACTCCATGCTGGAAGTGGACACCAGCTAGATTTAAGTAAAGATGACTCAAACCAGATCCATGAGTTCATCATCTAGTTTATAAGCATATATGAGTCAAGAATAGCCATAAGCACCTGCCACCACCTCAGAATATATACTGTGAAACTCACAAGAACAAAAATAAAAAACCTTGTAGAAAACATAGGTTATGTACTTAACCACTGAAGTTGCTCAGATGGTCTAGTAGCCACAACCTTAAATGTGCTTTAGTTTAGTCTTAAGCTATGTTTTTTAAATAAATAAATAATAAATAAATAAACAAGGCAAATAAAAAGGAAATATGTAGACAACGGAAGTATTTCCTTTTAGAAGCCACGGTATTCAAGAAAAAGACTCGACAAATTTTTCTTCTAAATGATTTCTCTATTTACTGTATGCTAAGAGATACTTCCCTGGCCTTCGTAAATAGTCGAGAGTATTCATTGTTAGTGCAATAAACACTTTTTTTTGGCCTTTTTCATGCTTCATATTTTTGTATTGGTTGATTATAGATGAAAATTAAAAAAAAAAAATTTTGTGTATATTCAAACTTAAGACGAACCATCGCAATTATGCTGGTTTTGGTGCTAAGTCAATAAAAATTATTTGGGAACAACATGATACGAGCGAAATTGAAGTTTCATCTGATGTATATCCTAAGTTAGCTGAGGATGTAACATATAAAATGTGGGAATTGATCAATGTAAGTACATTAATTAATACTAGCAGCTTTTTTGGAAAAATACATTTTTATTTTCATGATTTCTTTTAATGCAGAACATTAAAACTTATGGCTGGCATTCAGGAGGAAAGATTACATTCGATCTTGTGAATGAAGTATTAAAAGATTCCGATGTACCCCCAGTTCTTGGAGCTGGAGATAGTGAATGGGATAAAATTGAATCTGATGGAACATTTTTTTTTAATTCGGTAAATCATGAATATTTCCTAATAATCAATTAGATATACAATTTTTTTTTGTATAGGATAAAATCGTTCTTCTTCGTGATCAATATTTGAATGAGGTACAGAGTAAAAATATTGTTGGACCAGAAATACTATCATCATGGGTTATAGATAGAAAATATTCGAAGAATCTTATTGAATTCAATTCACATTTGTGTAATGGTGAGTAGGTATCTAAATAACCTAGGAGTTTGATTAGTATTGCATAGCCGAAATTAAAAGTAATATATTATATGGAAATTGGTATTAAGTTTCTATTTAAGATGAAAAAGAGCATATTGAAGTTGCCTAACTTTCTATGTGATCTATGAAAATTAGATGTAGTTTGTTGTATTTCTCACAAGCATAACTAAAACTCACCGAAATCGGTGTTATTGCCGTATTTATTTATGTTTAATGAGAAAGCCCTATAATCTGGCTGACGACAAAGTTTTTGATGTGGGTTTAAAAGTTAGTTTATAATCAAATTTATTGAATTTGACAAAAAGGCAAGATGGCAGAGGAACTGTGTAATTTTACTTCGTTAAATAGGAAAAGTTAGAGGAAGGGATTAAACTGTACCAGTACGTCTCACTATTCACAGCAAAGACAAACACTGTGAAATTCTTGCCCTTTTATATGGTGAGATTATTCCAACAGATATTTGTGCCTGAATCAGTTTGTTGCGTTTTTTATATATATGAATCCTGGTAATCTGTTAAAAGCAACTCATTCTGCAGTTTCGTTGTATATATGTTCGTTCTTTATAAAAGCAGTTGCATAAAAGGCGATATCTAACACACAGTGATTCGGCTTTCAGTAAGCTTCTCTACAAAAACCGCACATGTTTTATATATTCAATTTATTGAAATTGAAGTTTATTGGATAAAATCCTAGTATACGTTAGAATAAATGTTTAATATTTATTTTTCACTATATCTATGGTGCTTCTCTTAACTCTAGTCATATTTGTTTCGTTCTTGCATATATCTGGTAATTCATTATATATTTTTAGTCCTTTAATTAGTAATGTATTTTGTGTACTAGTTTTCTTATATTTAACCACTTGAAATAATTTATTTATATATTTCTTAATTGATGTTTGTAACCTCACTAAATAATCAGGTAACATATAATTTTTTAATTTAAAAATAAACATCAGAACCTTGAAGCAGATCCTTTAATACACACAGTCATCCAGATTAAGTTACGCAGCATACCAGAAATTCTTTCAAATCTGGTTCTCTGTAATAATATTCGCATAGCCCGGTTTTGCAGTTTTTGCAACCTGGAAGTTCTCCAGCGTTACAGCAATATATAATAGTTGCTCAATAATCCATTTGGGGAAGTATAGTTGTGTTATATATACAAATTGCAGTATCTGTGTCCATATTTTTTCTTATTCTTCTTAATAAACCAATCTTTTTTTTTGCTATTTTCGCGCATATTAAGTGATGTGGGAAGAGAATTTCAATTTGTTATCAACCATTACTCCCAGATACTTGATTATATCTACCTGGGTAATATCTTCATCATTTAATTTTAGTCTTATCCTGTTAACATTATTTAGCACCATACATTTTGTTTTCGACACATTTAAGCGTAGTTTATTCATATCCATCCATTGCGTCACTCCATTTAGTTCCTCTTGCATTATTCTTCGACATTGTTGAATGTCTTTCCCGACTACGTATAATAATGTGTCGTCTGCGAATAATACTATCTTTGCATTTTTGAGAGTATTTGGCAAACCATTTATATATAGTATAAAGAGAATAGTAGATAAAATTGTACCCTGTGGCACTCCTATGTTAACGGTAAGCTGGTTTGATTTATTCTTATCTAATTTTGTTATCTGTGTGCAGTCAGACGACTTGAACCAATCGTTTTCGATTCCTATGACTCCGTAATTTCTTAGTTTTTTTATGAGTATTTCCCTGCTGATTGTTTCAAACGCACGCTTTAAATCAAGAAAAACAGCCACTATTGTATTACCATAATCTATCAAGGTTTTCCATTTCATAACTATGTAATTTAATTGCGTTTCACAAGAATGTTGCTTTCTAAACCCTGATTGATGCTTATTAATAATTTTGTTTTCTTCCAAATATGCTTCTAGTTGAATTTGCACTACCTTCTCTATACATTTCTCAATAATCGACATACTGTTTATTGGGCGTATATTTTCACATTTATTTGTTCCGCTGATTTTTGATACAGGCATAATAAGGATTCTTTCAAGTTATTTGGAAAAACTCCCTCAGTTAGCTAGTGGTTCACGATATTTTCTATGATATTACATAGATATTGCTCAGCATCTTTCAATACTTGGACATTTATTACCACGAATCATATTTTTTATAGTTTCGAGAGCACATTTAATATACTGTCTCCATCTACTAGTTTAAATTTGAATTGGGTATGGTATTCATTTGAACTCAAACGGTATGCTATTTATTTTGTTTTGAATCTCAGTGATACTTTCCACGAAAAAGATATTTAATTTTTCACATATTATTTCATGTTTTTTAATGACTTCATCTTTATATATAAGTTCTCTAATATCATTTTGTTCTTTACAATATATCATTTCTTTCAAGATTTTCGACATACCTTTTTGGTCTCCTTTCGCATCTATAGTTTTACCTTTTATATAGTTTTTTTTTTAGCTTCATTTGTTGCGTATTTATATTTATTCCGCTTACTTATGTATTGAAACCACTGTATCCAGTGTTTGTTATTTTTGCTCTTTCATATGCATCCATCTTCTCATTTTTTAACGTTTGTAAATATTTATTGAACCATGGATTATTCAGGTCCACTCTTATTTGCTTTTGTTTTTTGAAGCTTTGTCCAATACAATATAATATTAATACATTTTTTAGTGCAGCACTTATCGAATCAACACTCCCTAGTTGCATGATTTCAGACCAATTTATATCGCTTAAATTATTTAATAAACGTTCTTTATCATACTTAACATATGTTATAATTTTCTGTTCACTGTAATTAAGTTTTGTGTCAAAGGTAACTACTATTGATTCGTGGTCACTTATATTTAGCGAAGGATCAGCTATTGCTTTAGCGCTTGTAATGTTGGTTACACCAAGTCTATTAGGGAAGTTTTTGTAATTCTAGTTGGAAATTCAATTATTTGCTTTAATCCATGATCAATGCACATTTGGTTCATTCTGTTTCTATATACACTATCTTTTAACATATCTACATTGTAATCACCACAGATTAAAACATTACTTAAACCTGCTATTGTATCTTCACTCCATTGTTCAAAGAATTCACAAAATTGTGTAACTAATGAACTGGGCGATCTATATCCTACTGCAATATATAACTGCTCATGGTACCAATTTATTTTAATTACTGTTAACTATATAAAATACTCCACACTAGTATTTGATATTATTTCACAATTAATTTGCTCCTTAATATAAATAATAACAGTCTGGAATTTGAATCACATCGGATATGCCGAAAACCTGGAATTTTTATTTCGGAATCATTAATATCTTGCACTGTATGGGTTTCGCATAGCATGATACAATCTATATCAGTGCTTATCGCAGCTGTTAGCTCTGCAAAGTTATTAAGTAACCCTTGTGTTTATAAGTGTGAACCAAAGAGAGATAGCGTGTAGTATGGAGTAAGAGACTGTTCGTTGTTGCGTGTCCACATCCATCTTTGTCGCGGAGGTTCAGGGAGATCCGGATACCCCTTCTGCATGTTCATGTAATAATAATCTAGTGGTCTCAATGCGGTGCTAGTGCAGTTGATGTGAGCCAGCTGGTATGTCGGCTAAGCGAGCACGTTACTTGTTAGCTGAGGGACCTTATCCCCGTGGGACCTGGCGCCCAAAACATCTTAAAATTTAGTAAAGTTAGAGTTACTGGAACTCATCCGAAGCCCCTTGCGGTATAACCTCCGACTTATGAACACAGGTGGTCGCTTGTCACAGGATGGCCCGCACCCCGAGTGTTACAAATGTTTATATATATGCATATAAATTTCTTGGATTGCTAATATTTAATAAAGCTTTTTTCCTTTCTTTCGTACCGTTTGTATACACTACAGTTTTTTATGTCTTAAGCATGATGGCAAACATCTATGTCTATATTTAGCTTATTTTAAGCTCTCACACAGTTAATGCATCTTAAAATATTACCTGTACAATCTTTTGTTTTATGTTCATCGCCACACATACTACATGACTCCTTCTGTTCGCAGTTTAAACCGAGGCATTTATAGCATCTTCGTTCGTCGTTACATTTAACTACAATAGCACCGTTTTTTTATTATCAAGGATTTCAATCTTTATTCCTACGGAGTCAACACTTTCTTTGAGTTGTTTTTTAGTAACCTTGCACTTTTGTTTATTTTTTGTTTTTATTAACACTATTGGGTTTGACTTTAGTACGCTAGACTATGTTTCCCTTTTTTGGCCATTTCCTCCCTCATTAATATTGCTTATACCCGCTGTTTTGTTTACAGATATTATTGAATTTTGATTATTTTATGTTTACATTCAGATAAGATTTTTTGCATTTTTTCCACCAACGAGTTTTTAACGGTTAAGCACTCATCACATTTATGTAACACATTGGGCTTCAGCAGTACATACTTAATATCATATTCCACTAGCCCAGCACATTTTGCACAAAATGTTTTTTCGCATTCACCTTTGCACTTAACAGCTTAACCGCCTCAGATAATGAGCTGGAGCGCCATTCTCTGACGGCTTTATCATATTTCTTGAACAATCTTTTAATCTGCTAATATTGGTTTCTTTCTATGTACCTCCACAGCCCCAGTGTTTGACTGGCTTCAGTCTCCTCTTCTTAATTTGACTCACCAAAAGTCAATATAATCACAGAAAGAAAGTTAGTGCTTATTGTTTAATAATTAAACCAAGACTCAGTGAATGTCTTGAAATCCTATGATGCACTAATGTGCATACACAACTTTTACAAGAAAAAGAAAGAGAGGGTGTCTGCTAGTGTTTACTTCCTCGAGCATGAAATTAGGTTGGAGTACCCACTTGGAAGGTTCACTATTATCTTACAGGCTGAGGTCTTAACCATCGCAATAGCTGCGAAGTTAGCCCTTGATAAGGAAATCAAGAGAAAAAAAGAACATTACTGTCCTTTTAGACAATCAGGCAGCCTTGATGGCTTTGTGTGGTCCTCGAATAAGACCTACATAAGTTGCGGGGGGACTGTAGTATGTACATCTTTGAATAAGCTATTTATCCATAACATGATGTCTTTGCAGTAAGTACCTAGGCACACTGGAATCATGGGGAATAAGAGGGCGGATTTGCTGTCCAGATCCAGCTCTAGTTCTCCCGTTCTTGCACCAGAACATGCGGTTGGCATTCTGTAGGCTTGCTCGACCTTTGCCCGACTCAGATTGGACTCTTCCTTCTATCTACGGATGAGCTGGAAAGCTTACCTCACTTGAACCTGATGCGCTTCATTAAAAGATCAAAAATGTTTTAGTTTTTTCCTTTTTTTGTTAGCACAATGAGATCCTCCATCGCCCTGCCTGGAAAAAAGGTTGGGATAGGGGATTTGAAAAGAGTGAAGGATGTGCCAATGAACCTTTAGGTAAGAAAGAAAAAAGAACTCAATAATCAATCAATTGTTGTGCACATAACTTGTACACGTGGAAGGGTAGGAACTTTTATTATGTTGTTCATTGCATTAACTACATCTGCGTTAAGTGTAAAACTCCTAGGATAAAGAGTTCTTAATATGTATTGCTTTTATGTTTTGTTTTACTAAACAACAGTGTTTAATTTCAGCACTTTTTCTTGGAGATGAGGAATGTTATAGATTTGCTCTTGACACAGCTGCATTTTCTCCACAGATTGGATGCTGTTTAAAGCTTCTTCTAAAAAAACTGATTGATATTCTTGCATTTGAGCAGAAGTTTGAAACTCTAGATCGATGTTTAACATTTCTTCGAGCTCTTTCATTTAATCCTCACTCCCGCGATGTGGAATGCCGTGAGCAGCTCTTCCATTTATCAGAAATACTGTCTTGTATTCTTTTAGGCCCTTATGTCCAATGCAACAATGTTGCTGTACCAATCGTACAAGAAACAGATGATGTACACGTAAAGCAAGAAAATATTGAGCCTGATATGATAAAAAAAGAAGAAAGTGATCCACAGGAAGAATTTCAAAATACTGATTTTTCACCTTACAAAACTGACACTGAAATGTGTGATTTTAAGTACGTTGATATTGGTTCTCTGGGACGTCAATGTACCAATGTTATCATACCAATCATACAAGATACAGTTGATGTACACATAAAGCATGAAAATATTGAATCTGATATGATAAAAGAAGAAGAAACTGATCCGCAGGAAGAGTTTTGCAATTCAGAATTTTCACCTTACAAGACTGAAATGTGCGATTTCAAGTACGTTGATAATGTTTGCCGCACAACTGGTTGCTTAGAAAGTCAAAGTACCAATGTTGTTGTACCAATTGCACAGGATACAGTTGATGTAGACTTAAAGCAAGAAAATATTGAATCTGATATGATAAAAGAAGAAAGTGATCAGCAGGAAGATTTTTCGCCTTACAAGGCTGAAATGTGTGATTTTAAATACGTTGATACTGTTTGTCATACAATTGGTTGCCTAGGAAGTCAGTTCGGATATCTACAAAACGAGTGTACATTTCTTATACAACGGAGAATTGAAAATTTTTTTGATTCCAGAAAATATACTAAAGATTCATTTACATTGGCAGATTTGGAATTCATTAGTCGGTGCGTCCGTGGACTTATATCCTTAGGAGAATACGCTTTTAGAGAAATCATACCGTTTCTATATAAAATAAATTCTTCCGTGATGCTGGAATGGATATGGAATGATTTCGCAGTATGTTATAAAAATGACGATTTAAAATAAATTTTTATTCATTTAACTATTTTGCTAAAGCCTGGTGCTATATTTCTTCGAGGGCGTGATGATATATTTCTTTACGAATGGCTCGAAGATCTTTGTGGAGCTAAATTACAACCATTCATGGTTTATTCTTATGGTAAATTAAGTAAAGTATAGAAATAGCTAACGTTAATAAATATTAATCTCTTTAGGCTACCATCAAAAGCTGACAACCAAGAGATATAAATGTTTAAAAACACCAACGTTTAATATCAGTCCGAAGATTTTGCTAAAAATATTAGATAAGCAGTTTTCAAAACCAGTTGAATGGAAGGAGATATTTCCTGATGCTATTGAAATGAGAGAACCTTTTCGAAAAATCGGTTTCAAGTTTGCTGGATGTCGACCTGTTGTTGTTAAACCAAAATTCAAAACTGAAGCGAATTGCTTTCGACCAGAGCTGTTGTCTAGTTTTAACTCTCACACTGTTGTTGGTAAACGGAAATTACTTAAGACTTTATCGGATAAGAAAAAAGTTGTAGAATTAAGTAATTATTGTTTTTTACAATTATAAAATTCTTTTTTGTAACTAGACATCGAAACAGACTTCTTTTTGAGTGTTGTGATTTCTGTATTTACTTATTATTTAAAACACTTTGGAAATTCATCAGCATCGAATTAATGGCCAAGAACAATAAGTATCTCCCTTACAATATACGCTCTGACATAATCTTACCATACACGTAGTATTTCATTAGAATTTCTTCTTTTTCTCTTCCTCTGAAACATGAAAAATCAGCATAACTGCGATGAGTGTAGCACCTACTCCCTGAAAATGTATTAAATTGAATCAAGTGTTTTGGCAAATTAACCCTTCGCGTACGACGGTCGCGGTAAATCTTGAAAGAATTACAATAACCGGGTAGTATACAGCCTCAATTTTTATTGCTCAAAATGAAAAATATTAATTTAGAATACTGTTTTTGTTTTGTACCCTACGTTTAAAATGAAAAACAGAATACATAAAATGCAAAAAGTCTGCGCAATGATTACAATATTGGTTGAGTACTTTTTGGTAACTGATTTCACGATTTTCTTACTTGTTTCTATTAACTGCCACTGTATACATAAATAATTTTAATGGCACTAGGTTAACCAAGACCTAACCCACAGTCAGTGCATGCTATTTACTGCGCACCTAATTGGGAAATCCAATTAATCGATATTTCTACTTGTACATAGAGGAGCAGTCGGGATTCAGGGATGAACATTCATGCGAAACAGCGTTAAATTGGCTAATATTTGAATGGAAAAAGGATATAGATGATGGCAATGCTGTGGTGGCTATATTCCTAGATTTTAAACGCGCTTTTGAAACTGTGGACAGAGGAATTTTGTTAAAAAAGTTACATATGTACGGTGTACGAGGAGTGGAACTTAAATGGTTTAGATCGTATTTGGAGGAAAGATCGCAGAGAACAAAAGTTAACATATTATCAGACCCATTGACAATGGATATTGGCGTGCCCCTAGGATCAGTGTTAGAAGTCATTCTCTTTTTCTTATCTACATTAATGATATTAAAAGTACAATTCAGTTCAGTAAAGTGGCGTTGTTTGCTGACGATACTTTAATACATATAAGTGGAAGGGATATGAAAATTATGTGTGAACAGTTGAATGAGGACCTTGAAAACATGAGTAAATGGTTGAATGCAAACAAATTAAAATTAAATCTGTCTAAGACCAAATGTATGAAGTTCAACTCCGTGGACAATATCTCAGTGTGTATTGATGTCACAAGTGTTGAGTGCGTGGAAAGCTTTAAATATCTCGGGGTGATAATAGATAGCATTCGGACTATATTTGTAAAAAAATTGCTAAAAAAACAGCATTCCTGAAAAGAATACGACCGGCTCTAAATTTAAAAAATGCCTTAATGTTATATAACGCATTAGTTTTGCCACATTCTTCAAATTGCTCGACCCTCCTTATGCAAGTTCGAATGAAATAAAGGATCGCCTTCAACTCTTACAAAATAAAGGGATGCGGGTGATTCTGAGATGCAACATATGTATATACTCCGATTCGAGTTATGCTGGAGACTTTACAGTGGATGGATATTAGACAACGTCTTACGTACGAAGCAATGATGTTTATTTGTAAAATGAAGCATAATATACTACCTGAATATCTGCGAGAAAATCTTGTAACTGTTGCAGAGTCCCAACCATATAACTTGTGTCACAATCAGAATTTTAGACTCGCCAGATGGAATAGAAGCAGCACCCAGAATTATTTGATGTACAAGCGATTGCAATTTTACAATAACTTACCACCAGAATTAAAATTGGAAACAAGAATTCGAGTTTTTAAGTATAAATTAATACAATTCATTCGCATAAACGATAATCAAAAATAGGTATAGAGAAGTAGTCAAATGAATTATAATTATTATTATTATTAAGCTCATAAATGTATAGAAAAGTTTTTTAGAACTATTAATTAAATACAATACAATACAATACCAATATATTGGGAAGGCGTTTCCGATATATTTAATTCTAGAATTCCTAACTTTTTACCCCCATACGGAACCATACTCAATTTTGAAAGAGTATTAAGCATTAAAAAGTTTGGAAAGTGTTGAAGTTAAAAAGTACGTATGGTGATTTTAATAAAATCTACGTAGTGTTAATTGCCGTTTTTTTATACCCTAAATAAAATCTAAAGGGTATACTAAGTTTGTAATTCCGTTTGTAACGCACAGAAATAATGCTAGTAGAGAAAAATGGATTGGACATCCAAGCATAAGATTAAAAGTTATTTTGATTTATGCAGGTCCGTCTGTCAATGCGCACGATAACTCGAGAACGCGTGTACTATACAGAGCTGAAATTTTGTATACCGACTGTAAATACGAAATCCTGTAAAATTGGTTATAATCATTTTTTTCTGTCCGACGAACCGTTCTAGAAATATGTGCAAAAAACCGCTGTAAAAATCAAAATTGTTCAAATGGGTGCCCATACGAAATTTCATACGGGCATTCATCTAGGGTATCATAAGAATTGGGCTTGGACCAATATTAGCTTTTTTATTCGTTTTCAATTGGGTTGGTGATCTCCACGGAAAGTAATTCCAGTCTATGTTACGGCCGCTAAGGAGCACTCAATAACAACCTGCTCAAGGGGCGTGTGGGCAGATATTTGGTGAGGATGTTAGGGAGTTTGTGGATAGAATAAACGAGCTGTTGGGCCATATATTAAGACTGCAGTGTCAGCTAAATATCCAAATATGGATGAAAGCTTGGTAGCTGAATAGTGACAACTTTCTTTCAAAGCCAATGTGGGCAGTCAGTCCACTCGAACTTACCTAACGGCAAAAAGGATTGGTGCATTGGAAGAGGTTCTGGAAGAAACTCTTTATATATAGCATGGACAAAAAAACAACAGAATTTGGCCGAGGAAATTTTGGAGATCCTAGTTAGAAACAACCTCAAAAGGGGACCAACTTCAGTCAGGACAATACCGCAATCTAGAATTTTCAAATGCTCAAATGCAACAAGATTTAGTACCACTCATTTTAAAAACTTTTAGTTTAATAATTTTAAGGAAAAAATATTTCTTCTACACATTTCTGCGTACGAAAACATCACCAGAACAAAATGAGTGATTAAATTTTCTTACGAGGTATGGCAGTCAGCATTCAACAATAAAAAATAATAATATAATGCTGTTTATTTGTTCAGAGGAATCTATTTACTGTTGCATATCGAAATTCGAGCTTTGCTACAGGTTTGTCTTAGATAAAAAGAATTTTTAAAATGATCGTGATATTTTTTACATTTAAACGTACTATTTTATATTTATCTTTACCTATCAAATTATTTTGGTTTATTAATTGTTATAAATTCATACAAGTAAAATATATTGTGGGTAAAAAATAGGTTTTACCGCTGAAAGATAAGATTTGCGTCTATATTTTTTTCAGTTCAATGATAAAATAACGGTCTTCCTTCAGTACGAAAGAGTTCTGGCGTGGCCATTAAAAAAAATGCATATGTATAGAGAGCAGATAAATCAGAAAGGCTTTTTGCCTAATATAATTGATGAAAAAATTTAATTTTTTTTTTTTTTTACTTAAGAACCGTTTAAACATCATGATAATAAAATATGGTACAGTATAACGTAAAATGTTTGATGTGATTCGAAATCTTAACTCGTGCTAGCAGCACAGTATAGACACATTTTCATTTGACAATTTTGTGCTTAATTTGGGCAACATGTGGGCATGAATAAATATACAACCTAAATTTAACGCTCTATTTTTAATAATGCAAAAACGAAGGATATACTTATACTTGGTTTTTAGCATATTTGCCATCGAGATGTTTTCAAATTGATTGTTTTCCTTTACCTTAAGATTCTCAATTTGTAGATTTAATTTCGGTAGTAATAAACCATATTCATCAATGCTTTTATCAATCTAGAAGAGTTATACAAGGCTAAACACTTAATCATCTATTCATTTTACAAGGAATCTTACTGTTTTCGTTTTGACCTCTAATTTATCATTTTCTGCTAGAAAATTCTTTTTATTTTCCATAAGCTTTGAATGCTCATTAATTTTTGAGTGAGAAAGGGTCACTATTTCTCCTTTCATCATGTTATAGTACAGCCAATAATTAAGTAAGTATTTTAACATGTGCTGTCTTAGGAGCTGAAATTTAATTGTTTTAGCCTCAATAGCTGCTTTGAAGTGTCGGCTTCAGCAAGCCGAAATGTATTAGGCAGCCATGACCCCCTTGCGGGGTTTAAACGAACCGCTGTGACTTGCGGCAGGCAATGGCGTATATGTTTATGTGTATGACGTAAATTTTTCAAGTTCGTTTATCTTCAAAATTAGAATATATTTTCTTTATCTTGGATATTAATATTTTTAATTATTTTCTTATAAATAATATTCGTTATGTTAGCATTAACATTTGGTAGAAGCCCACCAGTTCTTGCGGCATGTTCAATCCTTTGCACTACATCGATTTCCTTTCGACTAGATACAAAATTCGTAATTGTACATTTATAAAGACTTCCAACTCGACCTATACGTCCGCATCGATGAATATAGTCCGATATGTGAAGGGGAAAATCAAAGTTAATAACATGTCGAGCTCGAGTAGTATCCAATCCACGGCTCCCGACGTCTGTTGTTGCCAGAACATCTACTTCGCCGTTCTGGAATTTTTCAAATTGTCCAAGACGGAATTTCATTTGCATATCTCCATTTAAATTCACACATTTCACTCCACTGTCATTGAGGAACATTGAAATAAAATCACTTGTTACAGATTTATTTCCAAACACTATCAACGGATGCTTTTTATTCAGTTCTGTTTTAACAATAGTTAGAAGTTGGCCAGGCCGATCAGATTTATTCATTCTTAGAAATTTTTGTTTAATATGCGGCATTATACGATGTAGATTAGGACTTACAACTTCATGAATTGATTCTGTATTAACAAGTTGTTTTAATAGTTCCTCAATATTCGTTGGCATTGTAGCTGATGCGAAAATTAATTGTGTTCCAACAATTTGATCACTTAGATCTTGGATATGATTTTTATAAAACTAAAAAAAAAAAGATTCTCTTGTAAGTGATTTGAATAAAATTAAAATGGAAAATAATTAACTCACAGGGAACCTTTGAAGATAATGACATAGTTTATTTGAAAAGCTATCATCTAATAGTGTATCTGCTTCATCCAGCACAACATGCCGTACCTGTTCCATTCTATATAATCCAGTTGTTGTAAGTTTGCTAATAGCCCCAATTGTTGCCACAAGAATATCAATATTTTCATATTCTGGATAAATCATTTTCTGCTTTGTATTTCCACCAAGAATGATTTTCGTTTGAATATTCAATCCTTTACAAAGTTTTTCAACAACTCTACCTATTTGTGTCGCTAGTTCTCGTCCTGGTGTTAGGATCAAAGCGAGAGGAGTGTTCAAATTGCGGCAATTTGAATTGGCGGCTTTTCTTTCTAAGATTTGTTGGACGATGGGAATAAGATAGGCAAGTGTTTTACCACATCCTGTTTCTGCCGCAATAAGAACATGATTCATTTCAATAATTTTTGGTATTGAATTCTGTTGTATATATGTTAAACGTTGTATATCGAGCTCAGTTTTTACATTTTTAATAACGTCTGGATTTATATTTACATTTTTCAAAGTGTCAACACTATCGATATTTTCAAAAGCTTCACATTGATCTACTACAGGTTGAATAATGTAAAAATCTCCTTTAGATTTCCTATGTTTCCATCCATTTGAGGCTAGAGGAATTTGACCAAATTTTCTATTGGGTTCTGCTATTTCATCCGTATACAAATTCAGTCCAGTATTTTTGCATGCAATCAAAGTTGTCCGATTGGTTTTCTCGAGTTTTTTTAGAGTTGCTGCAGTATAATGTCGAAGTGTGCCGTTTTGAAGAAAATTAGTAACAAAATTACGAAACATCATTTAAAACCACGAGGTTATAACAATTATTATAAATACGAAAATGTGTGAATTTTTGATAATACTAACAAATGTCAATCAGCCTATGATGACAGAGACAGACAGTATAGTTCACTTGGGTAAAATCAGATGGCGCGAAAGATAGTTTCTTTTGCAATTTCTTACCATGCCGAACCACGCGCTGATTTTTAATAAGAAAAGGAGAAGGTTTTGACGGCTGATAAATCGCAAAGGAAGTTTAAATTTTTTTATCACAATTAACGATGGATGATGCTGCATTAACTGCGTGTATAACAGCTATTACTGAAATGTCCAGTGAGCCTGACGACACAGTTTTCGTAAATGTATTAGGAAAAAGAAAAAAGAATAAAGTTGCAGGAGACAAATTACCAAATAAAAAGACAAAAAAGGATACTACTAATAGTACTAATCGAAAGGATTTCTGTGGAAATGTAATTATATCATTTTTTTCAATATAATAATAATTTATTTAGCAAACATTTTGGTATTTTGCTATTAGTGTTAACAAAGGCAAACGACTATACAATTTTCAACCTAATAAAATGGTTACCCGTTTCTTTATTAGAACTCAGCTGACACGACGTCGAGTCGAAACTAAGGAGATGCAATCATATTTTGATTGTTTACGTGGGGTGAAATTGCATTAACGAATCAGAGTGGAATGGAGGTTTGAATTAAAATAAAACAGCTTAAAAATACTAAGAAAACAGAAAAATTGAGTTGAGTACTACGTAGAGAGAATCTGATCCAAAGGCATTTGGATAATTCGAGCTCGAAAGAATAAGCTATAGAGCAACATCTGATAAGAGTCGGGAAAATTTACTCTTTTATTGATATGGAAAGAATAGATAGATAGATTTCAAACTTTATGGCATTCTCATGCATAGCAAAACAATAGAGTTACGTAGACATTTCAGTATTTGGTGAGCAAGTACTGAGCTTCCGGAGAGTACATGCTCTGCAGATTCCACCATTGTAGCTTGTAAGCTTTTTAAGACAGCCTAAAGAACTAAAATTTATTTGTAAATGAAATGAGTTAACGGTGTTTTCTTATTTAAACGAAGATACTTCAATTATTAGTATCTTTTTAATGGTTCTCAGGCTCGCCGCTATCCCAACTGACGCTGTTGGATGGCTATCGTCACAATATTTTGTTCGTGCTCTATTGTGGTGTATTTTCGTCCTCCACAATAATTTTGTCCATAATTCTTCGAATTCTCAAAAAAATTTCTTATTTCCGTAGGACCCATCTTTAACTCTATCGCTATTCGCTTTATTGGCCAATTATTTACTTTACACGCTTTAATTCGGCCAATTTACTCTGCTGACTGCTTCTTTCCTTAATGTATTTGCACAGAGTGTGTAGTGCATTGCTTGTTGGAAGAAATCATGAACAACACTCGTGAAGCTGATAGCTCCGTCATCGAAGTGGATGTGTTCCGCACAACGAAGCTGTGTAGCATGTATTGAGCCGGTGAAACCGTCTCTGTCTGCACACAGGTACCAGTTTTGTACAAATTGTAGTATCACGTGGAAACGAGACGTTGATTTCAACTAGGATATAAAACTGTCGAGCTTTTTCCAAATAATTTGTAACATTTACAAGAGCCACGCGCAAGCTAGTTATATTCACTTAACAAAAAACTATCCAAATTATTAGGATGAAAAGTGTAGTTAGGCGTTTGCTGAATAAGTTATTATAATTGCCGAGTTTATTTTGTATAAAAATCTATTTACGAATTTTAGATAAACATCTATCAACTTGATGAATTTCGAGACAAATTTCGAATGAGTAAGAGAAACTTCGCTATATTTGAAAGATTGCTTGCAAAGCCATTTTCAAAACGTTTGAGAAATCAACATACAGGACGAAGCCATATTCCCCTTAGAGAGCGACTTCTATTAACATTTTGGACATTATCTAATCAAGAATCTTTTAAAAGGATTTCCGGTAGATTTGGTATAGCCGGAGGAACTGCGTACAAAGTGTTTATGGATACGTGCTATTTAATCAAGATACTAACAAAAGATTTCATTGTTTGGCCAACAAGTTTTTCAACAATTTCAAAAGAATTCAAAGAGTTAAATGAAAAACCATTTCCCGGTGTGATTGGAGTTGTGAATTGTGTCGATATCCCCATACTGACACCAGCAGAAGATAAAGCTAGCTATTACAATCGATTAGCATCTGTGTATTCAATAAAAATGCAGGCAGTATGCGATAGCCATGGTCGCTTTTTAAACGTATTTGTAGGTTATCCCGGTGCATGTCATGATACGGAAATGTGGAGAGCTAGCCGTGTATATGAATTATTGCACAAAAAAAGTATAAAACTCTCTCATGCTCAACATTTTATTGCGGGTGAAACATACCCATTAGATACTTTCCTAATGACTCCTTACAAAGAAGAAAATATATTGTCTCAAAGAGAAAAATATTACAATGAAATTCTTTTGGAGTCTCAAAGTGTATCGCAAAAAGCCTTTAACCAATTAAAGGGACGATTTAAACGGTTGAGCTATCTTCAAATGAGTAAAATACCAGAAATGAAAATTCTCGTGTTGGTATCATGTATTTTGCATAATTTTATATTAATAAATGAAGAAGATGCGGCAGCTGAAAGCTTTAATGATAATTGCAGTATACAACCTAGAATAGCCGATGATGATAGTGGTTTCCTTTTTGATTTCGACAATGAAATTCGCAATGAAGTTGATCTAGAACAAGCTATTGCAAAACGAGATTCAATTTCAAAGCATATTATGCGAAAAATGTAGTATAAGAAATTTGTGCATTAAAAAAATAAATAAATATAGAACTGTTTTTTAGACCTTAGATTTGAGAACGTTTAATATTTCTCTTAAAATATTATTTCGTTCCTCAGTAAGTTTTAGGAACCTTTCCGTGAAACTATCATTTACTTGCATTTCGATATCTTCAGGAGGAGCAGAAGTAGTAATATAATCATCTCCAGTCGAAGTTCCTTCTTCCTCAACATGATTGCTTTGTTCCTCGATATGATTACCTTCCTCATCATTATGTTCCACCTCAAATTTTGGCACAACTAATGTATTATTTTGACATTCATCCACAAGATCAAGAGGATCTGAGTTTATACTTTTTCTGTCATTTGAGCAGCTCTTCATAAACTCATCATCAAGAGAATCAACCAAATTTTCATTTGGTATACAAATCCTTGCACGAGTCCTAAAAATTTCATCCATAGCATCAAAATATTCCCAAGAAGATGTAGCACTTCCGCTATTCCTTCGAGCGATATTTCGTCGGTAAGTAGCGAGTAAACTTTTCATTTTATTCTGACAATCAACAATTTTAATATTTTTATAGCCTGCGGCTTGAAGTGCTCTTGCTATTTTTTGATAAACCCTTTGGCTTTTCGTGGCACCTTTTCGCATAATGTCTTTATTTTTCGCCAATTCTTCGAGGAATATTTGAACTGCTGGATCTTCCCATTTTAAAACTGTCTTGAAATTATCTTCAACATGATCTTTACGTAAAAAGTCATTCTTTTCAATCAGGACATATCTTTCGATGTTTTTCTTGGGTTGTTCTATTTCAACTCTTTCAAATTCGCCTATTTCCGTTTCGAAACGATTTGAAAGAAATTCCCTAGCATAATCATCATCTGAAATATTAATAATGTTACATATTAAATTCAGTAAACCTTTTTTTTAAAAGATTGTAAAACTACCATTTTCCAATCGATATTCTACGTCTGGGTCTTCATTGAAACAGAAGAGTTCATTGTTCAACATAAATGTTATCATCTTTTGAACTTCCGATCCGATATCCGTCCGATACTTGATACCAGTAAAGCAGAGCTAATCTTCCTTGTATAATTTTTCTAAAAATAAAGCAGTATTTACACTGTTATAATGCTGCATCATTTCATTGTACACAACGAACGATGGGAAATCCTTCAAAGTAAAGAATACACATTGGAATTTGGCTTGCTAGAGTTAGTGGAGAATACAAAGTCTAACTATAAGCTGGTATAATAGTTTTGCATTCTGCTTATTTGGTTGAGACCAAAGGAAAACTATTATACCAGCTTATAGTTACACTTGATATTCTCCACTAACTCTAGCAAGCCAAATTCCCATGTGTATTCATATATAGGAAATAAAGAGGGTTATAGGTCTGGTCGTCTTCAATTAGTACCCGTTTTATATTGAGTAAATTGAAATCACCATTGAACAATTACTTAGCCTTGATTTTAGAATGGATAAATAATTTGTCAATTGTTTAGTTGAAACCGAGTTGGTTTATGCGAGACGAGAAAAATACCATCATGTTATGTACCTTCAATTTCTATTATTTTTGGTCATTGCAAGTCGATCGTTAGTGGCATGGTTTCTCTGTGGTCTGGTTTTGAACTTATCAATTAAGCAGGTGATCATCACGTCAAGGTCCTTTAGGCACAGCACTAGGGTGTTAAAAATGTATGTGCTGGCACATGCGTTACACATCCAATATATATATATATTTTTTTTTAAATTGTAACATTCTTGTATGTCTTCATAATTTTTTACTTGTTCAACTTAGCTGGTCTCGCCTAGGGCTTAATTAGCTAAGCGCTAAAGTAAATACGTAGTATTTTGCCTCATATTATTCATACTTCGAATTTAAACTGAGATTATATATGGAGTTTGATTAACTTTTTTCTTCTGGCGTCTACGACAGGAAAGTTCTAGCCATACTGAAGAATATTGGTTCCTGCTGATACGAAACGCATGCCATCTGCATAACCTCGGCAGTACCTATATTAATTTCGTTATCTAGAAAATATGTGCAAGTGACTACCAAACTAATTACGCTGTTCCAATTTGAATTAGAAAATTATTTATTAGCAACCCTAGCGTGAGTTACGTCTGATTGAGGTCATCACAATTTCATTATATTATTATTATTTTCACATTGGAATACATTTCTTAGTGCTAAAGTCTATTGTATCGTAATGTATACGGCCCACGGCCGAGGATTTCAACATAAATAAATTCTGTAAAAGGCTACGATTTTGAGGAGTGGAAAGAACTATGTGAAAAAGTGCGCAAGCATATTACATCGGCTACCTTAGAAATATAGACAATCAAATTAAAAAACATCATACGAAAGTACATCAGTAGGCAAAATTTGGCTCGAATTAAATGCGACTGTACACAGAAGACATATCTGGTTTGGATGTGCAACCTCCTTATTTTATTCGTGTATTATTCTTAGAAAAATTATCCGAATTTTCTTTCCCGAATATATTAGCTTATTATGATAATAATTCATTTTCCTAAGGGGGAAGAAAATGAATGAATAAGAAACTACAAAAGATTGAGCCTAAATCGTTCGGCCTTAAAAAAGAAATGACGTAGATTGAATATTGAAGAAGCACAAACTGAACGAAAAAAGAAATGCAACGTACTGACAAAAATAATTCTCACCGTATATTTTAATTATTTTAAATATTTTTTAATGATGGTTAAGTGAATAATTTTTGTTTTCTTCAATAAATAAAACGCACAATGTTTACTGGGTCACTCTGACGTTTACAAATTGTTGTGTGGATTGTGAGCAAACGGCAAAATAATCTGCCCTGTTCTTCTTCTTCTATATCGTTTGACTGTTCCGTTCTATCAGAACTCGTAATACCGAAGTTACGTGACAAGATTTGTAACTCAACGCACTATTAAATTTTTGATCCAGTTTGTAATTGCAAAACGAATCCAAAAGTGTCTGTCAGAAACCTTCTGGCCTTATAATTCTTATTATTTTTTTTTCGGCACTATTTGATTGTTCCAAGGTATATAGAATACAAGTGTTCCCATTACGAACCATGTTCCGCCATTAGTGACGAAATATCGTGAAAATGTATAGGAAAGCACGGGAAAGCACGGTACAGAGAGCACAATACCACAGATTAACAATACTCTGCGCTCTCTCTGTCTTTCCTATAGAAATGTATATACATTACTCACGAAATACGTAATTTCGATATATCGACCGTCGATTGCATTAATTTTTTGCCTTGCAATTTGACAACCGAACAAACAACAAATATTGACCTCTCGAGTCTCGACTTAGCGACTTAGCTAGTTGTACTTTTCGGCATTTGGAAAGGAGGGAAGGCAGAGCCGACTTCCTTGGAGTTAAAGAAGATGAGTGAAGGTAAATAGTAAATATAAAAACTTAATTAAAAAGGAAAAAGTGAAATTAATTATGACTTACCCCAGTTGATAAAAATATTAGTTTACTGGTGGTAATACTGGATACAAATCCATCACAAAGAATTATCAGACAAAATCCACATCACCTTACACAATGTTTGGACTCTATAGTCGCTTTTGGAAATGCTCATTTAATGCAAAAATCTCATAATAAATTGGCTATAATTGCTTGTCATCATCATGCTACGTAAGTTTAATTAAAATCATGTAATTGTGTCAGTGGTTTAAAATCATTTTTCATAGGGAGTTTCTATATCCAATGGCGGGAAAACCTTTGGAAATAAGACAAATCGATGGCCAGTATGAGGTGTTTACGTTGGTAGAGAAGACCATTAAACAAAATTTAGCCCAAGTTATCAACGATGCACCTAAAATTACAGCTCCGTGCGAATCTTTACTTGCCGGTAGTATTGCTATGGCACTAGCATATATAGCCAGGGTAAATAAGTAACAATTATTATTGAATCCTTAACCTAATGGATCCATTCATTTTGCTTTTAGATGCAAAGAAATAAGATCCCAGGAGTACCCCTAAACTCTCGAATCTTAGTAGTAACTGGAAGTAATGAGTGCGCTTCGCAGTACATGACATACATGAATGTATTTTTTACGGCACAAAAGCAAAACATTGTACTAGATGTCTGTGCTCTGGATAAACCGCTAAGTTTGCTTCAGCAAGGTTGCGATATAACCGGTGGACAATATTTAAGACTTCCGCAGCTTGATGGCTTGTTACAGTATCTGTTATGGGTCTTCTTACCCGAACCACAAACAAGAAATAAATTGGTCCTTCCACCAACAAGTAAAGTGGACTATCGAGCTGCTTGTTTCTGTCATCGGGAGTTAATAGACATTGGATACGTTTGCTCTGTTTGTTTATCAAGTAAGTCAACTTCGAGTATATTTAATTATATTTTTATCTTTCGATTTTTCCTTTTTTTTTAATGGAATTGTAATATGAAGTCATCCCCATCAATTTCCATGTCCTAGCTCCTATTAAGGTGTTAGGTGGTTCTTTGTGACAAGCTTTGTTAATGCTTGAATGCATTCCTACATTAACTTCGTGTTAACATCAGGTGATGAGATGGTTTTCAATGCCGCATGGCTATCTGTATAGATTTATATTTTTTTATTAGTGTAGTGTATCTATTTACTTGCTACTTGGTATCCTTATCTTGAACTACCATTCTGTTTAATGTGATGTCCAGTGCGTAGACTTTTTGAGTCCCATGCACTATATGTATCTATCAGGGCTCTGTACACCATTAACCCAGCCTCTTTTTCAACAACGTTGCTGAGTGCCGATAGATTCAATAGTATTTCTAGACTGCTGGTAGATGTTATGCGCATTGCCCCAGTTGCACTTGGGCCTTCCATCCTTCAATGCTTGCTTAGCTTCCTGATGTAATGGGTCTGACTATTGATATGTAAAGCCATATCATTATGTTTAACTTGAGTTCCCATGTTATGTCAGCCACTTTCCCACAGTTCCACAAGGTTAATGTACTCTTTTCTGGACTGTCTTATCTATATGTTAATTCTAATTGATCGTTGAGAGTTATCTCGAGATATTTAAGAAGTGGGCGAACAAAAGGGCACATGTCAGTGGTTCAGCCGCTTGTCGTTTTTTGACGGAATCGTGTCTGCCATACTGATCTTTCTCTATTTTCAATTACTGTTCTTTCAAAAGGCACCAAAACACAAACTATCAAAATCATAATTGGAAAATTTCGAAAGTACATTGACTAATACAATTTTATGCTTTTTTTTTTGTGGGCCATGTGCACTTTTGTTCGACCACTCCTTATTTAGCTTCTTTGGACATTAGGACTTCCGTACCAAAGAGGGTAGGGCTACTTCCTCATTTTCCTTCTTCTGGTGAAAGTTGTAATTGGTTTTTTTGTTGTGAAAAGTATTCTGCTGTGCTTCTTGAATCTTATTATCATTTTCACATTGGAATACATTTCTTATCGCTAAAGCCTAAGCTTATTGTATCATAATGAATATGACCCACGCCTACTTAGCCATCTGGGAACTGAAGATTATTTAGTGTGTTTTGATTTTAAGAGATGAAGCTCCTTATGCTTTTTTTGAATCTTGTTACCTTTGTTGGGAAATGAATGGGGAAGCAAGCGTATAACAGACTCATTTGTTTGCCTACTTATTAACAAAAAATTTCCTTCATCTCATAAAATAGTAACTAGTTAATTAGCTCTAAGCTCATTGCTATTGGATTAAATTGTCATACAAACTTTATATAAAACTCTTGTCTTTTGATTGTTAATTAAATGTACAAATGATATCATAGTATGTGTACTATTGAGAGAGAATGAAAAAAAAAAACTATTCTGAAGTAGGTCTAGGAACATAAAATTTGATGACTGACGACCGATCTCCTTACAATGGGCGCGTTCACTACCACTTTGGTAGCGTAGTCGTTGTCGTAGTGTAGTTCTGTCACACCGACTACGATCGGCTATCCTCCTGAGCGTAGTCGAATGTAGTTGACTATTTGGTACATTCAAAGTGCGGAGTGAACGATAGTCGTAGTCAAGCGTAGTCGTTTACTGTCAAAATTTGGCGGAGTGAACGCTCGGTAGTGACTCGTAGTCGACAAAAAGTCACTATTTCGGTGGCAATGAACGCGCCAATGATGTATCAGTTTATTGCCGGTACTCTGTTACTATGAAATTACAGTTAGTCTAGGTCCAGAGATGCTGAGATAATCTTGATCTATAATTGATTTTCCATATTTGAAGCTGCACTAATACTCTCCCAGAATTTTGATTTAAAGTTTTGATATTCGATAGGCTGAAGAGATTCCTTGAAAAATACTGAATTTTTGATTTTGTTTAGATATACATTATTTGTAATTTTTTCATCATTCAATTTACCTAATATGAGATCGTAAGGAGATTTCCATTTGGTCGGACTTCTAATGGAATGCTATCAGCTTCAGAAGCTTTGTAGTTTCTTACACCATGAATTTTTCGATTTGAGCGACTAGGTGAAGTGTGGTAGTCTAGTGCGTTATCAAACGTGTGCACACTTTCATTGTGGTAGTTCTGGGCAAGCTCATTTCTTATTAAATCTTTTTATTAAACAGCTGTTACCACTGTTATAGGATGCTTTGAATGTTTAGGAAATATTCTTCGGCATTTCT
Organism: Dioctria rufipes; assembly: GCA_963924295.1. Lineage (NCBI taxonomy): Eukaryota > Metazoa > Arthropoda > Insecta > Diptera > Asilidae > Dioctria > Dioctria rufipes. The sequence continues at coordinate 26,289,133 of OZ002745.1, read as the reverse complement.
TTTGGTAGTCCTTATTATAAGTTTGCGATAGATTGACAGAATCTCTAGCTAGCTAATTTATTCATCATTTTCTTCCAACACAGTCAAGAGTAGCCTTAGAAACAAGATAATGACTACTTCGTCCATTTTTGCTAAATTTTCGGTTATGCTCTACTTGCATAAACATTTTCATGTATGTTATCTTTCTTTCTAGTCAATAATCACGAAAAAATTTACCTAATTGACCTTACTCATTCCTCTTGACTGACTGACATATTTCTATCCCACTTTCTCTATATATTTCTTTTAAATAAATTACTATTTTCTTCTGTCTTATTCTACCATGTTAAAAAATATGTATTTTTTTCTAATAAAAATATGTTGATTTTTGCAGTCTTTTGCAAGTTTAGTCCTATCTGTACAACGTGTCAGTAAGTACTTACAACATAATAATTTGATAAATATCAACTCTTATTAAAAAATTTTTCAGCACTGTCTTCAAGAATCCAGCGCCAATCAACCCAAAACCAAAGAAAAAAAAATTAAAAGCATAATTTTGTATTAAACTTTATTCAAAGCAATTACAGTTGTGTTTTGTTATCCATTAATTCCTAGATATTTTGCAAAAATACATTGGACCAAAATTAGCTGGCAAAAAGGGTACAATCATTTGTCCATACTTTAGACTTTTTGGGTTTTCAAATTTGAAAATATCTTTGAAGTATTGAATGACAAAGCTTAAGTCCTTTACAGTTGTCGTAATTCCATATTCAGTGAATGCCTTTTGTAAAGACATATGAACGACTCCATCATTCTGAATAGGACTTAGACTACATGTGGAGTAAACTAGACTACCTCCAGGTTTTAATAAACGTAAGCAATTAACTAATATTCCAGATTGTAGTTCAGGAATTCGAAGTCTCTCCTTTACACGTGTAGTCTTAAATATATTGTTATCGTTTTCTATGACTGCATGTCTATCGGTTGTGCAAGGTACATCAACAAGAATTTTATCATACATTTCATAATCGTCAATATTTCTAGCATCTAATTGTGTTATAAAACAGCGTTTTCCTTTCCAGTTTTTATTGTAGTTGCAAACGTATTGTTCCATTATGCTTTTAATGCGATTAGTTCTACTCTCTTGGATATCATTACATACTAAAATGTCTGATTGTAGAGTTTGCAATAGTAGTAATGATTTACCACCAGGAGCTGCACATGCATCTAAAATCTTTTCTCCCATTTGAATATCAAGAAACAATGGAGGCAGTATAGATGCACCATCCATAAGAAAATGAGAAAAAACACCCGTTAAACATCTTTTCGGTGGAGTAAAGTTGGAGCAATTGCCTTTTTCATATGTGTATAAATGCAATTTGTCGGGAAAATTAAATTGCTTTTCCAGTTCAATAGAAACAGGAAAATCCGTTGTGGTTGAATAGTATTTGTAATGATCAGACTCTGGTATCCAGTCCTCTAATCCTTTAATTTTTGTGGCAGGAATAAACTCATACAAAGCACCAGTTCCATAGTCTGGATCAATTATCCGTCTTTCATCTAATTCAATATCATCTTTTAGAGCCTCTTCAAGGGGTTTCTTATAATGTACTGAATCAAGATTGGGATTGGTTTCAACATAGTCTTCTTTAAGGGATGATAGTTGTTTAGGATTTTCTAACGGAAAATCAATATTTTTGGGGTATAAAGAGGATAGTTCCTCTTCTTCTTTTGCCCGAGTAATAGCATCGATGGATTGATCTAATTTATAAATGTTGTCATCAGAGAGAGTTTCTTGGTTTTCATTCAATACGTCACGTTTGGCTAAGTTTATCAGAGATCGTACATTTATTGCACCTGGAAGGAAATAATATGAAAAACTTTATTAATGTTAGATTTTTTTTATATTATTATGCTCATGTACCATCTAGTTCTAATATGTTTGAATGTTTTTCCGTATCTGCGAAATTATTCACCAGAGCGATATATTTGTGCTCAGTGAGTAAGGCCACTCTCATATTTTTCCATCGGTTACCATATACTGATCCATAAAAATCATCAAAACTATCTAATGCTCGGTCTTTGTTGAATTTTTTCCTTTGTAGATCGGCCTAAAAAAAACGTAAAAAATTGTATATTTCGAAAGGACATACTTAGGTAAACTACCGATATTTGTTTTACACGGTATTTTATTTGCAAATGTCTGATTTCGGCAATATATTTTAATAAGAAATCTTCAAGTTGGTTCAAATCATTCACTCGTAAATTATGCCATTCCAATGACTTTATAGTGCATAATTATAGTGCTCGAGCTTGGATTAATTCAAGCCAATGTGTTATCGATTAAATTACCCAACATTTATTGAGACTTTATTTTCGAAAGTAAGGGAAAGAGATCTATTTCAGATAATAAATATTCCGTGTGCGATCCTGGTCGGTTTTTTGCAATATTTTTTGAGAAGAAAGAGAGAATATGTGTGTGGTTAAGTGTACTCGTATTTAGCAACCAACCACAATTTAGTCTTGTTTCAATAGCACAATTTTGTGAGTTATATGCGCTAAACTAATTTACAGAAACTAAGGCGGTTTAACAAATATGCCTTCTCAGTGATCAACTAAGAAAAACAAAGATGAGAGTAACCATATCATCTTTAATATGTTGTAAGAGTGTAGTGATGGATTTACTATCGAAGAGCGCAATCAGGGAGGATAATCTGGGAATAGGTAACAGCTGCATTTAATACCGTACCTCCCATAGAGAGTTACGGCCTAAAGAAATAAATTCCATGTCCTACGATTTGTGTATAAAATCAAGCTTGAACGCTACACTAATGAAAGTTTATTGTATGGTGCGCATTATGTTGCTCTATGTATAACCCTGACAATTAAATTTAGAATCCATTCCTAATTCAATTTCCGCATTTTGATGCTTCCAGTTTTAAAATTCGATTTATATAGTTTTAGTCTTATTGGGGAGTCTTTATTGTTCAATACCGCACCAGATATTCTGCTTCTGAATCTTTCTCAGGTGGAGGAGCTACATCTAGCTAGAGGACCTAATAGCTAAAAGGTTTTATTTCAAAAATCGAAATAGACAGTGATGATTGCAGATGTTAGCTACCAAATCCGTAATAGACTTGCTTTAGGTGTAAATGTTTAGATTGTAATCAGAGGTGACATTGATATCCACACATTTATTTGCAAAGTGAGTGAATAAAGTAGTAATTTATAAATTAGGACTGAAATTTTGTACTCAATTATTAGATAATAGCTAAGAGTAATTAATTAGTAATATAAAATAATATCTTTTTTTAATAATAAACTTTGCCGGTGTCCAATATACGACCGCTGAACTGAGAAAATATACCAATTTCAAAGGTTTTTAGTAAAGGTTTTCTAAGCTAACGTTTATAATTAACAATTTCTGTGTTAATTACTTTAACCTACCCAATGTAATTTCTTGCTTTTCCATCTTCTAGAGAAATATAGGACATTTCTAGAGCACAACATCACGAAACTTCAAAATCATTTGACAATTGTTAATATCGAAGAAGGATATATCGAATGAGATACCATCGATGATTTTCAAATCATGCAAATGCACGAGATTTATTTGACATAGGCCGTTTTACACAACTATAGTTTGCTGCATATAGTTTACTGCCGAAATTTTTGAATAGTTGGTGAACGCATAGAGTATGCTAAATCCAAGAAAAATCAAATGTGATAATTTTATAAGCTGATACACAATAACAACATTGAATAAATAAAGAAAGAACAAGGAAGCTGCATATTGAGTAAAAATTTAAGCCAGCGCTGCTAGAAATTTTAAATTCATTAGTGCGCAATAATATTACGAAACACTAAAATTGAGCGAAAGTATACACGTCAAGCTTTAGAAACAACATATTTGAAAATTCTAATTTTTATTAATAATAATAAAATTGTAAAATTCGTTAAGCTCCCGGAACTCTATAATATTTACATTTACAAACTCAAAATATCGTTTATTAAGTGGAATCCGAACGTCAGTGAGTGGCGTATTCACGAATACCGTTTTTACACGATATGGCGCTTCCTGTTAGCTATTTTTATTCAATGAATAAAAAGAAAGTAGGAGACAGGCTTCTGCTTCTCTGCTTTAAATTGATACGTTTACCTTTACCACATGAAACGAACTACATATTATCGAACTCCAAACTGAGTTAATTTTGTTATCAAAATCTTTCGAGAACTCTTAAAAAATTGATTCATATGTATAGAAAAAGTGCTCCCACGTTAAATTTATTCACTTCGGAAGCTACTTCAGTTTTACCTTGCGACAACCAGAGCAGCCGAAGCCTGACGACTATATCAGTGATAGGAAAATTTTTCTCTAGAAACGTTTTACCCGGGGGTTATACGAGATAGTACAGCTGGCATGCTAGCCTTCCTTCGAACGCGATTTTAAACTTGACAGCAGAAGGCAGTCCAGTCGATTTCTTATAATTTTGCATGCATGTTCATTTAAACAAGTAAAAAGCTAGATTTGGGGCCCTATTCTTGAATAACGAAGACAGATTCCGTATTCGTTATACTGTCAAAACCATTCGGAATCGTATTCTTGAAATCCGCATTCGTTATATACCGAACGCAAACCCTTCGTTATTTAACGAGTGGGTTCAACCATTCGTTATCCCAAACGAAGAGTGAATCAGCTGCTACTTTATGGGTGATAATGGGAGATAAAAGATGTGCGAAAATATCATATGCTCAAAAAACTAAACTAATTGAGTTTTTAAAGGAAAACCAGAAACTGAGATTTGGTAAATATGAGAACTCTTTCAGTTCAAAAGATGCCACGGAATTGTGGCAAAATAAAATCAGTATTAATTTCCATACCCGAAGCACAAAAGAACTAGAAAAGTTTTTTTATGATATTATATTCGAAACAAAGGTAATAGAAAATTTCCAGTCCAGATTTGGCAGGATAAAAATGTGTGGTAAAAGGAAAATCTGCGGCGGCATAAAAAACATTTGCATGGCACTGGTGGAGGTCCTCCTGCAACCTTTTTTTCTATCCAGCGTTGAATTAAGGGTGCAGGAATTGATTAACTATTGACGTAATTGATAGTCCATAGATTCTTTAACGATTTCAGGACCAAACAATAATGACAATTCACTGAAGCTTGCCATTTTTTACAAATTATATTTTAAAATATGAAACAGCTGACGATATCCAATTTGTAAATTGACAGATTTAATCTTACCACACTCGTTATGTTGAAATACTTTTTCACCACTTCGACTTTATAACGAAGAGGTTCAAGAATACGAACGGTGTATACGATTCGTTATCAACCATTCGTTATATAACGAATACGTTAAAACCATTCGTTATTCAAGAATAGGCCCCTTGGTCTAAGACCGATTCTTATGATACCCGAGATGAATGCCCGTATGAAATTTCGTATGGTCACCGATCTATGCAAGTTTGATTTTTGAAGTGGTTTTTCGCATATATTTCTAGAATGGCTCGTCGGACAGAAAAAATGATTATAACTAAATTTATAGGATTTCGTATTCTGCAGTACAATAAAAATGTCTAGAACTGATTGTTTTCATAGTATGTATATGTAAAATACCTAAATTTTTATATGGCAACTACAAGAATGGTCTGCCCGATTTAGTTTATTTTTGAATACTTTTTTCTATTATTACAAAAACAACATGGACCAAATTTCAGCACTATACGTCGACGCGTTCTCAGGCAGCGTTCAAATATATAGTGGAAAACGAAATTTTTGTATGGCAACCCCACGAAGGAGTTGCCTGATTTGTCTCATTTTCGAACTTAATTTAACTCTTTTTTTTTTCAAGTCCGTGTACAAAATTTCAGCTCTCTAAGTATACACATTCTCGAGTTATTGTGCGCACAGACAGACGGACGAACGGACAGACGGACATGCAAAAATTAAAATAACTTTTAATGTTATTCGTGGGTGTCCAATTCATTTTGTTCTATCATCATTATTTCTGTGCGTTACAAATGGAATGACAAACTTAGTATACCCTATAGATTTCATCTAGGGTATAAAAATAGTACTGAGACGTAAAGTCTTGCGTATATTGGAAAATTTTAGCAATAAAGGAAGTTGCAGAATGATAAAAACACAAGAAAAAATGTTACAGTGACAAATTTCACACAAAATCAAAATTTTATAGGTATATTTCGGGAAACATTCAAAATAAGAACTTTTAAGCTTTCGATTTCAAGGATGTCTTAACGTTTAAGGTTCCCTAATAGAATCAAGAGAACCGAATCATTCATTTTAAACATTTCTTTGCTTCCATATCAGGTAAGTGAATAAAAAACTCAGCGATTATATAAGAGTTTTACTCTTCCTGTGATCGAACGAAAGCTTTGAGCAGGTTTTTTCCTTAATCATTCGCATACATTTTACTACCGCCTGGGATTGGAAAAATAACCCGCAAAGATAAATTAGTTGTTTTTTTTTTATCAAGAGATAATAGTTTTCCAGCAGCCTAATATTAGATTGGCGCTATCTTTTCTATAAAACTATATGTACCTACAATGTATAATCAATAAAAGTGAACGATAATAAATCAATGAAAAATAAAAGAAACTAAAAAGACTTTCATTGAAAGTATTTTCAACATCTCTGATGATAAAACTAATCTTCAATCTATTTCTTTTCATCTTTCTCACTGGTTTCGAGCTGGTTAATGAATAAATGCACACACAATTCCAGTTTAAATAATCAGTTCCTATCTAAATAAGTTCAACTAGGAAATAATATATGCAATTAATTGCCTTTGCAATCAAACAGCATATAGAGCAACGTATAATATTATTTTCTGTAATTTTTTTTTTACGTCGAAAGTTGATATTGTGCAATGAAAGTCGTCGCATAACTATAAAAAGATGCAAAATGTGATAAAAATGAAGAAGAAATAATTTAAATTTGGATCAGTAATTCATTGATTAATTAAATTTAAAATTTTTTTATTCCAATGATTAATTATCGTGGATATGAAGAAAAAATAAAATAAAGATATCTTCTTTTTTTTTTTCTGTATCAATTTATTACATAAACATCACATTTTTATCTAAAACTTATTTCTATATGTAAATATATATAATGTCTGTATGTATATACAATATTATACCTAAAAAACTAATTGTTGTTGCTCCCATGTTATTGGAAGCGGTCTCTCCTCTTTATAATCATCTTCAAATGATACCCAGGTATTTTGTAAATAATTTCGCGTGTCTTTTGCATAAATCTCTGATGAAAATTCCGGTGTGAGATCAATAAGTAAATCTCTAATAGAGCCAACTTCTTTGGAACTTTTCTCTTCTATAATAATATTCTTTTTGGCTGTATTACATCGATTTCGAATCTCATCTTGATACATTTTCTTTTCTACAGAATTTCTCCAGTTTTGATAAGCGTTCTCAAAACATCTTGCTACAGTTAATGTAACATCATGAGCGATACGTCGTTTTGGACACATGAATACATAACACGATAATAATTCATTATCATCATCATTTTTAATATTATTTTCAGATCCAATAAAAGCGAATACATGATCATGAGCAGCATCTGCTGAACAATAGGATATTTTATATATGGAAATTTTTATTAATGAATCTCCTGATGTGATGTCTATAACTTCAATTCCATGTGCTGAGACAATTAATTTTACACGTTGACTCTTTTTTTTTCGGATGCTCTTTGCTGTTGAAATAACTGATTTTATTGCTCCAGCTGTGGCATCTTGTGAACGTTCCGATTCTATTGAGGTGCTTCCTAAGAATTTCAAATTAAATGTGCTACTAGTATTTAGGTTGTCATCAGTCTCATCCGTTTCATCGGGTTCATTTGTTTCAGATAAGTCCTTAAGGCTTGTTGCTAACGCCCATTCTTCACTTAGCTCTGAAAAAATATTAAAATGAAATTGTTTTCGTTAATTTCGAAATAAAAAAAATAAAAAATAATAAAGCATTTTTTTCGGGTCATTTAAAATATAATGACTGTTCGATGTGATATCGTTGTTTCTCACTGTTCTATACCGCGCTATATTCATTATCAATATGATGAATATGAATACAATTATCTCTGCGGTAATTGCATTGAACTTGTTCGTTTCGAAATAAATATTGATAACAAAATAATACATAATTTGATGATCCCATCAAAAATTGAGAAAAAAGTGAGGGACCTTTATTTTATTGATAAAGGCATCACATTTTCTTCTATCATATCACTTATAAAAAGTTATGCAAATGATAATTACAATGATAATAATAATAATAGTAGTTAGAAGGAAGTTATAAGAAAATAATTGCATTTACTTTTGTGTTTATTTTGAATTTTCCACTTTTTGAAAAACGCCATCACTTCAATAAAAATTCAACTCTCTTTATTATACACACACACACTCTCTAAAAAGGAGATCTATATTTAAATATAAATTATATTTATAAATACACTTCAACCGCGATTATAACTTCAATTGATTATTTTTTTTGTAAAGAATATTGCTCTTTATAAAGACGTCTGTACCGTTCGAATGCTCGATTTGATTTAATTTAAGATTTACTCGAAAGTGACCACTATGATTTTGCTCTTGTTTTAAGTTGCTGGCTATCTGGAGCTCTTAAATAGAAAACTGGATTTTATAAATCAGTAGTGGGGATCATCGGCATCGCACAGAAGAATTTCCTTTGGAATAATATTGTGATGATTTGTGATGGTTGCTGGTGTTGTTGTTGTTGTTAATGACGAATTGCGCGTATATACATATGTATTATATTCCAGTGGATTTTATTTATAATGTCCGTCGACTCGATGATAAGAAGACATTCGTGCTTTACCCAAATCACAATAATAACAAATCACATTATCCAGCAGTTCGGAAACACCATTATAATACGATTAGAGGTCATCGGCGTAATTATTGTGCGAATTGTATATTTCGAAAGAATACAGTTTTTCTCGACTAATTTGTGTATAGATTAAATATTGACGCGGACTGCTAAATTCCTTTGGTAAGATAATGGAGTTGGTTGTACTTACTAATTATTTAAATTTATAATTATTACGTTTTTATATTACTCAGCAAGATATTTACCAGTAGATATATATTATATTATTCATTATTGAGTTTAGCATAATTAAAAGTAGATAAACTATTTATATAATTACTTGTGAAGTAAAGCGAATTAGATTCAATAATATCACAAAGTCCTTACAATTCTTAATTACTTTTTTTTTTAAAGGCCATTCCTGTCAAAGCTGTGTAATATGTAATTTCATTATATTTGTGATAACCATATTAAATTAGTATCATCTTCCCTTACTAGTTCAACTAATGTCTTGTGGGACATATTTACATAACTCTATATATATATAAGATTAAGTTAGACTTACGTTGGATGATATTTCATATTCACTTGATCGTCATATCACTAATGTTGTCATGAAAATTTTTCTGTAAGTCGATGTTATAGAAGCAAAATCACCTTTTGATTTCTTCATAACTACGTTGAAGACACCTTATCAAGGGTTCTCCTGGTGGTTGCCTGCAATGTTTTAAGCCACCGCACATTTTCCCCATATAAGAAAGTATGGGTCTGACTATGCCCTGGAAGATCCATAGGGTCATTTTGGGGTTCAGACCCCACTTTTTCCCGAAAAGCCTGTGGCAAGAACTGAATGCCCACATGGCTTTGTTAGTTATCATTTCCATGTGGGGATTCCAGGTAAGCTTGCTGTCTAGGATTATTCCCAGATATTTTGCTTCTTTTGAATATTCTATTGCAATTCCATTTAACTTAGGAGATGGGATCTGAAGACTCCTTTTCCTAGTAAAAGGAACTAGCACTGTTTTACCTGGATTTATTGATAGTCCCATATTCTGGCACCATCTGCTAACAATGTTAAGAGCAGTTTGCATAAGCTCGGGTAGAGCTGATTCAACCTTTCCTTTAACACAGATGACAATGTCATCAGCGCATCCTTGGGCCTTAAAGCCAGACTCTTGGAGTAAATTTAATAGCTAATCCACATCTAAGAGCCATAAAAGTGGTGATAAAACCCCGTCTTGTGGCCATGATTGTTGTGGATCGCCGTTCATGGTAGCTGCCGGAAATATGCCAGCCAGGACCTTTAAAAGGTTTGAAGGACTTGACCGCCCACCTCAACTTTGCTTCGGTGTCAATCTTCTTTGCTGATCGGTAATCCCTGTTAAGCACCACTGGTGTCACTGAGGATCTGTCGTCTACGTCGGCTCTTCGATCACAAAGTTGCAGAGTGGGAAGTGCGTTTTGAGAATAATCTCTAGCGTTCCCTTGGTATTATAGGAAAGACTTCCATCACAGTGTTTGAAGGAGCCAATACCGTTGTTATGATCCTTGGAGAAAGCTTTTTGGAGTCGCGAGGCTTTGGAGGTGCTCTCAATTTTTTCGAAAAAGTTACTCCAGCTCTTTCTTTTGGATCTCCTGAGCTCTTTGTTGTATTCGGTTAGAGCTTTTTTATATGCCTCCCATTGTTGAGTGGCCTTAGCTCTGTTGAACTGCTTTCTCAGATTTTTCCTTAATTTACCTAGCAGACTGTTCCACAAAGGAACATCTTTTTTCCTTTGGATGGTGGTAATAGGGCAGCTCTCTTCATAAGCTCGAATAAGCGTTGTTTGAAGTTGATCTGCTAGAAGATTCACTTCTTCGGTCGATTTGATCCTTTTTGGAAGGCCTATTAGTTCCTCTTGGACCAGGGCCCTGTATGCTGCCCAATCTGTCCTTTGGGATTCTTATATGTTCCTTCCTTGTTTGTAGATCCTCAATATTGATTCTATGTACCTATCATCCGATAGTGAGGCTTGATTTGAGACATGCCAGTTCGTGACCATTTCAACACCTTGATTATTGGTGATTGTCAGGTCAAGGACTTCCTGTCTGATTGCATTGCCGAAGGTGCACTCTACCCCTCGGTTGGCTATTTGTAGGCCTTTTGAGAGTACATAGTGTAGAACCTCCTCACCTCTCTCATTGATATTACTGCTATTCCATGCTGTATGATGGGCATAATAGTAGATATGCTGAATTCATTCGTAATATTCCTGCTGAGCGGTTTTCCTTTGTGCATATGACTGAACAGGAGGTATATGCGGCAGTTTTAGGTATAAGATCGAACGCTATGGGTCTCGATCGCATACATTCTAGTTTCGTTAAAACTATTCTACCTATTTTGCTACTGTATCTTACATACAACTTAAACGCTATCATAACTTCCTCCTTTCCCAAAAAATGTAAATTAGCTAAGATTATACCAATTCTTAAGAAATCTTCATCAGCATACCGTCCTATCTCTATTCTTCCATTCTTCTCTACGGTGTTCGAGAAAATACTGCATAACCAAATGTTATGTTATATTGAAAATAATAGCTTTATATCCGAATATCAATCTGGCTTCAAAGTTAAGCATAGTTGCACAACTGCTTTGATTAAAATATCCGATGACATTCGTAATTCAATTGATTCTAATATGGCAGGAGTACTTGTACTGCTGGACTTCTCTAATGTGAATGACATACTTTTGTTTAATAAGCTCGTAGCTCACTTCAATTTTTCCTCAACTGGCTGTAAGCTTATAATGTCTTACCATAGTGGCCACCAACAGCGAGTTATTAGTGGAAATAGAGCCACTCATTTTCTTCCCGTTCTTGCAGGGGTTCCTCAAGGATCAATTTTAGGCCCATTACTGTTCACTATGTCCATTAATAACTTAAGCTTGGTAGTAAATTTCATGTGTATGCTGAGGACTTTCAATTTTATATCTCTAAGCCATTGGAATCAATTGATGATGCAGTACGCTGTGCCAATACCGATCTTATGCACATACCTTCTTGGAAACTACAGAGTAAGTTAAATCTTAACGCTTCAAAGTCAGTTATATAGTCAATAGTTATACTTAAAGTTGATACATCTTTTTTCCCTGCTTTGAAGATTACTGATGAGGTCATCCCATATAAAAAATCTGTTAATAACCTGGATATTAGTATTAAATCAAACTTTAAGCAAGCTCTCAGCATCTGCAGTATATACTTCTCAAAATACATTGATGTTTTTCATAAAATCACTTGTAGTGTCTCTCATAACTTATGGATGTGAGATCTTTTATGCACTCGATTCTACCACCTGGAGAAAGTTAAATGTTGCTTTTAATTCTGCCATTCGTTACATATATTTGGTTTGAAGCGCTATGACCATGTCTCTCCATATGTAAAGTCAATCTTTGGATGTGCACTTAAGTCGTACTTGGGAGTAAGAATACTACTGTTTTTGCAGAATATAATTTATAGCCAGAAGCCCATTTACTTATTTAATAAAATTAATTTTGTACAATCATGAAGAACACTTAATTTAATACAGCCGAGTTTCAAATATCGAACTACTGAACATCAAACTCTTGGTACAATCTGTGAGACTGTGGAACGCTCTTCCAAATAACATAAAGAGAAGCAGCAATGGACGTAATTTCCAATCCTTATTATATAGCTTTTTTCAACAGTAAAACATGCAATATTCTTTAGTTAATAATGTAATTTCTTTATTCACTAATTAGCATACATAATATGTATTAATTCAAAAATTGCTTAATTAAATATATATTAAGTTTCGTCTTTCGAATTAATTATAAATTGAAAGATTTAATTGAATACACGAAATAAATATGAAAACCGTTTAAACTGAAATGCCTTAGCATTTGCAAACAAAACGTATAATTTTGTATTGAATTTCCCCACATTGGATTTTATTTCGATGTTACAATTTTTACAAATACACAAGCAGAACGGGCGATCATGCTTTTATACGAAACTTCTTAGTTATGTATGTAAAAATCGAATGACATAATTAAAAGTATTTTATTAGGGCATTTTCATACAAATTGGCTAATTATTTTTTTTTTTCATATTTTCAGGTTTACAACTTATTGTGCAAATTATATGAAGCTATAGTTGAAAATAATACAACGAATTTACGTACTCAGTGTTTCAAAATTTCCAACAAAGTCGATATGAGGCTTTATTCAGTGTAAAGTGAACAAGAAGACTCGCACGTGCTAAAATTTGTAAGTAATGAACAAAAAGCAATTTTAATTAATTAAATAATTTTAATAAAATAAACATTTTATTGGTGAAATTATTAAGACGAGATGAGTATAAACATCGTAGTACACATTATAGGTCCACCAAAAGCTTTCTAAATTAGTTGCTGCAGTATTTATTATGTAAAATAATTTTTCAGTATTACATCAATTAGTACGAGAATTACGAACACTCGTTTTTTTTTTAAATCTTATAATATCTCTCTGAAAAATCAATATCATATTGTTGCGATGTATTCCGTTGAGAAAATTCATATGCATTAATCGAAATAATAAGTTGATTGAGCATTCGAATTTTTTTTTCATTAAAAATAAGGCTTTTTACCATTTTCCAGTGTAATTCCTGAATATTGTTTCATACATATATACGCTTAGCTTTTTTGTTTTCATCATGTACGTCGTGTCAAAAATCCTATCCCAAATGAATGTATTTATTAAGTGAGGAAAATTGAGGATCATTTATTAACTTGCGAGGTAAATACACACCTCTAAATTTATCAACAACTTTGCAGTGGGTTCCTTAAGACCTCGGGAACATCCAAGACAGTCTATGTCGTTTCAATGTAGATGAAAAGATGAAAATTAATCTGTAGGACGACCAAGATCTTCTATATCTACTGCGGCGTAGCCGATCAGATACCGGGAATATTGAGGTTCTCATTTCAAAAGATTTAAGTTTAAGTCTATCTGGAGCAGTCTCCAAAGATTGCAACATTCCGTATTGAGAAGAGAGAGGAAAAGTATAAAGAAACAGACTTAATTCCTAAGAAAACCCAATCCAGTGCTAAGCGCAGCATTCCTCAAACAACTTTTAAGAAATTAGGTAAAACCAGTAATCTCCATATTCTGAGAGGGGTCTTACGCGGACCAAATAAACAACATACAGGGATATTGTTTTCCAGATCATTTATTTATTTATTCAGCCATTCCACACGGAAACGATGCTATAGTACATGTTTTGTACCCGACCATCTCAGATTTGAATGAAACTTTACACAGTTTGTATAGAATACGAAAAAAACTTATCATTTTTTTTTTGTATCCTCCTATCACGCCCACTGACCTTAGAATATAGAGAGTACAGGAAGTGTCATAAGTCAAATTTAGCGTAGTCAAATTCTGGTTGCGTTAGTATCTGTAGTGAAAGCTCAGTACAGCAGTGTAGTAGAATCAATATAGAGAGCGGGGCAACAAGATATAATGGTTGAAAATACTGCAGTTGCTCCTACCGAAAATGTTTTTAGTCGCTGCCATTGCGCCAAGATACCCACAAACGTAAACAAACAAATCTTCGATATTTCATCGTTTTTGTTATTAATTTCAATTTAATTTAATATAAAAATGTGTGTAAAGTACAAAAAATTGTTGCAAATTAGTAAACTTCGTTTGATAGGTGAAAATACATTTGTCTATTTCTTCAATATAATTCTGACCTACTTCATGATATCCTGAAAAAAGCCACGCTCATCTACACGAATTTTACAGGTATCAACACTTTCTGTTGTCTCTATATTCTAAGGCTGTCACTACTGAAATTGCTTACGTTATTTGATATTATTATGGCATCACTTTTCTATAATTGTCTCTTTTTGGTTTAACTACTTTATTTCGCCGAAGTTCAAATAACAAGTTCTATACGAAATCCACCATAGTCCAGTTTCAGTGGATTTCCATATGATTATATAGAATAGAAATGGATGGCAATACAATATTTGTAATCTTTTCTCTGGTCCCCCATAACTATTTTTAAGGATAGGCAGACAAAAATTGCTTAATTATATTTTCTTAAAAATCGCGTTTAAGGACAATTTGATGTTGTTATAGGAGATAAGTTTCCAATAAAAATAATAATTTTGAATATATTTGGAATTTGTTGAGCTTGTACATAATATGAATGTTAAAGTGAAAATTAAACTTGAAATAAGATAGATTTCACATCCCTGACAACAAAAGTGGATCTATATGAAATAGAAGATCAAGCAGTCTATGTTATACATGTCAGTGATCACGCTCCTTTCAAAAAATCATATCTAGAGAACGGGGCAACCGATTTGACTGATTTAAATGCCAAATGAAGCTTACTACTTTATATCTTTCACAAAAACAAAAAATTATCAACATCGAACCAAAATTGTTGTTTGTTAATAATAGTCCTTGTTTCAAAACTTTTTCTACTTTTTCAATATACGAATCTTCATTTTCTATCATTGTCACTACTCATCATTTGTATTCCCGATGATCCTGGCTGTGGGTTACTCATTTTAGGGTCTAACTTAAAATCAACACAAACTTTAAGCTTTACGCACTTTTAACCTTTTATTTTTCTCAAAACGATCTTTTCTTCACGACTGATTTTAATATTTTATTAAAGACTGATAATAATTGAAGCTCAGCTTCGTAACACACAGGGTGTGTTCGCTTCGTTTTGGCTCGGAAAAGCATTCACGTACAGCTGTGCTACTCATCTCGAATGGGACCCATTATTTCGTGACTACAGAAAAACTTCACTGGTATACATACACTACACCACATTCTACCAAGCAAACAAATCGCTAGGTGTAATTCAATCTAGTCTAACTTTCCAAACAAATATAGGTTTGGTGTAGCTGAGTGTATTCCCGGACTACACCAAGCTTGCAAACGAATGAACCTTATGGTGACCATGGACCTAATTACCATTGTATACATATAACCAGTATATCATTTCTGGTTTCAGACCCCATGATGTGCTTCTAAAGTGTCTACAAGTATTTAGCAATATTGTGACTCTTTCCATCAGGTTAGACAGAACATAGAAAGCGTGTGTTCTGCATCATGTTGCAAATAACCTGAGCATAATACTTGCTCCTACTGATTAACTCCTTACTATAGACAGCTTTTAGCTGCGATAATCTTATCAGAGCGATCAACTAATATGCGTGTTTTCCGAAAGATTCCTAAATATCTTCAAATGCACATAAAACACCAAAATCATTACCTAGTGTATGTTTCGTTTGATTTATCAAGATGATCAGCGAACTGCTTAGCGTTAAGCGGTGATGTTTTTTTAGTGCTCCGTTACACTAATGTTGATATAGAATCTTCTCGTTAGTTTTGATCAGAGGAGAGGATAACCGCAGAGATTTGACCTAGATGCTAAGCGCTTAGCCTTTTCCATTTCTCTTAATAGTCCTTGGTATTTGCAACTATTCATCATAACGAATGTACTATATCTAGGTACATTTTCTACTAGACGAGAAATCAGAAGATAGACATCAGGACGTGTTTTTTGTTTCTTTAATACAGTAGGAGCCGTATTCACGAACGTAACATTAAAATAAATAAGTTGGTAATATAGATCATAGTTCAGACTAACTATGATGAAAGGGATTAAAGCTAAAAAAGACTTTGTATTTTTATGACAGCTTGCTGAATAGAATCCAATAGATGTAGAAGTATTGGGCCATCCCATACGAGTATTCCTGATGCAAACAGGTTTTCTGGGGAAGAAGTGAGAAGAAGCAAAGAGATATCTCTTCAAAGTGTAGAGATATCCCTTTGCTTCTTCTCACTTCTTCTGTAGAAAAGCGGTATACATCAAGAATACTCGTGTGGAGAGGCCCATAGCTGTGTTTGAAGTCTATGGTCCACCTTGCCAATAATAAAAGGTTTCTGCGAATCAATTTCTCTATCTAGAACACAGTAAATCTAAGTCCAGTCTAGATTGTAATAATTAGCTATGTTCTTTTGTATACCTTGTTCTAGAACTCCCATATACTGGAGAGAACAAATTGTTCTGTCGATTGAAGTGAACTATTTGTACTGTTCGCTTCATTTAAATTTTTCTATGAAAAAATGTATAAGGCGATCTTTTGTGTATCTTTGTTATTATATTATTATTCTAGCAAAGTACATAAAATTTCACAATCTTTTTAGTACAAAAAGTATCGGACCTACATTTAGATGCATATTATAAAATAAATGAAAATATCGAAAATATACAAGAACTAAAATAAAATTAAAATTTGAGCATTAAAATTAAAAATAAAAACCTACTGAAATTAAGCAAAAATTAGAAATAAATATAAAAATAACAGAAAAAGTATAAGTACCTACTGCTAAAAAAAAACAGGCAGATAAAACTAAAAATTAAATCAAAAGAAAATTTAAAAAAATTATAGCTAAAATACAGGAAATAAAATAAAATATTAAACATAACTGAAAATAATTGAAAATTGAAAATTATAAAATTAGGTAATAATAAAATTGTAAAAAATCTGAAAATGAGCTACGCCGTGATACAAGAGAATAGAAAAAGGGGAAGATTAATTGAAAACATGGACCCTGATGAGATCTTTAAATGCACCGACAGATCGCGCGTTCTGATAACTGGGGGGAACATTATTCCAGAGAAGGGATATTTGGACAGGATAAGAGTTTTCATAACTAATTTGTGAAAACGAAGATGTGTACTGGAAAATTTCACAGAGATGATACGATGTGTTTGTATGTAACAAGCTTTAAAAGCGAATCAGTCCTCTCTGGCTGAAATAATCTTGTATTGAGCAACTTAGCAATTTTGTACGGTAAGGTGAAACATGGTCGTACCTACGAAATACATACATGAAGCGGATACAAAAATTAAAAGCAACTTCCGTCTTTCTAAGATAAACTCTGTCGAGTTTAGGGTATATCAAACTGCCGAAAATAAAGTAGAATTAGGGTTTTAACTAGTTTTGAGCGGATTTCGAAAGATAACGAGTCGGCAGAGAGCCAGAGCCTACGAAGTACAGTATAAATCTTACCGATAATTAACTTTGTATTGTCACAGCATTTCATATGTTGATTCAAAATTATACCTAGATTTTTAACTTTAGGCACGAAAACTAAAATTGTATCATCCAAGACCACAAGAGGTGAATCATGCGGGTCAAAGGTGCCATTATGGAATACAATACATACATTGTCTGGGTTTAGCTTTAGGCCGTTAGCTTTGGACCAGATATTGATTCTCCCCAAATCATCATTAATACGAGCAATACAATCCTCAAACAAACCAGCAGGTCTGTTTAAATAGATCTGCATATGGTCAGCATAAATGTGCACGCTGACGTCCCGAAACGGTTTCAGGGAGATCATTTATAAATAAACTAAATAAAAAAGGGCCCAATATTGAGCCCTGCGGAACACCGCACAGCAGAGGCAGGGAGCAGGAAATATTAGAATTCACTTTTACCACATGTTTTCGATCGGTCAGAAAGGCCCGGATAAAAGCGACTGAAACCAAAGAAGCAATTGAGTTTCCGAAGCAAGCACCCAAAATCAACGCTGTCAAAAGCTTTCGAAAAATCGAGCAGTGCCAAGGCAACCAAGTTGGTTAGGTCTAGCGCAGCTCTGATATCAGTGGATACTCTCAGTACTGCGGTTTCGCAGCTATGGTCACGACGAAAATCAGACTGCCATTTGCTTAGGAGCTCTTTCGAATTGAGATGCTCAACTAATTGCCTATTCAGTAGCTATTACAGTACTTTCGATAAAAAGGTCTGAAATCTGAAGGGGACTGAGGAGAAGATTTTTTGGGTATTGGCAACACTGTAGCGGTTTTCCAGCCGTTGGGAAAAGACGAAGTCATAAGACATGTGTTTACGATATGGAGGATGTACATGTCTATGAAAGGAAGCAACAACTTAACAAACAGCGGAGACATGTTATCTGGACCGATAGCACAAGACTTGACAAAAAAAAATTACGTCAATTAATTCGCGGCGGTCTATTCCGCGGAAGGAAAAAGATTATTCGTTACCTCTTGTTATATTGGACGTCATTATATTTGAATTATCATGCATTTCATACAAAAATCCTTGCTGTATGTTAATAGGAGAAGTGAAAAAAGCATTGAGCACATCCGGGTCAAGTTCACAATTTGTTTTGTCCTTACCAAAAACTCCCGCTAGCCGTAAGTTATGCCAAAGAGCTTTAGCAGGTAGATGGCAATTAAATTTGGAGCTAAATTCACGGCGTTTGGCCCGACGTATTGCAGTTGTGGCGATGTTTCGAACGGTCATGATCAGTCTTAGTACGCATATAGCGGCGATGTTCTGCGTACACAAAATAACACAGCTATTATACGTTTTCTAATAGATTATTAAACCAAGCTCTTTTCATAAAGGGAGAGAAAAAAATCATGAAATTAAACAGCTGTTATCTATCCGTTATGTGCGATAACGTAATTTTTATTGTTAATATTGATTGCGGAATATTAAATACTAAAGAAAATATTTTGTCTGATCAATTTATTAAAGTGATTTAGATTTAGTCTACAGTGCACTTTTGTTTTTACTTTCTTCTATAAAATCCTTAGACGTGTTTTGTTCTGAATATTTTATAATTACATAATATTGACAAATTCAATCTACTTCGTAATTTTGCATGTACATGAAGTTGTGTGTCTGTGTTCAATCGATTCACAAAATGTATAAAATTCAGTAGAGCAGCACAAAACCGATTATCCCCTTTATCCTCCCAGTTCAATTTATGATGGAAAACGTGGTGCGGGAGGATTTGTTAAGGCGTGTTAAATATTGCTTGTCTTGCTTCGGATTATCCGGATATGATGAATCGGATTGTTCACAGATCCGGGTATTTGGATATTAGCAAATCCGAATCCAATTTTCAGCTATAATGTATACCCGCGACTTGAGCAAGAAACAACGATTGTAGCAAGAATCAAGTGAAGGATTTTTCCCACAAGAGAATAAGATTACCCGTTAAAAAGGAATAGATGTATTCTTTAGAAAGCAAATCAAATATATATTCAATATAGGAAAGAGAAATCCGTTTTTCAAACAAACTTTCATGTAAAACTGAAAAACAGAAGTAGTCATATAAATTAATCATAAGTGCTTAGAACGCTTTAAGCTATTAATGGATCAAATTCTTTCAGTTGGGTGTAGAACCAATCAGAATGTCCCTAATGTAAACAGAGCAGACTGACTGTTGTGTTGTCACATGGTCTAAAGACTACACGGTATGTTTGACAGTTCGCGGCATATCGCTTATGACGTCAGCAAATACCAAAGCAATCGGGGGGACATTGCATTAAATCGAAGAAAAATAAACTTATTTAAGGTGAAAACAAACCCAAATTGAGTAACAGCATCATTAATAATGGATGCCCTTTCCCTTTCACTGGCTCTGTTGGATATCTTTGATACTTCTTCAGGAACTGGTAGCAGTTTATTCGGAATTACATCCTTTCTTAATTTGCTTTTCTTCATTTCATTACAAAGAAGTCTATCTTGAAGTTGATAATCTTCAGTAGTAAAATGATCTGAGCAGACCCTCGCATTGTTTATATTTTTAATTTATTTTCCATACACACTTTCAACCACTTGCGGCATAGTAAAATGTCTTTAGGAAAATAAAAGAACTTCACCGTTTTATTGTTTTTTACTTGGGAGTTATTATATTACACCCTTTTACACTACACGAAACTATTTAATTTAATTAATACAACTATTTTCACTTTAAATTAATCATCAGTAAACGATTTATACCACCTACAAAGTCAATGGTGCATAACCGAAATGTCAATTCGCAAGTATTTGCTGACGTCAGAGAAAAAACAATAATGGCGGTATTTCATTCTCTCTTCTCCATCTTGTCTTGTAGTCCTTATACTATGGTGTTTTCATATGGACGCATTTGTAATTTTGACGACAAGTTTCGCTCAAAGCTAACAAGTCTAGTGAGAGCAATTATTGTCTATTTCATTCTTACTTATTAATTTAAAGATCGAAACATGTGTGGCTTTGTTTAGCACGATTCGATCGTTCCAACTCTGTTGTCAAACAAGTACGGACAGAGTGAAAGGATTATAGGAAGGATTTTTAATGAGATTCTCAATGCTTTATCCATCTCTTTTTTACACATTAATTTTTGATAATGTTTTTAAAGTGTCACAAAGAAAATAAAAATATTTTTGTTTTAGATCTGGCGGAATCAACTAATTTTATTTGCAATTGGGGTTTTCTCTCTCTCTCTTTCGCACACATAAAAAAATATATCGCTACCTCAATACCACAACTCGGATGACTCGGATTTACGTATTTTGAGATATAGTGACTTGAAGAGATGTCTTCTTTTATTATTAAATGTCAGTCTATGTACCTATGCATGTGCATACATTTATATACAAAATATCTATCTTTTGATAATCTTTATGGACATGCGCAGAGCGCAACTTATATGTAAATACAAGATATCTTTTTGTAGGTTTATTTAACCGTTTAACCATTATCTAAAAGCGATCACTTTTCGACTAATACTAGTATTAAAGTGTCGATATTGTATCCTATCCAACCGTTAAGAACTTACTTATTTTTATCTTATCCCATACGAGACTCGAACTAACAATTTTTAGAATCGTTCATAGATGGAACTTTGAGAACTTTTATTTTTAACGATTCTAAATTAAATTATATTATAAATACAAGAAGAAAAAAAAACAACTGTCACGTCGGGTTTTTGAAGCCTTCCGCTTTCCGGGCGACTGCTCGTATCACAGGTAGCCGGAAATTGGAAGGTCTCGGCTTCAAAAACCGGACGAGGCGGTTGTTTTTTTTTTCTCTTGTATTTATAAATTAAAAACTTCGTCAGATAACAAGATTGGAAAAATATTTGAAATAACTTGAGTTCACTGCAATTTTGGTTATAGTTATTTTATAAAAAATATTAATATAAATTCGAAAATTAACTTATATTCGGTCTTCATGAAATTGCCATAGAAAAAATTATTAGACTTTTTCACATATGTAATATTAATAAAACGTTTAATTAGAAACAATTCAGGTGTTCGGCATGCAAAAATGCTAATCAAAATTTTTACTATGTATATTTAATGAAACAATTTTGAAAAAAATGCATAAATCGATTTTAGTCATCTTTCAAGCCAAGGTTGGGTGAGTCATTTGTATCTTCGGCTGTTTCGAGCTTATATCAATTCTTGTCCAAAATAAAATCATCACCATATACATATTAAGTAAGTTCACTTTCACTAATTAGTTTAATTTAAAATAAATTTTGTAACAAATTTCGACATATTTATTTTATTATTTCTCGTCGTTTTCACTAAAAATTCGAAAATTATTATTTAAAAAAAAAAAAATGTTTTTACATTTTTTTTTCTTTCGCCTTGATGTCTTACTATACCGAAAATATACAGCGTAATGAAAATGAAATACGTTCAAAAAATATCAAAAGCTTGCGTCATCCAACCATCATATTCATATCCGATGGAAAACAAATAATGAGGGATGGGATGATGAGATGTTTACTTTTCCTGTTCCCAGATATTCGCTCTTCTGATGTTTTCATTAATAACTTTCTCTTCATTTATTTACATGATCATCATAATTGAGAATTGCACTTATGTCTCTGACGTCATAACTATGTATACATAGAAATAAACAATGCAATACTTTATTCATGGCAGACGCAGAGTACAAAACCTAATAACCTATGATGCTTTCAGTTTGCACAATAACAACAAATTATTTAAGAATAAAATAAATAATAATAACAATAAAATTAAATAGGTTGAAAAACAAGGGAAAAACTTACAATTGGTCTAACAAGGGGAGTTTCCCTATTCGTCATCACCGATTTCATTTAAATTCACTGTATATGTTGGGTTTGACTAGAAATGAAAGTGACGCAAGCGGGAGCTCCAGATGGCCAAGTGAAACCGAAATAATGCATAATGTAGTTGAACCCGGGATTAAAATTAACACTTTTAGGAAAAATTTTATAATTACCATTTTGCGGGTATATCCGCAACATTTAAGCCACTCTCTTTTTGTCATAATTATATATATAATCTGTTATCTTTCATATACAGAAAACCAGAGGTCACTACCTCAATTAGTTTAGGAGCATTTTCCAAAATAAGATTGCAAGATTTGCTAAATTACTTTCAACTTACTTTAATTAGCAGCATATATACTGTAAAGCTATCACCTTTATCTCTCGGCCAAATTCCAACCGATTTTCAAAATTCTTTTTCTTTTTGCTAAGTTCATTGTGAGTTTTTTATGCTTTTTGAAACTATTATGAGATTCGTACGGCAACGGGTTACAGAGTGGTAGCCCGTAGTGGGTTACTTATATATTATTATAATAAAAAAAAATATTTTTCCAGGGGTGGGGGTATTTATTTTATATTCTACTATCTGTATAGAATATTCGTACACAATCTCATCAAAATCGGATGAAAAATTCAATGTCAAAAGGTCATTCATATATACCAATAAGAAAAAATTTCTCATTTTCCGAATTCGGGTGTTCTGAGGGAGGTGGAGTAAATATTATCCGATTTGCAAAATTCCTTTTGCTTGTTTTTTTTTGTGATTTGATTTTTTTCTGATTTTTTGCACATAAGGTACCTGCGTCAAAAAAAGGCTCACATAATTTGAAAATACAATAAATTAAGTATTTGGTGATATAGAGCTACAAAAACAAGTTTTCCGTGAAGTTTATTTATTTGCACAAATAAAAAAACTATAACAGAAGTGAGTATTTGAAAAAATAATTCAGTTTTATAAAAATTTTCCAACGGCCTTATTAAACTAGCACAGTATAATACGGCTCAAAGCAAAAATTTACGTTTTCAAAATCTTAATCAGCGGAATTATTCTCTTTAAAACTAAAACTAAGAAAATCAACAAAATTCGGTTATTTTTAATAATTTCGAATAAAAATGAAAATAGGCCTTTTTACCCTCCAGGGGGATAATAAGGCCCCCAGCAACTTAAGTTATAAATTTCTTAACCTACAACAGAGTAAATACAAACAGCCTTCAATCTTTGGAACAAAAATAATGTCACAATCATAATCTTATAAGGGACATTAGTTTCATTGAGGATTTAGGTTAGGTAGGGTAATAAGGCCTGCGATCTACTCCAGTGGGCCTTATTAGACCTATGACAAGATTTTACAAAATTACTCATTAATGGCAAAAACACAATCGTGGGCGAAAATAAATACTGAAATCATAAACTACATTACCTAACATTTAAAGTAAATAAGTTACTACATGTGGAAATAGCAATTAAACAACGGAGGTTATGATTTTGTCTAGGCCAAAATTATAATTCCAAGCAGCCATACTCCTCTCGGTGACGTACCGTTCATTACTGGCAAGATGGCGGCGCTAGCTGCGGACCCCCTCTCGACGCCGTTCGTGTCGACTTAATGCATGTGCGCATAAAGTATGAGGTTACTGCGATTCATTTTAGTAGGAATTTTTAAATGTGGGCCTTATTAGCCTACGGGTTTTATTTGCCACAAGTACCTTATTTTCCTTCCCCTTTTGATTATCATCGATTAATCCAAGTTTTTATTTTTTTTTATGGATGCGCTTTTACTAAGAGTTTATTTGTACAAAATTTCAGGTAGATCGGATGTCATTTACACCTATTTAAAAAAAAATTAAATCTATAAAAATTTTGCATACCCACTTTTCGCCATCTACCGGCGATTTTTGAAATCGCACTTACGCCACTTACAGAATCGCAAATCTACATACCTACCTCCTCTTTGATTGGCAATTTACCCGAATGGTTTTGGCACTAAAATTCTGCTGCAATTTAACCGCTATAATTCCCGTGAAAATTTGCAAATAGCATTTTCCAAGGGGTAAGCCTACAAAACCCCGAGCTCCCCTAAATTATGCATTATTTCGGTTTCGTTTGGTCATCTGGAGCTCGCATTTGCGTCACTTTCATTTCTAGTCAAGCCCTACTTATATTGTGAATTTGGACGAAATCGGTGATGACGAGTAGGGACCTTCTCCTTGTAGGACATAGGGTATAAGATGAACATAAACTTAAAGTTAAATCCATAAGTTTTGTATGGCAACACCATTTTTGAAATTTGATTTACTATTCTTGTCAAAACGCTGTGTACGCTCTATACGACGACGCATTCTCAGGAAGTTTCCAAATAATATAGTGAAAAACCAAAGTTTTGTATGGCAATACTAAGAAAAGGTTGACCGATTTAATCCATTTTTGAACTAGTATTTCAAATTTTTATGAAAATGCTGTGTACAAAATTTTAGAAATTTACATCAATGCTTTCTCTGGCAGTTTCCAAAAATATATAGTGAAAAATCAAAGTTTTCTATGGCAACACTTAATGACTTACCTCTTCTCATCTAACAGCCTATTATATGCATATGCCAAAATGTATAGGGTTATTAACAACGTTATCGACTGTGTCCTTTTTTAAAAGGATATTCTTCAATTACAAAAATTGTGTCAAGAGAATGTGCATTGAAATTGACGTCAGTAAATGTAAATGTATATCTTATTATCGTAAAAAAGAGATTTTATCTCCTTCGACTACAGAATTTATAATACGTCGTCTCTGTTTGGTGTTGATGAATTAAATGATCTGGAAGTCATATTTGATTGTAACCTTCTCTTTGCTTCACACATCAACTTCATTAAGTCCAAAGCTTTTCCATTAATGGATTTCATTTTCCGTACTTATCAGTCGTTTAAGTGTGCGCTTTCATATACTATTCTCTTTTTAACTCCTTAGTACGAAGTATTCTTGAATATGCGTGTCAAGTATGAAATCCATTCTATTCCTCATATAAATCGCAAATCAAGGCTGTCCAGTGTAGATTCACCAGAATTATACTGTTCACATTAGAAAACATATTCGTGGATTACCCTGAGAGACTAAGCAGACTCAATCTGTCTACACTACAAAAGAAATATAACTCTAGATTTAATAACATAGACATTTTCAATACTGGCCCGTATCATTTAAAAGGTTGATCCTGATTGAGATCGGACATTAATTAATATTGGTTTATCCCCCTTCCTTATTCACATATTGCTTTGCCTTATTGTTTCTGTTTACCCAAGCTTTCAGTTTCATTTTGTATATTAAGCATTCCTCCTTAGTTTTTCCCTCTGTGCTTTTCCTGGCCACTCCTAATTAATTAGTAAGACTGTACAGTCCTGTAATCTCACTATATTGTAAGTTGTTACTTTAACTAATTGTAATCTAAGTAGTTCTTTACTATTTCTACGACAACACCATGTACCACATATCAGCTCTCTGTGTTGACCCGTTCTCAGCCAGTGCCCAAAAATATATAGTGAAAAACGAAATTTTTATATAATAACGCTACGAAGGAGTTGCTATTTTACGAACTTAAATTTACTTTTTTTAAAAAAGCCATGTACAAAATTTCAAAGTGAACACAGTAGTTATGCTATGCCGGTTCTGCGCCAAATTCCCATGTACAGGGTTTTCCAATAAGAGGTGTTATTTTGATATTCAAAGAAAAATGCCATTTTTTGAGATAAATGACCGGATCTTTATTTCATTATAAAGAGGAAGGTATGCCGTTAATAATAGAAAATAACTTCAGCCAAATGACCACCATGACCACGCCTACAGGACCATATCCTTTTCATGAAATTTTCCATAACCAAATCGCAAAGTGGCTGCCTTCGATACCCTCAAGAATTCCATCTTTGAGGTCTTGAATCGAGGAAGAAGTCGCAAGGTGTTAAGTCACAAGATCTCGGTGGCCAATTGTGATCACCTCTTCGAGAGATAACACGGTCCGGAAACTTTTCCCGTAAAAGATCAATGGTTTCGTTGCTTGTATGGCACGTAGCGCCGTCTTGTTGAAAGTAAACGTTGTCCAGATCAATACCATCCAATTCCGGCCATAAAAAATCATTAATCATCTGTCGATAGCGCAATCCATTCACCGTCACCGTTGCTCCAGCCTCATTTTCGAAAAAGTAAGGTCCAATGACCCCGCGGGACCATAAACCGCACCAAACAGTCACACGTTGAGGATAGAGAGGCTTTTCAACAATAACTCTTGGGTTTTCCGAGCCCCAGATGCGACAATTTTGCTTGTTGACGAAGCCATCGAGGTGGAAATGGGCCTCATCACTCAAGATGAGTTTTCGATGGAATTCCGGATCATTTTCATGCATTTCAAGGACCCAATCAGCAAAGTCTCGACGTTGTTGATGATCGGCCGGCTTGAGTTCTTGTGTTAACTGAACTTTATAAACCTTAAGACCCAAATCTTTATGCAAAATACGGTGTAATGACGTTTGTGGAATGCCTAATTCCAAAGAACGACGAGGAATGTACAAACCTGGGTTTTCTTCAACACTTTCGGCTACAGCAGCAATATTCTCGGCTGTTCTTGAGCGACGTGCACGGGTTTTATTCTTCACATCACTAACTTGTCCCGACAGCTCGAATTTTTCTACCAATTTCTGTATTGCGGTCCGACAAGGTGCTTCACGACGACCCAAAAATGTTCGAGTTTTACGAACCGTCTCATTTTCACCATTTTTATAGTGAATTTTAATAATTGCAATACGTTGTTGAATCGTGTATCGTTCCATTTTTATTAATGGCGTAGTTTCTACTTGTCAAATGTCAAAAAATGACAGCTCCAAAAGTGACATCTACCGAAATAGCGGGCTAATTAAAATAACACCTCTTATTGGAGAACCCTTTATTATTAATAGGGGCGATAGAGAAAGAGGTTCCGCTTCTCATCTAAGTACCCTAGGGCGTCTTATTCGAACCTAAGTTTTTTCTTTTTTTTTTTTTACAAAATTTATAACGTTATTGCGGGACATCTTTAACCTATGCTGCCTAGAGCTTCATGGTCACAGAGGATGTGTTCAGCAAAAGGGACAGGTCTCGCTATAGACCTTACCCATATTCTTAAGATGATATTTGATGTTCAGTAAGTAGGCCCGTTATACTTGAAAGCCTTGCTTGCATCCAACGGCCCGTGGTTTCACGGGCCAGGCCATTTAGTGCGGATGCGTTCGCGGTCTCGTATTGACCTGAAGTGATTTGCGGCACGGTGCCTAGTTTTGATTAAACTGTCATTCCAAAATGTCATGTGAAGAGAAAATCGCTGTTTCTGTAATACGCTCGCACTCGTCATCACGGATCAACTTGCCGTGCCTTTGAAGTTACCGACTCGAAATGGATTGGATGCGCCATCACAGGCATACTGCAGTCAAATAAGCCGGAGTTATAGTTATAGGTAAATAAGCGACTTGCGTTGTAGAAAAATTTTTCAACAAACATCCTAGTAAATGCAGAAAAAATCGCACTTTTCGACCTAGCGTTTACTGGTATGTTCGTTGTTGTGAGCCTATCATCGAACTTCTATGGTAGGCGATCAGAGATAACCATACTGACGGAGACCTCTCTGATCGCTGGGTCGCAAATTTCGAGTTTTTCTGCATTTTTAATGCATTTTATAAATTCATAGAAATTATATTCAATGAATTTTAGTCTGCTGTAGACGAGAAATTATCCACCGTTCGAAAGGGGAATACATGGTCAAACCTACGGCATCGAAAAATACATCGAATTCAATAATTAAATGCAATGTCTAATTCACGTTCACACATACTATCCAGCTTGGGAAAAACAATATTACCCGAACTTAAATGAGGAAAAATTAACGATTTCACTAGAATTAAACGAATGCTATACAAGATAAGATATTGGCAGATAGACAAAGCCTGCGCACAATCTATAATATACACATTTTCCTCAATTTTATATTGATATTATCTAAATTGGGGACCTTACTAGTTACTAAGCACAGGTAGGAGCAGTGCCCTCTTTACGGATGGACCCACCTAACCACTGCGATAGTAGACCAACCTAAGACCAATTCTGAAACCAATAAGACACCCCATTTTCAATCTAGTTTAGCTATTAGAGTTTGGCTACTGAAAGTAGACCGTGGGATTTATTTCAACTTCTATATATGGCAACAAATTTTCGTAGAAAGTAACGTATATGACCCCAATATTTTTTAAATTTCTGGCATTTTTTCATGGTTATACTTTCAGTAGCCCAAACTCAATTTATTTGAATTACCGAAAATTTTTATATTGTCGGTTGAGGTTAGGCCTAACGCGCACTTGAGATTTTTTGTCTTGGTTCTTGGTCACTGTCGCCATCCTGTTGCCGTGGGCTAGTTTAGTACATACACAGTGAATAACTGTCATATAAGGATTTAGAAAATATCGACGCTATTGGGCTCTTCCAATTTGGAGCGAAGGGGTACTTAAGGGAAAATTTCACTTAATGTTTGATGAACTGGGATCCTCTCCAGAAAAATTCTCTGGATATTTATGAGCAAGATGGGTATCAAGAGAGTGTTCAAAGTTTAAATTAACTTGTATTGAGATGTGGGCGCTGCGTGTTAGATTATAAATATATCTTGTACAGTCATTCAATGCAACTGTCAATTTATGACGGCAGCGTGAGTCTAACTTGGCCAATACTATTGTACTATACGTAAAGTGGGGAAGAATCAAACTACGTACCAGTTTCAGTCGCAAATCTGTTGATAATAAATACCCATTGACACTCAGCTGCCTTAAGGAGCCATATACCTTGCATAAGATATTGGTAACATGACTGCAGCACGTAAATTCTGTGTTTAGAACTGCACCTAAATTTCTTTACAGAGCTAGAGAAGGGCAAGGCAAAGTTGTTTAAAATAACCCGTGGTAGCTCTGACGCCTCAAGATTGTTTCTATAGATCGGTATACACACAGACTTGCTAGGATTCAGTAGTAGCTTATTAGCTATCGATCAATCATAAATTCTCGTTAAGTCTTCATTTATGCGAGCGACACAATCTTCTTGCAACATAATTGATCTGCTCAAGTAAATCTGGACATCATCAGCATATAGATAATATTGACATCCTTAATTACCGATAATATCCGTTGAAACCTTCAGAAGGACAGTTTCGCAGCTATGTTCGCTTCGAAAACCTGATTGGTAAGATGATAGAAGCTGATTCTGGTCAAGATATTTGCTGATCTGATTGTATATGACTTTTTCGAGGACTTTGCTGAAGAAACACAGCAAACTAATAGGCCTATAATCATTAATTCCACCAGGACGAGGCTTTTTAGGAACAGGGACAATAAGGGCTTTTTTTCATAAAGACGGAAATTGAGAAGTTGCAAGATATCAATAGATAGATAGAATATCAGCAATACTGGGAGCAACCATCTTAATGAATCACGGCGGGAGCAGATCATGCCCAAGTGCAGTAGATTTTAAAGCAGACATGGCAAAGAGAACATCAGTATCATCAATGCAATTAAACGCAAAACCCTCAAAACACCTATCATCCACCACATGATGACTATTAGGGACTGTAAGAGTAGAAGACCCAAAAAACTCACTTAGGGTCTCAGCATCAATATTGCATTGTCGAGTCTCGCTACCAGCAACACCAAGTGAACGGATATTGCTCCAAATTTTTTTTGACTGGAAGATCTGGATTCAATTTAGTGCTATAGAACGACTTCTTGGCAGATCGAAGTTTAAGGGTTACGCGGTTTCGAACTTTCTTGTAACGATTATGACTTAGAGGGTTACGTGTGGCTTTATATTAACGCAGTAGTAGATCACTTTCAGCAATAATTGAATGTATCTCTCTAGTTAACCATGAACAACACTGAGATAAAATCTTTCGCAATGGTACATGCCGATTGAAATGTTGTAGTAGTAGATGGTTTAGGGTACTGACTTTGTCATCAACCGATTTCATTGAAAAAATATCTAGCCTAGGCAAATTAAGACAGTCTGCATATAGCAGGTCCATATCAATGTTCTTGTAATCTGTATAGGAAAATGAGACAACGTCTTCCAAAATAATGGCAGTCAAGCAGCGACGAAAATGTTACCAGTGCATGGACATTCATATAAACGTCATATAAACGTGAACACGCGGTGATAGTTTCATAGTTTCAGTTGGTAGCCGGAAGAACTGAAAAGCCACGTTGCTGTTACGTTACTTCATACGCGCATAAACATTAAAGTCTAATGGAATCGACGATGGTGACAAAACAGTTTCGTGACTAAAAGTCTCCAGTGCGCGATTGGTCTTAATAAACTTTACGTTATTAGTCCTGTTGATAATCCAAAATACTTTCTCTTAGCGGGCCTCCATATCCTAAAGTTCCCAGGACCCCAACTTGGCTAAAGATGGCCATGGGTAGGAGGGAATCGTTTAATACTACTGGTGGAACATCAAGCAAATCAAATGATTTTATTGCATTCGATATAGCTATAACTAGAAATGCATAACTATCTTCAAAAAATTACGTAACGACATATCGTTTCTTCCTCTTAAAACATTATTCAATTCGACCGAACTAGAAAGATTTTTCTTACTCAGAAAATGAAGCAGTTTTTTTTTTTTTTGTTACAAAAATATCAAAAAGTTCGTAACATGGTTAATTGCCAATTAGCAAAAATAATTATTTGTTGCCCTTCTCCGCATACGACGACGACGACGACGACGACAAGTATAATATATGTAATGTACAATATCACGGTCTTCATATTGACCATATTAAATATGTTCAGTGCTCTATTTCCATAAATAATCAGAGTCATAGCAAGCAGCATACTTGTGAGAGCATATATACATACTATAATTAAATTTTTTGCTCTAATAACAGTTTCCTTTCAAGTTCCAAATGAATGATATCTACTCAAATATTTTTTTATGTTACATATGCAGATTTAGTTACATGGCTCAAGCCGAAAGAGTCGCGCAATTTCTGCACATTATTTAGTAGATAGAACGTGTGTAAGTACATAATTATAATCGGCGTCACATCTTATTACGCGAAAACTGGGTTACTACGTTTTATTTAAAACAGTATCACAGACGTCGTCGGCCACACGAGTATAATATAAAAAAGTCTTATCAATTTCCTCAACATGTCTTTGCCTCTAATCAGTTTATACTATTAGCGTAAAAAAAAAAAATTTTTGTTTTTTTTTTACTTTGAAAATCGCAATTTGTTAATTCATAAGCATTTTCATCTTATGTTATGATTTGTATAGTGTATTCCATTTATGCGTAATTCCTCTGGATTCCCTATATATACATAATGTAGTTCAAAGGTTGTTCTTGTCACGTTTCGCAATAATCATCCCGTGTTTAATTTAACCGGAGCATTTACTAAAAAATTAAGATTACGGAAATGAGATGTTTAAGACGCGTAGTTAATTGCCCATAAAATTTTGGCTGATGCAAGATCTTTTCGAAAATTGTATAGTTTGATACGCACACGCTT
Source organism: Dioctria rufipes (assembly GCA_963924295.1). Lineage (NCBI taxonomy): Eukaryota > Metazoa > Arthropoda > Insecta > Diptera > Asilidae > Dioctria > Dioctria rufipes. Next base: position 26,256,802 of record OZ002745.1, on the reverse strand, counting down.
TAAGTAATAAATTATCATCCTGGCGTTAAAGATTGTGAAATGAGAGAAGAAGAAAAAAACTATCTTCTTTGAGGGATGTTGTAATTGCGTACTAGTTATTTTATAAATTAATTATAAAGATCTAAAAACAATGCACAAATGAAAATTCGATGCTAAGGAGTAAAAATGTTGGACACAGTGTTGTAAGCATGTGTGTATACATATGTAGGTACTGTATACGAACTGATGGACGGGAGCAATAAATTTCATCATCACAATCAGAAATTTCTCTGTTTCCTTAAAACTCGGACGATGATCTCTGTAGACAGGTTTATTTCATCAGCCATGCCTGATTTATACTTTAATCAAACTCTCTTTTCTTTTGGCGCATGCAATATTGAATGGTTATGAGTGCGATTTGGAGGAATCGTCGATACATTTCATACAACACAACACACTGCAACCCGGTCAGACAAGCGTTTATTGGAGAATTTTCTTAAGAAAATTACCAATAATTGTTATGCAATTATCTTCCAGTGCCAACTTATAAATATCTCTCGACTGTGCTATAGCTAAGTATTAAGTTAAGTAGCTCAATCATCTGGTCTTGGCTTACCGCGAAATCATTTTAGATAGCTAGCTGTGTTAAACCACACGATCAAGATACGTATACATAAATAAATAAGAAGTGTGTACAATTCCTACGTATGTGAATAATTAAAGTTATTGGAAGGTGTGCTATACCAAACATAAGAAAAATCACACCTGAATTTGTGGCCACTAAAAATTTTCTTCTAAATTACCTCTATAAATCTACCAATCTGTCACAGACAATAATTTTATAGAAGAGAATATTATGTAAGTCAATAATTAGAAATATACAATTAGAGAGAGGAGCTCCATAGACCTGCTAACTAGCAAGATTTGATGGATTCGAAAGGTGAAAAAAAAAATCAGAAGACGTGAATCGATGAGTTTTCAAGAAGTTTCATTTCTGTTTAAAATGTTTTAAACAATTTTCAAATTGTACAAATTTCAGTGGAGTAAATTTTTTGATTTTTTTGTAATTTAATATTTTTTATCTGCTGTAAAATTTAATTTAATTACAAAACTACTAATATAAGTGTGTTGTTCAATTTTGTTGTTGTTTTACTATGAAAAGATATTTTCAATAGTTTATCGTCTAGACTCGGGTAATTTTTTTCGAAATAAAGGATTATGTGCCTATCGAAATATGATTTCGAAATATTTGACACATTATGTTTAAAACGTTGTAATCAGGCCTGTTAAGTACTTAAGTACTAGTACCAGTACCAGTACCAAAGGACGCATTTACTACAAATAGCGCCATAACGCGAAGTACTTCAGTTCTTGCAAATTATTTAATTACGCCTTTTAATAATAAGAGGTTTAGGAGCAGGGACAGAATTATCGTGTCTTTTTCCCAAAAAAGTTAAATTATAGTCTTTGTGCAGTGATTTATTTTTAAGTTCTTCAATAAATTAAATTAGTTAATCTGTGTTATTTTTTGTTAAATTATTTACTCCATCTCTGATTGCTATATTCATATCTTTTGTCGCCTTTAACTCCATTTCTTGATCATTGTTCATCTGAAAAGCTTGTTTTTCTAAAGGCAAAATCAAATACTGTATAAAAAACTTCCAAAATTATAAATTAAAACAGCGAAAGCTTATACGATTCTGTGTCATTTATTTCCTATCCTTCAGGACTTGTACTTAAAAGATTTTAAGTCCAAGTCCTGACACTGGTACCTACTCGTACTGCGAATTTTACAGCTTGGAATACAAAAAACTGACAAATTAATAATGCTCTAAACTGAATAAAATATTTTCACGTTTTTCAACTACAAAACTAATTGTTGTAGTAGTGTCTATCGTTTTCAATACAATTTCTTGTCAGTTTGAGTTTTTTTTCTTTTCATCTCGCGTGTAAGACTCTCCACTCCAACAACCAAAGAGATTTTGATTATTCAAGGTCTTTTATGTGTTTGTTTTTCTTTTGTTTTAGAGGAGGAAGCATATTTTTTTACATATGCCTGTAGGTTTTTATGCTTTGCTAAAAGTGAAAGTTTAATTTCCAGAGCACAATAAGTTTCCACTCAACGTTGCACTCCTGCTGCAAGATGCACATTTCAGCTTGGAGCAAACTGAGCCTACGGTTTTAATTATTTTTTTTCAGGTAAATTTTCAGGTGAATTAACGTAATTTCGATCGGTGCTGAAAGCAGGTACGATTTACTTTTTTAACTTTAGGTAAGGCAAAATGTATTGGCCAAAGCTATTTGCCAGTGTTATGTTCACGACAATATTGTAATTTAGCAGCATTATCAACCTTCACTTTCGCTAAAACTAGAGCACAGAGTCTCGCCGCCACGCCGGCCGGGCCATTATCATGTTTTGTAAAAATACATAAAATCCAGACAAAATTCTTTTAATGACTACCCAGGTATTTCACTAATTAGTTAAGTACTAAAAATATCAATTTCTTTATTATATGAATATGATTAGGATAACAAAAAAAAAAGAAACTTCATCATGTATTTTCCCACTAATTGGTTTTAAAATTGTAACATGGCGGCAATTGGCCTCCTGTCCTAGCTGCCTCACTAAAGTCTAAAATCAAAATAGTTTCATGTTTCATCATTTCATTTCACACACTACCTTACCTCTTCTTTTACCCTCGAGAGAACCAAAGAAAAAAAAAGATTATTTTCACATTTGCCTTCTCCTCTTCCAAAATGTTTCATTTCATTGGCTAATACTACTGCACTTAACGAATTTTGCAACCATTTCCATATTTCGGTCATGCGCAGAATATTAAACACAATTTTACAAAGCAATTGGATATGCATGATCTGAAGATTTTGCTGATCGCCTGGTATTTGCTGTTTCTTTAAAACATACAAGAGTGAATGGGACAAAATTACAAAATATAGTGAACGATAGCGGCTGCCATTTTTCAACTGCAAATGTTTTGTTTCTCTAAATTAATGACACGTCTGCCAATAGATGGCTCCGGGGGTATCGAAATGAGAAATTTTTACCTTGATGAAATCAAATTTCCATCAGCTTGGCAAGTTTTTCAATTTCCTGGTGCGATTAATATTTAATTTCGTTGTTAAGAGGCATGAAAATAACAATCGATATCTGACAAGAAACGAAAATAATTAAAATTTAGCATTTTTTTTTTTAATTTTTTTTCTAGATCGATAATTTGAGAAAGAAAGAAGAAAGAAGATAAAATTATCCGTTAGAAATTTTACAAATAAATAATTTTTATTTTAAAATGAATTTATTCGATGGGCTCAGCTATCTGTAGCAAAAATTTACATATGTCATAGCACAATAGCAGTGTGGAATTACAATACCCTCCAGGAAATTTAAGAAATCTGCATGTAGGTAGGATCAGGATCAGGATTGTAGGTCAATTGTCTTGTCGCAGTCCTCCAGTTTTAGTCTTGTACCAAAAATACATAACTAAGATAATTCATTGCAGTCGCGATTGTTACGCGTTACTCCGTGTCTTCTTCATAATTTTCCATGCGAGCTTTTCATAATCCGTCCGAGGCACGTTTTATTTATTTTAATCGATTTTACTGCGCTTTGTAATTTTGTAACATCAACCAGCCACGTTTCAGTTTCACGTCCTAATTTTGGTGGAATTAGTATTCGGTATAGATCCTCACCCTCTCACCCCTAACTACCTTTCTTACTACTTAAGGAAGACCAAATGTGTATAATTTCATCTCCAAATTAAAAGCTGCTGTTGTTAATAATTTGTATTCCCTGTTCTGCTTTCAGATGTTGTTGAAATCCTAAACGTCGTCGTCTTAGTCGAATTTTATTTTCATGCTAATGATCTAAAAAGGCTTTACTTGGTGGCCGCAGAATATCTCTCACCAAATCTACTAAGTCACCAGTTCACATTGTTTTAATCATTCACCAGAGCACAATAGCAGTAGCAGATAACGGTATACCTACATCTAATGCACCACATTGCGTTCTATCCCCTAGATAATGCCAAAAGGATATGTATATAGAAAGCTACTTCTATGTTAATAATCCAGTTTAGAACGAAGTATAATGCTTAGATACTTAGCCGTCATGACACACCTCTGACGCAAAAAAAAAAGGAACTTCTACTCCTTAGAGAACACAGCCTGAAATGATTACAGAGCTCTTCTCAGGCCATTTCCTATTGAGGTATAACCTATACAAGATGGGCTTGGGTGAGACTTCATCCTGCCGCTTCTGTCAGAATGCTCATGAAACCTCGGAGCACTTGCTCTATAACTGTGAAGCATTGGCCAGGCGGGGGTTACTCCACCGCGAACATGCTTTTCCTCCACCAAACTACGTGTAGAACATAAGTCCCAGAATGGTGCTAGACTTTATTAACGGTCTAAACCTGGGAAGGGAGTAAATCGGACGGGGACTCACAATAGATCTTTCAAGACGCAGTGAATACGAGGCCAATGCCTGCACACCCCCTCCACAAATCTAATCTAATTTAATCCGTCATGGGATATAGGGTCAATTGGGGAATCCATCTATCTGTTGACAAATGAAATTATGGAAACTACATTTTAGATGGGTTCCGATCCATTGAGTGAAAGATGCACCAGCATTCCATTAGTTTATAGTGAAAATTATGCTTCCAGCAGAATGACTGGACCGTTGATCAATACCAATGGGGCTAGAGTGCAGATCTGTAGAATCATAAGTCGGGGTTATCCATTAGATGCCTTCGTAAGTCCTGAGTCAAAAGTAATCTGTAATCTGCTCCTGTATACGACAGGCTACTGCTCATACTGTTTCACGGCTGACCGAAATGTAAAAACTAGAAAAGAAGTCTAATTTGTCTAACATTAATTTTGTAGGTACCCGAGGTGAATTTAAAGGTCTCTGTATCAAGGCGGTCTCAACCAGTACCCAAATACAGGATTTTATAAGGTTTATGGAAAAGTAGCATAGGGCTATTTTTCGAAATTGTATGGAAACGTTTGCCCCTTTTCAGGTACCCGAGAAATTACGGTAAACAGAAAAGAAAGGGAATAGTAGTAATGGGAAGAAGAATGAAGAAAGGAAGAACGAAGAAAGAAGAAAAGTGTAAATAAAAAGAATAAAAAAAAACGAACAGACAACTATTTAAACTGAACTAAATAAAAAAAAAGTTAATGGAAAAAGTAGCGTAAGGGCAAAACGCTACAATGTATACAAAATCTGTTTTGTTGTTGGAAACCCTATGAGGATATAAACAATTCAATACTGGCGTGGTAATGAAAAATCTCAATACGAACCCAGAATTTAAAAACAAAATTGTTGACAGCCAAGATGCAATCAAAGCACTGAATTCAAACATCAGGACACGTCTAGTCCATTAAAATCGCAGCAATCATATAAAATGCTCTTTGCTGTGTACCTATACCTAATTTCCTGGGAAATGATGTATGGATGTTGAGCTATGAATTTAGAAGTAGCAGAGGGAGTCATAGGTAGAATTTTCAAATCAGCTAGTAGGGGTACAATAAAACCTGTGTAATCTAAATGTTGTTATGATCCAAAATATGTCCTAGAATAACAGTACATTTGCTGGCGACACCGGCTTGAAGTCTGTTGCCTGAAGCCATAAGCTTACGAAACGCGCCAGGGCATTCATATCATTACCAATTCGATATTAGCAGCTATACTATTCTCAATATTCCTTGCTTATGGGGGCATATTTATTACACTGCCCTATACCTATGCTTTGAAAGAATAAATCTTTATTCGATAATCCGCTCAATTTAATGGAAACAAAGCTTAGAACTGCACGTATAGTCGTAGAAGCGGGGAATCACCCTGAAGAGCTATAAAAGAAACGTCCTCGAATTAGGATTCGATTGAGAATTGACCTAACCATCTTCCAAGCATCAATAATGCTTGAAAAGAAATGTTTCTCAGAACAGGTCACTATTATCACCTCCTGTCCTATGGACCATCATGGACGAAACACCCTGTATAAATGGTACTATAAGTATAATTTTTTTTTTTTTTTTTTTTTGAAGAATGTTCACGTTTCCGCCACTGTGACTCGCTACTCATCACTCATACTCATCAGACAGAAATGTTACTCATCAGACAGAAATGTTACACTTTTCCTGCAGTGTTACACCGAAATCGTTCCATTGACCTGTACTGCTAGGAAAAGTGTACGTCAAATGACCCTGGTGCTAGACCCGAAAAATCGGCGGTCTTACACCGAAAAACGCACACATCTACTATTCAACTATTAGTCCACCAAATTCATCCGCAGTCACGTTATTCGTGATGTTATTTTTCCCAGAAAATTTCAGTCTGACAAATTGCACGGATATGAGGTACTATTTCATTCTCATCGCGTCAAAAGTTGTTCCATTGAATTCGTTTGTCTTTGATTGACGTGCACTTTTCTTAAAATATCAATGGAAATTGACATTAGTCTTCTTCAAATTTGTATCAGCCATTTTTGTCGTAGGATCAACCGTTGAGGAATTATTTTGTAACCTTTAATTTGTACCTTTAATCCAATATGGCGGACCGCGCAGAGCCCCTCCAAAGGTGAAAGCTGGGATTTTTCATCGGGGCCTGACAATAAGTAGCATATATAAAAATTGCAATTACCCCACCTTTTGTAGGGCCCTATTAACTAGACTATTACTCTTTCTATGGATTTTTTTTTATTTGACGAAATAGGGGGAAAATATAGACGCAAGCGGCTTATGTTTTATATTTTGATTTTATCCCAATAATACATTCATTAGCTGATAGAAGATTAAGGGATTAAGAAGGGCTATTGGCCTTTGTACTGCAGCTATTCATTGGCTTATTGTGTACCGCTCTCTATATAGTTCATCCGACAATCCCACACTTCCTAGGAAGAGCAGTATTTTCTTCTTCGAAGTCGAAACGCTTTACGAAGTATGAGCCAAAAGCCCGGAATCTACAATGTGCAATGGCCTCTCATCGCATAGGACGTGCTCCGATGTGTTATCCTCCGCGAGACATAGCCTACTACATACATCAGTGGGCAATATACTTATCCGATGCATGTGTTTGTTTAGTTTCCAATGTCTGGAGGGAACTCCTGTAATGATTCTGAGTTGAATACTAGACAGCCTCATAAGTTCCAGGCTCGTCTTAGCTGAAAGTCCTTTGCCTGGAGCCTATCATAGAAGTCGATCGTTGGTCCATTTAGTTTTGGATCCAGTTTTGGAAGGTAAGCTTCACGGTGTTGTAGTAAAAAATACCGCAAAATGGTTCCGGTCCTATGAGGCGCATGGATGCTCCCTTTTTTTACCAGTAAGTTTGCCTTATTATTCCCATCAATTCCCGAGTATCCTGTCACCCATTGAAGTGATAGGCGGTTCTTTGTTAAACTTTGTTAATGCTGTTTCCTGTAAGGCTGAGATTTTCGTATGCACATCTAGTGATGGCATAAACTTCTGCCTGGAATATCGAGGCGTATTTTCCGAGACTTTGATAGATATAAGCTCTTGGCTTTACACCATATATTCCTGTTTCTACTCTTTTCTTGATTTTAGAACCGACGGTGTACCAGACTAGGGCTTCATTTTCTAGATTTGTAACTATTTCATCCGTATTTGCTATCTAAGGACTATCCTGTCTTATATCATGATTCATGTCCAATATTGGATTTGCTTCGATTCGTTCTGTTACAGTGCGTAGGCTTTTGGGGTCCCATTCATTGTCCCCATCTGTCCGGGCTCTGTCCACCATTAGTCCAGCCAGTTTTTCAACAATGTTACTGAGTGCTGGTAGGTTCAATAGTGTCTAGAATTTCTAGAGTGTCTAGAGAGCTGGTACGTATTTTGTGCATGGCACCAGTTACACTTAGACAGGCCATCCTTTGGAGCTTGTTTAGCTTCCTGATGGTTGTCTTTTGTATACATTTGCTGCAGCGTAGGTGATCATGGGTCTGACTACAAGTTCACCTAAGTTACATTCGACGATATAATTTTATGGGCGGCTGAGAGTAGCACAATTTACAATGGTACTACTATGAAATAGAAATAATATTTTTTTGTTTTTCAATTTGATTACCATTTGCCATTTAATTATCTTAAATTTCAGAATACAGAGCGGGGCCATAGACAAACTAATAACATGCAGAGACTGGGCAAGTAGAACAAAAATCTGTAACGCCTCGCTTGAATCTAAAATCAACGATGCCTCGACTTGCTGACGTAACCAAAGGGTAAGCCAGACATGCCTTGCTTCAATATAAAATCGACGATATAGATTAGATAAAATTTGTGGAGGGGTGTGCAGGCGTTCGGTTTATTGACTATGAGACTTATTATTATTAGTGGGGGCTGTGAGCAGAGTTCCCTCCTCTCATCTAGTCACCGCGACCTGTAAGATCTTTTATGCCATTATCTCTAAATGCCCTAGGGCGTCCATTCGAGCTTAATACCATCTATAAAGCCTATAACAATCTTAAGGGCAATTTTTCCAGTGTGGAAATGTCTTTCCTAGGTGCCTTAGTCTTATACGGCACAGAGCTGCACAATCACACTGGGGGCATGTTTGGCGATTTCTTCGTCTTACATACAGAAGCAACAGGTCTCATCATCGACCTTACCCATCTTTTTAAGATGATATCTAAGTGGGCAGTGCCCAGTGAATAGGCTCGTTATGAGCCTTAACTCCTTCCTGCTGAGCTTGAGTAATTCTTTTGTCCTCTGTTGCGAATACTTTACAAACTTCTTCGCTTGTCTCATCCCCGGGGTATTTTCCCAGTGTGTTTTTTTAATTCTGTCCTCCCAAAGCCTGATTTGAGTCGGAGGTGACTTTTTGAGTGTCCCAAGACAGGCTAAGGGCCAATAAACAGAGATTTGGCTCCTCCTTTTGCAAGGTGGTTCGCAATATCGTTGCCCTTAATGTTTCCATTTCTTGGTACCCAAATCAGTGTCAGCTTGCTTGCTTCGGCCAGTTGCTTTAAGACAGTAAGACAGTCCCAAACAAGCTCAAAGATGAACGAGTTAACTCCTTAACTACTGCTTGGCTGTCTGATATTATGTAGATTTTTCCTCCACGCATATTCTTGTGAATTATTTCCCGAGCGCAGAGTTCTATGGCGTGTATTTCTGCCTGAAAAATGGTTAATGAGGCCCCCAATGCCTTTGTAAGGTCTTGATTTATGCTGACAATGTTAAGTTTTCGATCAGATTAAATCTGTTAGCGATTGTGAACGGGTACAGGGTGGGTGACCTTCAAAATTTTTACAATTGGTGGGCAAGAGCAATAATTTGGCACTCAATATCGACAAATGAGAAGTTTTGACCTTCCACAGAAATCAGCCACCAATCACTTACGATTACGAGTTCTCGGATTCCTCGGTTCGCCGTGTGGTGTCTGTCTGTGACTTGGGTGTCAAATGTGATCACAGATTGAATTCTGTCTCCCATATAAACTACATGGTATCAAAGAGTAGCTCTATGCTGGGCTTTATAAAACGTTGGTCCCGGGAGTTTTCGAATCCTACCATAACATTGCGTTTGTACACTTGCTTTGTGAGACCCCTTCTTGAATATGCTAGCCAGGTCTGGTCTCCTTTTCACGGTACACACATCGACCGTATCGAGTCTGTTCAGCGGAACTTCCTATGATTTGATATCAGGAATCGTCGCATGGTTGCCGATGTAACTTTTGTGCATCAACTCTTAAACGCGAATATTAATTCTCCGTTGTTACTGGAAAAAATCTCCGTGATAGTAGCCACAATCTGAGAAGGCTACCTCAATTCCATGTTAACTACTCAAGGTTAACTTTGGCATGTATGAACCTACTAATGGCACGTGCATTACTATTAAAATATGGCTGAGCGTTTTGTAGACGTTTCTAAGCATGTTTTAAAAAAACGTCTATGTAATATTTAATCTTTTTTGTTTAATGTTTTTATGAATTGCATATAATTTCATCCGGTGTTTGATTTATGTTGAGTTTAACATACTAATACAAACACGGACTAAAGGATGAAACGCATGTTTTGTTGGCCGTTTAAACGTGTCCATGCAGCGAGCTTGTGTTAAGCTGGTTCTGATAGTCAGAATTTTTATTCTCTTTGTGCCGTTGCCGGCCTCCAATCATGCATGAAAATTTTAAACAAAATATTTCCAGTAAATTGAGGACTTCTCTACATCAAGTCGAGACATCGTTGATTTTATGTGGGCGCGAGGCATTTCTGGTTTAGCTTTTGCTTACGTCAGCAAGTCGAGGCGTCGTCGATTTTATATTCGAGCGAGACGTTACAAATTATTGTTCTACTTGCCCAGTCTTTGTAGTTGTTAGTTTCTCTTATGTCGGGGTGGTGTTATCCAAGTGAAAGAGGTCAATAGTGACGAAGGTGGGTACTCATCTAGGGAAACACAAATTTGACAGGATAGGGTCATTTTTATATTTGTTGTTTTTTTCCCGACTAAAGTTCCAAGTTACAGTTCTTTACTATCCTTTTATTTATGATCTAGTGATGCCTGACTTGCTTATATATCTGGCTTTACTCAGCTTTGAGTGTAAAAGGATAAGTGGGTGATACAAATCCGACCTTAACCACTACTATAAAAATGTGTGCTTTTCCACATCTTACATAACAAATGAAAAATTAAGGGTGGACTTGCTCCCGGAGTGGTATTCCACATTCACTATACCTACATTGCCACCATAACCTGACTTACAGCGACTAAATAATAACAACAAGAGCCCAAAGGACCGCAATGTACCAAAATAGAAAAAATGGGTCTTGCCATCCATCGATTATTTATTTTCTTATTCTTTACCTAGAAAACAAATTTGTAAATTCGTTCCGACATTTTGTACTTATTTAGTTCGTTCCGGCCCGAACATCAATAAATCTTCCCATTCAGATCGAGGTTATCCTCTGTAGTTTACTTCAGACATTTTCGTATAAAACTGCTATAGGTGCCGCTTGCATTCCTGAAGCAAATCAAGCTTGACATGGATTCATTAATTTTAAAGCCCTAGTTGTTGTAAAATTCTTCTAGTAAACTAGGAATAGACTGTTGGCATTGGGGGTCTCGTGGAGTCTTTCATCCTCGGCTATTATAAACGTGTCGTCTGCGTTCAGTATGGCAGCTAGATTATGATTTTTAAGGCGAAAATCGTAAAGGAAAATCGGCGAAGGAAAGTAGAGCCTTGAAGGACTCCTGAGCGGATATAGGAAAAGAAGTTTGATCTGCGATTGTTATTGAGACATGTGTTTCCTCCAGTCAGCTAATAATTCTTCTACAGCACAATATCCAGGGAGACAATTAATGTCAATTATCTTGAAAGTGAATACCAGACTCTGTCCAAAAATTTTTTCCAGGTCCAAGTCATGGTTTAGTTGAGCGCTTGTATTGTTTAGTCCTTTTGTTATCCCCCACAAAGTAACGAACATCAGAAAATAGCTAATAAGTTGCAAGAATGAGAACCAAGTTAATCGTTTATCCTCGGTTATCCTACCTTCTGTGTCATTGTAGTCTGATGGGTGCCTACCTATATTTCCAAGTTTTTTGCAAAATTAATATATTATTTTTTACCAATATGTGTGAAACATTAATTGTGTAATAAAGCACACATTTGCCTTTTTATTTAAATTAATTTTCCTTATCACCAAAATGATTTGTTTAGGATAAAATTTGTAAATGTGATGAGTGAAGCACTCTGAAAATTCTGATAAAATTTAGGTTAGGTTAGGTAAGAGGGGTGCCGCAATACAACTAGCATGCATCACTTAACATCTAGTGGGTCCATTGTTCCCCTAGGCCCCATGGGATAACCCTTTCAAGCGGCCCCAGATCAATCCTCCTTCCCTTGGGGAACTGAAGATATCTCCAAGTCTCTTTACCTAGATCCATCCTGCATCTCTCAGAAAACTCAAGACACATCTAAATTCCTTGCTTTGCAATTCCCCCAGACTTGAAAAGAAGTAGCTACCCAGTAACCTACTTCGTTTATTCATCAGAGCGGGGCATTCTCATACCACGTGTTGGACGGATTCGATTTCCTCCGAGTCCTTACAGCTCCGGCAGAAATCGTTCGTTGCTATCCCCAGTCTTCTAGCATGGTCATCTATGGCCCAGTGACCCGTGAGGGCCCCTACTAAATTCCTGGTGATTGTACTGCTGCCATTATGCAGCTAACTTGTCCTTTTCTTGTCATATGCAGGCCACAATTGCCTCGCAATACGGCAGGTATCCCTGTTGGTCCATCGGAGGCTTGCCTGTTGATAGGGCCCCTGATGATATTGCTCCGATTGGGATCCTCACAAAAGCTTCCGCCGCGGAGCTATCCAATTCAGAGCCTTTTTTGGAAAATTTAGACTGTCAAAATAAAATCGATTTTTTTTATAAGAAGTCGACAAATTTTAAATTTAGAGGCTGTTTGTGATTATAATCAAAGAAGAGAATTTTGTTTTAAGAAATTCCTCCTAAAACTTGGAATTGTTACCTTGGCCGAACTGCTTTCTTTCTTCTTTTATTACAAAACATGCAGGGAAGTGTAACGGTGTAAGAAATACTCCTCTCCTTCAGAAGCCGAACTCATTTATAAAACCCAATGGGTCATTCCATAGGAAATCTATCAATTTTCGCACTTCCGAACCCGACCATCACCAATTTGTTCTTCTAAGAATTACACTAATTTTTATGCATCCTGCCTAAATAAAATGACTTTAAAATCCTTAAAATTTTCCGATGTTTGGTCTGCTGAGTTATACAGGGTATTTCCACCTAGGTGGTCCGTAGATCAGGTGTTTAGACCACCATACCTCCTGGAAAGAGGGGAGTACGTGGGTGATTGGATGATTGCAGTCGTTGGAAGGGCCATGAAGCCTGCATACAATGAGCTTGTGGTAATCATTGCAGGTAGATGAGTAGCAAATTGTTGCTTTTACAAGAGCTGTAGTAAGTCCACCGAAACTGATTATAAAAATTATTCCTTATTCCCTCTAAAGAAATTAAAGTAGAAACGTTATTCCCGTTCTAATCTGCTCCAAAGGCAGTCATACCTGTAATACATGAAAAGTATGCTACCAAAGTCTGTATAGGTTTCTACCTACTTCCGATAAATTCTGTAGGTAGCAGGATTTATGTACAAACACACAATATGACTTATCCATGGTTGTTTGGTTATTTGAAGAGACGTATTTACTGTGGATGCAGTACACTAATAATTGTCCCTGCCAATCAACGAAATTAAATTAAATTTAGCTTTCCCGGTAGTCAAAGAATCAGGAATGGCGATAACAACCAATTAACAAGAGAAAAATGAATAATGCAAATTGAATGATGTCAAAGTTGGGTGCAGTGCTGATTTTAAGAAATTACCAAAATAAAAGAAACCATAATAATTTCATCAGTCCCATCCGAATATGAAAACAAAAGCACACATCCATGTAAAAACAAACAAGAACTCATTCTTCTAAGCTTAATATTATCATTTTGGCTTGAGAGGCTGACAAAGATAGAAACAAAGAAAACATTAATAATTATCACGTCGTTTGCCTTCTCTTCTATAAGTTGACAATATTTGCTTCATTTTCATTTATGAAGTATTAAAATACACACACTACCTAACCTAACGAATGTTAGTTGCATTTATACTTAGCCTCTTTTACAATTCCATACTTCGTTTATAAGAGAGGGACAGAAAATGTAGGTAATCGTCACATTACCATCTCCTCTTCCAAAACGATTACCATTTTGACGGCTTCTTTTCATTGCTTCATAAAATGCATGCTCACCCACTCACACCACTTTATTTAACAAACTTAACGAATGTTTCGGTCATATGCAGTAGAATAAAATTTTAATTTTTGTGATCTGAAATTTGCTGATCGCCTGGTATTTGCTGTTTCTTTCAAATACACAAGAATGAATGGGACAGACAATATTATAAATTCAATATGCAGCACATTTGGTCTGTATGGTTTCTTTTTTCTAAGCTAGTGATATCTCTGCCAACAGATGGCTCCGGGGGTATCGAAATGAGAAATTTCTAATCTTGATGAAATCAAGTTTTTTGTAATTTTGTAGCTTGAAGAGTTTTTCGATTTCTTGGTGTAATGTATATTTGACTTAATTTTTAAGTTTTGCGTCTGCATGGAAATAACAATGAAAAGAAATTTACTCAAATAAGAAATTTTTGAATGTTCGTCTTTTTCTTCACGATCGCAAGCGATGAAAACGCCTTTGTCTTTCAAGATAAAATTTCCAATTAGAAATTTCATAAAAACCACAAATTTTTAAAGATTTTCAAATGAAAAATTACTGCTGCTGCTACGGAATACTTTTTACATACTGCGTATGTTATTGAAAGAAGACCAAAGGTGTGCAAGTTAATCTTCAACTTAAAATCTGCGCACTGTTTATAGTTACTTTTCCTGTCGATAGTCTTTGCTCTTCTTTTAAATTCTGTTGAAATCATAACCGTCGTCTTATCCGAATTTTTTTCATGCCCTATATTGCTCTTAAGGAGCTTACCTTTACCAGATCGTTCTATTAGGGTTGTGTTGTAAACATTTACCTGTGCATACCTACATACTTTAATAACGATCATCATTACGAGGTCGATGTACCTACCCAGTTTTACCTTATTCCATTCAAGCTGGTACCTACCTACCTACCTACTTATTACACTTTCCTATGTTGCTGTGAAGGAATAAATCCTTAGACGATGATCAAGTTGATCGCATCTCAATCAGAATCCGGATTAGGATCACGCCGTTACAAATTTTACTGAAGGCCCGAAACATTTCATTTCATTTATTGCAAAGCATAATTTTCTCGGAAATTTAACTGATTGACTTTCTTATACCCTTTCAAGAAAATATTGCCAATACTGCTATCTACCTTTGCCTTCATTCTCTAATTATTACATATTTTCATTATTTTTGGGGAGTTGAGGGTTCGAATATTCCGTAGTAACCTCATAGCGTCTGTGTGGTCCGGATAAATTTGCATCGCCATCCTCTTTCAGCCACTTCAATTTTGTATACAAGTATTTTTGAAATACTCTGGCCAAATCTTTAAAAGCTTTTGTCGCTAAGGCTGTTTTGTTTTTTTTACAATTTTTTCTCAAACTCATTTTTTTGTTTGTTTATGAGATCGATTCAGCTCATTAGGAAAAGTATATCAATCCAAGTGTTGTTACTTGCAAATCCTACAGATCTTGTAAGGTCCTAAATTTACCTCAAGCTCACGGTTATTCTATTTTTCCA
This sequence comes from Dioctria rufipes, assembly GCA_963924295.1. Lineage (NCBI taxonomy): Eukaryota > Metazoa > Arthropoda > Insecta > Diptera > Asilidae > Dioctria > Dioctria rufipes. Next base: position 26,241,545 of record OZ002745.1, on the reverse strand, counting down.
CAGTTGTAATATTAAAATGTATCGAATTCATCCGAGGTCTATTAGAGATTATTGCATAATCATCATTCTGCTCCTCAGACTCCTTTTGGCTGCAACATAATTTATTTTCACACTAACTTTTTCCATTGTCGGCAATCCACTCCATAACAGCCATATAAAGATTCAATTCAGTTCATCATTTACAGCACCCGCACTACAACAGTTCAATTTCAGGGTTTAAAAGTGCATTTCGAATGTATTTAACGTGGCCTTGGTTCATAAAATTGTGAATGAGTATTTCTTTAAGAGTTGACAAGGATTATAATTACAAGCAATTAACGCCAAAGGAAATTGAGAAGTATTTTATGTAGATTTTCTATCTGCTTCTTAATGGGTGGAAGAGAGTCTCAGCCGTACCTATAACTAACAAAAAGCCTAAATTTAGTAAAGATGTTGAGGGATAGGTTGATGATGATTGAGGTCCTTTGAAAAGTAGGTGAGACTTCAAACTGTTGGCTTGTGTAATGTTATAGAAACCCAGCGCAAGAGGCTGCTTTGCCATTACTAATTGTCGAGAGACTATTCGATGTTCTCGTTAGCGTGTGTTACCCCAATTGTGTATTGTTTTCATGGAGAGAAATTTTAGGCTTAATAGCCTCGCCATTAAAACTTCAAGAATTTTGAATGATCCTTTTGCTGCAGGCGTTCTGGAATTATTAGGGGCCAATTGTAGATTATCAATCAGTTGATCAACTAGATTAGTCTTTTCCATCGAAGAATTATAAAACGCCTTGTTTCGTCCTTTGAATCCCTATGCGCTAATGCTCAGTTTGGTTGAAAGTGAGACGATTCTTTTGTGGAAGTTTCTATAACACCCCACCCTCCTCCCTCTCAACAATCAATTAAAGACTGCATTTTTATTCCCGTTGAATAAGTTTCGCTCATATTTTGAACAGGATCTTCTATCTGTTATGAGCAACTTCTTGGTGACGTTATGAATATGTCACTTGAAGAATATTAGACTATCAACTATTAGGTTTCGCTAACTCCTTTGAAATGATCCTTTACAAGCACGTAGGTGGATCTCTGATTGATCTTTCCTTCACATAGGTTTATTTTTGCATGGTATAATATGATATACAGTCGCCTCTATAACGACCAAGTAACGACTAGGTGGATATACTAGGGGTATTCCCTTCGAGATTTCTCTTGAGCACAGCATTGTTGAAATTCTGTCGATATTCAATCATGCAACAGGTCTGTCTATCCGATTTAAATTGGTTTATAAAGATCTCATATATGACTCAGAAGCCAAACAGATTGACTCCATAAGGAATTGTCCAGTCTAATTATTTGCGAAAACGGACACCCTAACCTAAAATTTAGCGACATTAGACTGAAAAGCAGTAATACTTTTAGTTCATTTTCCTTCCTTTTGAAAAGGATTTGACTAGAAAAATCCTTACATATCCTTATGACATATTTAGAAATGAAATCAGTTGATTTCTTGGTGGCTCATATGTAGCCTATCCTTTGCCGAGCACCGCCTCTATCTAAGACTCCATAATCATAGAACTCTTCCTAGAAAACGCCCAACGGTTTAATTGCCTCTCGTTTGAGTCATATGCAAATATATGTGTTCCTAGATCTTTCAAGGACTCAGCGTTACAGGTGCATAATGCGAGTCGTCGCCAAGACTTCTATCATTTCTATAATTTCAGAAGAATCGATGAGGTCGCGTCCAAGTAGTTTTTTATACCTAGTACCATGACGAAAATTCTGCCACCATTTTACCTTGTGAAATATCGGATGCCAGATTAAATAAAATATCAGAAACCGTATCGCCTTTGGCGTGTAGAAATTTTTTGTGGGATGTTATTTTCGTGAATCCGTAACCTATAAACATTCAAAATGCTTCGCAGTATTCCGATATTTGACAACGCAGAACTCCTTAAAATTCTAAAGTTTTTATTGTGATTTTTTGTCTTGTAATATTGTTAGAATTTCTACATTATTTAGAGCTGGCATAGAGAGGATCTATTGTATCTGCAGTTGGAATGATACCGCCAAGATATATTTCGTGGCTGTACCTATTTGAATGGACCGGGTTTAATGCAAAAAATGCTGCCAGCTCTACGAGTTTTATGGTCTCTTAATTCCTGTAAACAGGCCATGTATTCCTCAAAGTCTTACGTTTGGGATGCGTGTTATTGAAAAGCATTTGGGCCTACTTTTATCTTCTTAAAATATTCACACCACTCTTGAAAAATGCCTATCATGTTGCGCAGTAAGATCCTCTCTTGTAACTTTCTATTTTGCGTGATCTGGTAGGACATGTTTCTATTTAAAGAGGGGGTTTTTCCACTGCAATTAACAGTCTTCGTTTAACTCGGCTTTTATGGTCTAACACCTCTAGTATGTGTGAAAAAGGAATTTGGAATTAAGATTTATTTCATTTGGTGATGATGATAAACTTAGCAGAGCTGGTAAGGAAGCAGCTTCAAAAATGTCTATTATTGTTGCGGGCTGGGTTTGATATTTGATCAGGCTAGGTGTAGGAATAACATTTTTGATAAAAGTGAAAGTGAAGTGAGAATGAACCAACAACTTACTTCATGAATATTTTGAATGGATTTTTCTGTATATTCCCATCACTTTTCATTCTTTATGCATCAAACGGTACTTTGGCTATCTTTTTTCTTTATACAAGATTTAATAGAAATTTGTATTGAAAAAAAGAAATAAGGTGTACCGAAAGCTCTTAGACGGAGTATAAATGCGAGTCGATTGACTATCCAACCTTGAATGATTCTAAAGGGTTTTCAAGAGGTGTTATTTTGATATTCAAAGAAAAATGCCATTTTTTGAGATAAATCTTTATTTCATTATAAAGAGGAAGGTACGCCATTAATAATGGAAAATAACAATTGCCAAATGACCACCACGACCACGCCTACAGGACCATATCCTTTTCATGAAATTTTCCATAACCAAATCGCAAAGTGGCTGCCCTATGTCCTCGATACCCTCACGAATTCCATCTTTGAGGTCTTTAATCGACGCTGGGCTGTTGGCGTAGACCTTCTCTTTCACGTGGCCCCAAAGGAAGAAGTCGCAATGTGTTAAGTCACAAGATCTCGGTGGCCAATTGTGATCACCTCTTCGAGAGATAACACGGTCCGGAAACTTTTCCCGTAAAAGATCAATGGTTTCGTTGCTTGTATGGCACGTAGCGCCGTCTTGTTGAAAGTAAACGTTGTCCAGATCAATACCATCCAATTTCGAGCATTAAAAAATTATTAATCATCTGTCGATAGCGCAATCCATTCACCGTAACTGTTGCTCCAACCTCATTTTCGAAAAAGTAAGGTCAAATGACCCCGCGGGATCATAAACCGCACCAAACAGTCACACGTTGAGGATAGAGAGGCTTTTTAACAATAACTCTTGGGTTTTCCGAGCCCCAGATGCGACAATTTTGCTTGTTGACGAAGCCATCGAGGTGGAAATTGGCCTCATCACTCAAGATGAGTTTTCGATGGAATTCCGGATCATTTTCATGCATTTCAAGGTGCCAATCAGCAAAGACTCGACGTTGTTGATGACCGGCCGGCTTGAGTTCTTGTGTTAACTGAACTTTATAAGCCTTAAGACCCAAATCTTTATGCAAAATACGGTGTAATGACGTTTGTGGAATGCCTAATTCCAAAGAACGACGAGGAATGGACAAACCTGGGTTTTCTTCAACACTTTCGGCTACAGCAGCAATATTCTCGGCTGTTCTTGAGCGACGTGCACGGGTTTTATTCTTCACATCACTAACTTGTCCCGACAGCTCGAATTTTTCTACCAATTTCTGTATTGCGGTCCGACAAGGTGCTTCACGACGACCCAAAAATGTTCGAGTTTTACGAACCGTCTCTGCCACATTTTCACCATTTTTATAGTGAATTTTAATAATTTCAATGCGTTGTTGAATCGTGTGTCGTTCCATTTTTATTAATCGCGTAGTTTCTACTTGTTAAATGTCAAAAAATGACAGCTCCAAAAGTGACATCTACCGAAATAGCGGGCTAATTAAAATAAGACCTCTTATTGGAAAACCGTTTATATTTCGCTAGTTAGCTGTTAACTATCTTCATACCCATCACCCTGCCGTTCTTTGCAAGACCAATAACGCTCTTCTTCTAAAAGATCTGAGTTGGGGATCTGGCTGGATCACATAGCATATGATCAGTTTGTTGTGTATCCTCCTCCGAAATTTTTCATATATCTTCATGATTAATGCGATGCTGAAAGTAAAGCTGGAAACACAATGTTACGGTCATCAGCTCAGATTTCATTCTATTCTATTATCAGATATAGGAATAAATTGAAATTTGAGCTGATGAACTCTGATGACCGTAGCATTGTGTTTCCCGCTTAAGTGTTCCTTAAAATCAGTTCTTTGTAAGAGTCGAACAAATTTACAGCACTGTCGCCCATTGTTATTAGTTGTACCATGGTGCTGTAAAAACATGATAATGAGCTTGATTTCATGTTTAGAAACATTCTTCCAGGTTCTCATAAAAAAACATATCTCAAAAACGAAGTCGAATAAAAAAAAAAACTATAAAGCATTATGCTTCATTTCGCTTCCATTCGCGAGATATGATTTTATGAAAATGACGTATTATCGTAAAATCACGAAATTTCTAACATCCCTAGTGGGGGTGGGGCGCACGTAGTAGTGGGAAACTAAACATATGCAAGAGCTATTTTGGTGTTTCCATACAAACTGTGAAAGTTTCCTCCAAATCGGAGATGGTCGGGTTCCAAGAAAATCGGTTTCGTCTGATAGCTGTATAAACTTATAGAAAATGAATGCAGTTTTTCGTATCAAGAAATTTGTGTTGAGTTTTTTTGCATAGAAGACTTTCTCACTGAGAAAAATGCTTTATTTCTCTAACGGTAAAATCTGTGCCGTATATAGTGTTAGTCGCTGTGAACCAAACAGTGACTACCGCATATGGTCGGCACCCATCGCGAAAAGGTTACATATACGTCCACGCAAATCGATCAACTTGTCATGCACATGCTTAACTTGAGTCTCAACTCAAGTTCCGACTTTCGTTACACACGCTGATGCAAAATCTGCAGACTTCGCTAGCGCATGTCAAGTCGTATACGATTTGCATCATGAACGTGTGTAGAGACCTTTAGAGTTTAGATTCAACCGCAGCCTAGCAATATGATTCCCTAACGCATCAGGCAACCGAACGATCACCACTTTGCTCGCTCTTATTAATAGAGGAAATTTACTGAAAGTAGCAACTCTCTTTTGCATCTTATTTTATGCAACATAGGTTTTCGCCATTCAACTAAAATCAGGACATCCCTATTACCTCGAGTCTTTCCAAAACAGTTGTCTACTAAACGCCAATTTAGCTGGAACCACTATTTCATGGTAGAATTAGGGCTAATTTAATGCCTTTTCCCCGAATTTAATGCTCTAGTATTTTTTTTTAATTACATGGATAATCTAGCTTTATGAGAAGTTAGGACCCACTACTGAAAATAGGATAAATAGTATTGTCACAATAGTCTGCACTGCATAATACTGTCTAAATTTCGCTGTCTTATCCAGCAATGGTTAAGCGTTGATTCAAGGTTTGCTAGTTCGTATGCTGGAGACCAGGCATAATACCTGCTGTGGAAATACAGTAAAATAAATAATATTTTCTTTACATTTCTGTGGATAGAGACTTACTGTTACTACCCTCTATAAATCCGGAAAGGTTTAGGTAAAAGGGGTGCCGCTGAAGTGCCGAGTTTTAGAGTATTCAATTTCTTCTGATTGAAAAACTATTCGCATTTCATCTCTTCTTGTGATAAATTTGATCGTGTGTAATCGACTTCCTCTATTTTCCAGAACCTTTCGACTGTCTTATTGAGATCTTCTTCTTCTGAACATATGCCCCAAGCAGCAATTCGTGATAGGTTTGATTTGTCCTTCCTGACACAATCCATCCCAATATGGTATTTTGCGGCCTGGGGAAATTTGGGCCCAACCTTATTTGTCCCATGGACAATAATTGAAAGAAGAACTCTGCTCCAATAAGTAGATCAATTCTGTCTGGTCGATTGAACCCAGGATCAGCTAATTGGATGTTGTGTGGTATGGTCCATTTCGACAAATCCAGCAACTGGGTTCACTGATAAGAGATGATACGGTCGAGTACAAATGCCTCTCGTCTGTAGCTGAATGTTAACTCTTCTTTTAATCTGCTGCTGACCCTTCCCAATGCCTTGAATTCCTAAGGAAGCAGGGAAGGTCGCCTTCCCGAGTTTCTTGACTACCTTCTCCGTGATCAGGTTTACTTGTGAGCCGGAGTCAAGAATAGCTCGACATTCCACTACTCTTCCATTTTCGTCTATAAGTTCAACTAGTGCAGTACCAAGCAGGACATCCCTTAGATTGAGGTTCCACCAAAGCCGTTAGACTCAATGGGGCTTCCGTAGCCGTCTTACTGGGTGGAGACCAGCTGGATTCTGCTAGTTTGGTAGTCGACAGTTTTCCCAATGCATCCTCTTGTCTGCTAGTTACATCTATGTGAACCAACGTGTTCTGCTTTTTGGTACACTTATTACAACCTTTCAATGTGCATCGGGATACATGGTGGCCTTTTTTTAAGCAATTTTGGCATATGTTGGCGCATTTATTAACATCAACCGATTATCCGGCGTCATCCTTAAAAAGGTCTGGCACCGGAAGAGTGGGTGACTGGCCTTGCAGGCCATCGATGTTAAGGTTGACGTCTTGAACAAGCCTGGTTTTCTAGTTCCTTCCTACAGTCCTTTGCGCTTATTACTCAAGGCTTCTAGCGACTGAAAACGCATCTCTAGGACGACTGGCAAATTCTTCATGGACTGTAATTCCTTAGGATTCGATAGACCTTGTTTTTAAAACGAGTGGGTAGTTCGATCCAGCTTTTTATATAAAATGTGTAGTAGAAGTGGCTCCCAATGGGTTGTTTTTAGACCCAAGTTTTCTAAAACAAGTAAGCACTCCTTGGTGGTATCATGCATGTTTTTATGAATGTGGCTGACGGGGCCTCTGTTGCACGTGACGGTTGATGCAACAGTTTATTAATTAGTGATGCAGTCAATAGCCTGGGGTTTTCGTACCTTTCTTGCAGCATCTTCCATGCCGCAAGATAATTGTCTTCCGAGAGGTTGAAATGTCGTAACCATTTCTCGTCCTCTTCTATTAAGTACGTCTTGCGGTGCCACATCTTTTGGCGGCTAGCCATAGATTGATTGTGAACCATTTTTGTGAATAAATCGACGAATTGGCGCCATTTGGAATAATCCCCATCGAACTTGGACAGAGTTATCTTCGGTAATTTCAGCATTGTAGATGAGTTAGCAGCCACCATGGTCTGTGATTGCAGTGAACTACTAACTTCTACCTTGATTGAGAGCCGCATAACTAATTCTTGTACTCTCTCTTCTAATTGTATGTATTCTTCCAGACCATATCCCATTAAGGTAGGGTCAGTTGCAAATTCCCACAAGTCATGGTTGTAGTTTTCAATTTGAGACCAGTATTTATTTATTGCCTTTATCTTGATCTCATAAAAAGTTTTTTTCTCATCAGTGAAATCAGTTTGCTCCAGATTATCAAGGAGTCGTGGCAATGTTTGAGTTACCGCTTGTTGTCTTCTCCAAAATCTGATACCTTCGGAATCATTGGCCCTTAACAATACCGGATGGCTTGTGGATTCATAAGTTTTAGGCATGGCTCCTTTAGTGGTATCTATCTTATCTGTGTATGACTTGCCACCCTTTTCGTCAACTGGCATACCTCCCGATGATGATTCTTCATTCGATTTAGACTGGTTATGTTTAATGACTGTACTAGTTTTATGTGGCTCACTAGTATTCGTACTGCGTGTTGGTAATGGTACCCTCCCAGTATCGGCTTGTTGAGGTCATCAGCTTCCTCGAATTGGTTTATTATTGTAGCTAAATATGGCCTGAACTCCTCGTAGACTGCCTCTATCTTGTGGTAGTAATGTAGTAAAATATGCATGGTCTAGCGGCGGTGAAGGTAAAGGGCGAAACACAATTCCACCGTTTCGATCCGATTCGTACAAATGTCAAAATTGGTTATATGAGACATACAGGCAATTGGACACATTACGCCGAAATGGATCGAATCGAAACGGAGAAGTTGAGCAAATTTCAACTTTTACGGATCATAATCTACAAAAATCATCTGTAAAAATTTCTTTATACTCAAAGATGCATGAAAAGGCTTTTGTTGAGGAAATAAAAAATGACATGAATTCTATGACAAAAAAAAAGAATGTTTTCATGGATGAAAGACAAAATCTGGCAAAATTTTAAAGTCAAGTGTTTGAAACCGAACGTAACAATTGTGCTCATGGATCCGTTTGGATCGAAATGGGTTGGATCGAAATGGGTTTGGATCGAATCGGATCGAAACGTCGGATTTGTATTTGGCACTTAAGCCTCGGATTTCTTGGTCAGTAATATCATACCGTGACCACGCTGCATCCAGACGTGCGAGTCGTTCTTCCTAGTAACTATACGTTTTCCTGACCACAGAATTCTTCTTATAGTTGGCTAGTATGTTTTGGATCTCCTTGCTCTGGAGATTTTGGGCAACAGCCAAAGGCTCCATAGATTTGTTAATCTTCGGCGTCATCTCCTTCTTCGTATAATGGCTGAGCAAATTGCACTTTGCTTACATCGGATGTCTTCTATTAAGCGTGATTGAGCGTGCTGAATCACGTCGGGGTCACCAAATGTTAAAGCAAACTCTTTTATTGGCCTGTTAAAAATTGGTAGGTTAAAGTGATTCACCTCAACCTTGTTGCTGTGTATTCGGTGGTTCACCGATTACAGGAAATTCATGAACCTGAACGATAAGTTACGGATTAATATCCCGGGCTACTCGGTTCTTGTACCGGCAGCAATAGCGATTACAAAAAATTTAAATCAAATGCAGTTCGTGTGCAAAAAACGACTGACAAAATTTATTCAGTTTAATAGTTATATACAAGCTAAAATCTAAGCACCTCCGCTTCATAAAAATTGCTGATTCAATTCAAACCACATTACTTTCCCACCACATTCTAGCAAGCTTGCCACCGAGGTAAAGCTTTGATAAAAATTACCTGGGATCATGTTGTGTCTGGCGATCGGTGAGAAAATTATGTGGTGTAATTTGACCAATGAATTTGCGAATAAATTCTAAATTTTACACATTGAAAAATTCGGGAATCTTAATGCAATTTTGCAGTTTTATACATGCACAAATGCCGCAATTATAAAAATAATTAACAAAATCGAGTATACGTCTTCCAGAATATTCAAAGATAAAAGATTCAACTTTTAGTTTCAGTTCGTCCGCCTTAAAATGATAACAAGATCGTTAAATTCGGTTAGTTATTTTCAGAGGTAGTAAAGATAACTCTACAACGACATTTCAAGAAACCTTGAAGTTGTTGAAAATTAGGCTATTACATGTAGGTACTAAGGACTGTCCCAGAAAGTTTTGCACGGTTTTTAATAAATCATAAAATCCTATTTTGCTACCTGAATCCACGAAACTAAAACTAGGCTAGTAAATCAGCTACCCATTTTCAATATAAAAAGCCTTCATCGGCAAGTATTCAGAATGAGTTCGAAATGTGAAGATGTGCGCCAAGCAATCAATTTTGCACAAGTTTGTTTTTCCAAAAAAAAAAACAATGAAAATCATTTTCCCAGATTGCAAGAGAAGTTGAAACAAAGCTTTGGACAGTTACCCGGGGGTTACACCTGCAAGTACAGCTTGCATGCAACTTGCACTGCGCCATATTTCTTGTACGTGTAATCCAACTGCCATGCAACTTTCACCGAACTTGCATGATGAAAAATCATGGCAGCTGGGAGATCGTAATTTGACATTTATACAGTTTTCAAAATGGCGGAAAAGAAATGCTTGAGAGAAATTTATAAATTTATAATGGGAAAATGAAATATTCTGGGATCATTTGCATTACATCATTTACCAACACCTTCCTCTTCCTTTTTTCTTGGGATTTTATCATTCTGATACTTTCTTTACTGCTATAATTTTCCAATATACGCAAGACTTTACGTCTCAATGCCTTTTTTTAAATGAACTTACATGCAAGCTGATAAGACATCAACCGCAACTAACACAGCCGAGAGTTTTTTCGGGTGGAGTCGGGAGTTTGGTAATTCTCAATACAAATTCCCCGAGTTACAAAATTGCGAGTGGAGAGTTTGGTATCAAAAGAACTCTCATCTATACAATAAGTTCTTTGATTATTGATGCACTTAGTACGTTGAACTTTAATTGGTTTACGCTTCAGTTTTAGTGCAGTCAACTTTGCTCGTGTAATTATGCGCAGGTGAGCAAAAAAGATACCATTTGCACACTTTCTTATAGAATTATTATCATAGTACAATTTGAGCATTTTCTATAATCTAACATACAAATTGGCCCTTTGTCCTTCCATTGCTACTTACACAATACGGTTCGTACCGGCCGCCAAAGTAAAATTCTGACTGGCAGAAATCAAAATATATTTACTTTTAATTTGTTCATTCAAATTGGCATCGTTGTCCGTCGGTACTGTTAACAATAAATTGATGGACAATTACTGCCAGGATGTAAGTTTAGCATAACCATTATCCAAATATTAGAAAAAGTCTGAGTTCTGCGCAAGGCCCTTTTACTAAAAAAACAAAAACAACTACTCAGTGTTTATTCTCAGTCGGGGTATGTGTGGGTCCGGAGGCCGCATGGTGTAGCTGCTGAACGAATTTTGACCTTGGATGCCCTGTAGTTAATTGCTATGCATTGAATTGATTTTAGATATTGGATGCGGTACCTGATGATGTTATCGAGGATGATTCGCTTCTCAGTCGTTTTTAGCTTGCATGAATTTCTTAGGTTTAGGTTAACTGAATAATTGAATTTACTTAAATATGTTTCATCAGATTGTTTCAAATTGTTTAAACTGTCATTTAGATTAATTATTAGATTTCTATTAAGTACCTTTTCTTATCTAATTGAGGCAGTTCTCAGTATTTTTCTTGTCATGAATTTTTTCTATCTAATTATTGTAAACATTAACTTCCTCCTATTAATTAATCTGTTTTCTTATGCATTAATTGAGCTTGGCTATGTGCTTGATTTAATCTTTCATATGATTTTTATTGATTTTTATTTTGATGGTGACTAATATGAATCGCTTGGATGGATCAGATAATATTCGCAAAATTATTAATATACTTTCTAGGCAAAGTAATGGATTGAAAATCTGTCACCTCAATGCAAGAAGCATGCTCCCGAAAATTGATGAATTGAGAATGATTTTTGAGGGTTCTGATGTGGACGTGATCTGTGTTTCTGAAATATGGCTTAAGCCTGATCTGAATAATAGACTTGTTGAGGTACCCGGATATGAAGTTGTTCGTAATGATCGCTCATGCCGCACTGGTGGTGGTGTTGCCATATACTTCAGGAAAGGATATCATTATAAACCTGTCCTGTGTAGTGAAAGCTCTATCCTTGGTGCTGAATATATGTTTTGTCAGCTTGGTTCAGGTCTCGATAAATGTCTCATTGGGTGTGTATATAGACCACCTCACATCAATCTTGATAATCTCAAAAATGATCTTACCCACATTGTTCCGCAGTTTTGTGTAATATGTGGCGATTTTAACATAAATTTTCTTGATGGTTCTAGCTCAAACTCATTTGATAACTGTATATTATCTGTAGGTCTTTATAGACCTACTAGCGAACCAACACGGGTTACCAATACAACCTCTTCACTCCTTGATATTTTTCTAATCGCTGATCAGTCCAAAATTAATTTCATGAACCAAGCTTCATTGCCGGGTATATCAGACCATGACCTTATTTTTCTCATATATAACTTCCATCTGCAGACACCTTCTATTCAGAGTTCCATTTCCTTCCGTAATTATAATGCGATTAATTTAAATGAGCTTCATCACGAAGCTACTTTCTTCCCTTGGGATAACGTCAATTATCTTGCCGATGTTAATGACCAAGTTGAATTGGTAATTGATGCGATCAATTATCTTCACGAAAAGTATGTGCCTCTTGTCACAAAACGTGTTAGGCGCAGGGATTGTCCTTGGTTTTCAGAAAATATTAAACACTTGATTCAGTTGCGCAATAGGGCTTACACTGTATGGAAACGATACCGACTTACAGTTTTTTGGAACCAATTTCGATCCTTGCGTAATCAAGTTACTAATGCCGTCCGTCGAGCGAAGAAAATATATTTCTCATCTATTTTAAATACCAATGTACCTACTAAACAACTTTGGAAGAATTTAAAATCTCTAGGTATTGGTTCCTCTAGAAATTTTGGTTGCACTGAAGATCCTGATGAACTAATATAGACAGTTTCTATCTCATGCGAGATTGTATAATGGTAATGTAATCGATATTTCCTCAATGACTCCGCATGCTTCCAATACATTTAGCTTCAATCGCGTTACCGAAGTTGACATATTTAATGCAGCTTGCAGTATTAAGTCAAATGCAACGAGTATCGATGGCATTAATCCAAAATTTATCCGTATTCTGCTTCCTCATCTTCTTGCACCTCTCGCTCATATTTGCAATACATGCTTTATGAGATGCCAGTTTCCCAATTACTGGAAACTTTCAAAGGTCCTACCGATCCCCAAAGGCTCTTCTCATACTGATTATCGTCCGATTAGCATTATTCCCTTTCTTTCCAAAGTATTTGAAAAAGTAGTTTTTCTTCAAATAACTGAACACGCTGCTGCTCATAACTTGTTACATGATTGTCAGTCTGGCTTTCGACTCAACCATAGCTGTACCTCTGCTTTGCTCAAGGTGACTAACGATATTCGGATAGCTCTTGATGAGGATAAATTTACGGGTTTAATTTTTCTTGATATTTCCAAGGCCTTTGATACTGTTGATCACTCACTGCTTTGCAAGAAACTGGTTGATAATTTTCAATTTTCGGTGCAGGCTACAAAATTTGTCTATTCCTATCTTACTCATCGTATGCAAATGGTGTTTTCAGCCGATAGGTATTCATCTCCACTTTCTGTTATATCTGGGGTTCCTCAGGGATCAATCCTTGGTCCATTACTCTTTTCTATGTTCATAAATGAAATTTTTACCTGTCCTAAGCATTGTCAAATGCACCTCTTTGCAGATGATGTGCAGGCGTATCTCTCAAGGCCTATTGGTTTAATTGAGGATGGCATTAGCTGTTTGAATGAAGACCTCGAGAGAATCCACCAGTGGACCATCCTAAACAATCTCCTCATCAATCCAGTGAAATCGAAGGCTTTGGTTATTTACAAGACTTCTATTGACACGTCGTACTTCCCTCCTTCCCTCCGATCATTCTTAATAACAACTTAATTCCATATGTTGAATCGGTTCGTAATCTCGGCGTAATTTTTAATAAGACCCTGAAGTGGAACGATCACATTAAGCTTATCATACGTAGAATCTACGGTGGCCTCCGTTCGCTTTGGGTCACAGGCTCCTTTACGCCTACTCAAACCAGATTGCATTTAGTGCGGACACTACTGGTTTCCTTAATAACATATGGGTGTGAGATCTATGGTAGGCTTGATTCTGTCTGCTGGAGGATGCTTATAACTGCATTTAATTCCATGATTAGGTATATATATAACCTTCGTAGATTTGATCATGTTTCGCAGCATGCTTCTTCAGTCTTCGGTTGTACTCTTGAAGCTTACTTTGCAGCTTCGACTGATTGCATATGTGGCTAAAATTATCAAATTTGCGCAACCTAAATACCTGTTCGACTTACTTACGTTCGCTCGGTCCAGCCGAACAATGACTCTTATTTTGCCTAATGCTAATTACCTCGTTAGTAGACGCCTGTTTTTCATCCAAGCTATCAAATTGTGGAACTCATTGCCAGCTTCGTTGCGAAGATCGCTTTTGTCAAGTACATTGACCACCTTCAATCAAAATGCATTGATTTACTATTCTTCCTAGAGTAATTCCGTATTTTAATTAATTTTTTTTCTTATTATTTCTTATATAATCTTTTTTTTTTCCTTATTCTTTCTTAGCTTTGTAGTTTTGTAGGTCTAGCTGTAAGTTAGTGTAACTTTATAGTATAAGATTTCTTCTTATCTTATTAATTATATTGTCTTAACTTGTACAACACAAAAGAATTTCTATTCTCATTTGTATAATGCCTATTGTTGAATAAATTGAATTGAATTGAATTGAGTTTGTGAAGTAATGGCATTGGTTTTGCTACTACATTGGACCATCCATACAAATAGGTGAAAGAGAAAAATGAAAAAAAAAAAAAAACAGTATAGGACAAATGGGTTAACAGTTCACTTCTTTTCTCAGTTCTTTCACGAGTAAACTTTTACTGTTTTAGTTTCAATTTTAAGAGTAAAAGGGCCAACCGCTCTTATACATATTTTGTGCTTATGGATATGTTTCCTGTATAAATTTCTTACTTCCTTTTCTCATTAAATCTTGCAATTTATAAAACAAACAAAAATCCAATTTTATCCATTATTTATTATTAGTGGTTCTGTATTTAGCGTGGCATCTAGCATTCCTTGCTCGAAATATTGAATTATTTAGTTTGTCAGACGACTTCACGTAAACGTAAAAATGACTTGCGAAGAGAAAAGTCTGTCTCACTTTGCTTGTACTCGGTTCAGTAGAAAAGCAACCTAATAATTTGGTTGTTGGCCTAAGAAAAAGTTATTTTTGATGACACATTTTCCTGGGCCGGTTTGAAGACTCAGTCCAGCTTTAAAATCACCACACTTTTATACTTTTATTGATATCCTCCCTAGGTACATCCATTATTACAATAACTAAGGCATTGAAAAGCTTTGTAGAGGACCCAGCTCGACGAAAAGAGCAAAACTCTAGCGCACTAATTCAAATTAGCTTAAGGGATAACGCGGTGTCTTGGAGTCATGAATTCAATATCTACCGCTACCGCCCAGTACTTTACATGATACTCACAGAAAATCTATTGAGTGATCATCTCTGTTAGTTACATCAGTTCTCCATTGAATTTGTTTGAGCCGTATCCACATCATCCAACACAGCATCTAATACGAAACTTGAAACCTTCGATATTTTCCTCCAGTACGATATTGTGAAGATCCTCTCTAGATGTTCAATCATGCCAGGTCCAAACCATCTAAGTCTGTCGGATTTATAAATTAGTTTATAAAGATAGAAACAGCCAAATTGGTTAACTCCATTTTTAAATTTACCATTACCAACAGTTATCTACGTAAGCAGTGAAATTTTGAGATCATTTCCTTTCGTTTTGAAAATGATTCGTTCCTATAGCAACACATGCTCATATTTATCAAAGCCTAGGAAAATACGTCAGGGTGGGCCAAAAGTCACCATGGGGTTTAAAAATTTAATAACTTTTTCGTTTATATATTTTTTTTATTTTTTTTTAGATTATATAAATAACATCTGGAGAATAAATAATGGAAAAAAAAAATAAAAAATATATATAAACGAAAAAGTTATTAAATTGTTAAACCCCATGGTGACTTTTGGCCCCCATGGTGACTTTTGGCCCACCCTGTATTTACCATCACTAGATGTGCATACGAAAACCTCAGCCGATTCTCATATAGCGGCATTGAAAGCCATCTCATCAGCTGATGTCAAGACAAAATTAATGTGGGAATGCATTTAAATATTAACAAACCTTGGCACAAAGAACCACTTAACATTTCATTGGAAGCCAAGACACTCGGGAATTGATAGGAATGATAATGCGAACTTATACACGCCAAAAAAGGAGTATCCATTCTCCTCATAGGCGCGGAATCATTTTTCGGTATCTCTTAAAATACCGTGAAGCTTCAATTCAAAACTGAATCTAGATCCAAATGAACCAGAGATGGACTTCAATGATTCCACACAAGCTAAAAGATTCATTAAAGGACCTTCACCATAGAAGTTCCTGGATCTTTTACGGCTATCTAGGAATTAACTCAGAATAATGCCAGGAGTTGCAAGCATCAAGTAGGCATATCACCCACTAATGTATGTAGGTTGTGTCTGGAGGAGGATGAAACATCGGAGCCAGTCTTATGCGAATGAGAGACCAGTGCACAATGTAGATTCCAGGCGTTTGGCTCATACTTCTTAATGCCTGCCGACTTTTAAGAAACTTCATCCAAAAATATACTGCTCTTCCTAGGAAGAGTGGGATTGTTGCATGAACTGAAAAGAAAGCGGGGCACAATAAGCCACTGAATGGATGCACTGCAAGGGCCACTCGCCCCGTTTAACTCCTTAAACTTAAACTTAATCTCAATCTTCATTTCTGAGTCCAAAGTAAAGCATAGTTCTCAAAATTGATGTTATTCCTGGTGCACCCTTTTTTATATTGTTGTAAGACCTTTGATCATAATTTGTTTATAAGAATTTGAGTATCTTCAACTCTGAATGACTCCTTCTTATTTTCTATTGCACCTTTTGGAGTAGATGTAGATTTTGGGAAGTCGAGCCTAGATAGTTCCGACTTTTCAAATTTCGAGGACGCATTAGGGATTGCTTCACATCACAAATAAAAGTTTGCCAGATGCTTAATGATCGGCCCCAGGTTAGTCACCATTTTAAGGAAAGCTGCATTCTCTGGGGTGACGAACGAAGGAAGCGAATTGTCAGTTTTTTCAGTGATCATTTTTATATTTTTTTTTTTTTGAATTATTACGCTTGATAGACGTTACAAATATTATAGGCCTCTTTCATTTAGTACCTACCTACCAGAAAACTTTATTCTGGAACCTTGCTGAAGTTGAGCACATTGAAATCGTGTTCAGAACTTTCTTTGATGGTTTTTTTTTTACTAATTTTCTTGCTATTGAAGGGTGCACAATTACATTTTTGTAATTAAATATGCGTCTTACCAGATCCACGCGAAATTCAAAATTACAAGCCTTTTTCAAGCGTGGTGTGCAGATTTTAACAACATCAAAGTGGGTCCGTGCTTTTCAATAATACACACCCCAAACATAACACTTTGAGGAAGACATGACCTGCTTACAGAAATTAAGAGGTCATAAAACTCCTAGATCTGGCAGCTGAGGCTGACAATGACAACTATTTCGCTGTTTGCCTCCTCTTCCAAAAGTTGACAAGATCTACTTCATTTTCATTGGCGAATGAATAAAATGCACACACACTACTTGATTTAACGTTAGTTGGTTGCATTTATTTATACTTCTTCGTTTATCGTATCCTCTTTAAAATTCCATTCTTATTCCTTCATCTCTTTTACAATACCATATTTTGCGCATAAGAGAGAGAGGTAATGAAGCTAATTGTCACATTGCCTCCTCCTCTTCCAAATGATTGCTTCTTTTCATTGGTTCATAAAATCCTGCTCACCCACACTAAGTACTGCATTTATCGAACTTAACGAATATTTCGGTCATGCGCAGTAGAATAAAATTTTGATTTTTGTGATCTGAAATTTGCTGATCGCCTGGTATTTGCTGTTTCTTTCAAATACACAAGAATGAATGGGACAGACAATATTATAAATTCAATATGCACCACATTTGGACTGTATGGTTTATGGTTTCTTTTTTCTAAGCTAGTGATACCTCTGCCAACAGATGGCTCCGGGGGTATCGAAATGAGAAATTTCTCAGCTTGTTGAAATCAAGTTTTTTGTAATTTAATAGCTTGAAAAGTTTTTCAATTTTTGGATAAAATTTTCAATTAGAAATTTTATGAAAACCACAAATTTTAAAATGGAAAACTATTGCTGCCTTGAGTGCGGCTTCTGCTATTGAAAGAAGGCCAAAGGTGTACAAGTTATAATCTCCAACTTAAAAGCTGCGACTGTTGATTAATTTTTCTGTCGATATTCTTTGCTTTTCTTTTAAACCATAACCGCCGTCTTATCCAAATTTTCTTCATGGTCTATGTTGCTATGGTCTCTTGAGAAGCTTACCTTTACTAAATCGGTTTATTAGTATTGTTGTTTAAACATACACCTGTACCCACCTACATACTTTAATAAAAATCATCATTCGAGCTCGATGTACCTACCAAGTTTTACCTCCATAACTAATATAAAGTCTCCTTCCCTTGTTGCCCTAAATTTAGTAGAGATGTTGGTGTATAGGTTGATGATTGACGTCCTTTGAAAACTATGTGAGACTTCATCCTGTTGATATCGGTTTATTATACAAACCCAGCACAAGAGGCTGTTTTGCTAATACAAATTGTCATTTACGATGTAGTCAAGAGGCTATGCGATGTTCTGGTAGTTCTGATGAATTGTTTTCATGGGAAGATATTATAGGCGACGTTTTGCGAAGAAAATTGTCCTTGTTTAATTTTAGACGACGAACGTAGTTCTGATTTTTCGACTCTACCCGGATCTTAATATTATAACGCAAAAAACAAAAACGAGGTGCCTGAAGCTGAAAAATACGGCTAAAAGTTTTTTGTTTCGTAAGCCTTTGTTCTTGAAGGATGCATAAATGCAGATATTTATATCAATGCCTTTTATTCAATCACACAATGCGCTTACATTACTTTGATCAGATTTAGCCACAAGGCACTATGTCACAAGGACAATAACTGGGTATCAACAGAACAAAATAAATATAGTTCACAAATTGACCAATCCATCAAATGTACCACAGCTTCGTCCAATTCGCTTAAATTTTTTGTAAAAATGTCGACAGCGGCCAGCAAAAAAAGTTCAGAAATTAATGGCTTGGATAAAGCAAAAGGTGCCAGCATTTATCAGAAAAGATTAGAAAATTCTATGAGGACCAGGGCATACAATTTAATTTTATACATTTAAATATGTAAAAATAAAATAAACCTGTTTATTTGTTCTGGTTATTAAAATTTGAAAACTGTACAGCACTTTCTGAGACAGTTCTTATCTAACACCGTCAACATATTAATTTTCAAAAAACCTGTGATGGTTGAACTGACAGCACTGAACGATTTCTAAAATGTTCTTATCTTGTATAACTTTTTAACTAACTACGGCTTCATATTCTAATTATACATAAATAAAACATATAAATTTTTTGTTGATGGTCGCTGATAGGCCAAGCGTCATACAAATTGGCCCTTTGTCCTTTCCATTGTTACTTACCGGCCGCCAAAGTAAAATTCTGATTAGCAGAAAGACGGATACATTACATCGTTATTGTTGTTTGTCGCCAGAAGGGCCATAAATATTTATCTGCACTTAAAACTAAAATATCATGCAGAGGTATGCTCCTTTCATTTTTTCCCGCTTACAGCTCGGCCACGCTGCACTCTGTCGCGGCCACGAGGCACTCGTTGCTACCTGTGTATATAAGCCTTTGACTTGCGCACATAAATGTAAACGAACAAAATTCCATAAACAAAAGATGCAAATATCAAACAGAAGATTAAGATTAAGGGATTAAGCAGAGCGAATGGCCTTTGCACCGCTCTCTATATAGTTCATCTGACAATCCCACACTTCCTGGGAGCAGTAGTATTTCCTTCTTCGAAGTCGGAAGGCTTTACGAAGCATGAGCCAAAAGCCCGGAATCTACAATGTGCAATGGCCTCTCATCGCATAGGACGTGCTCCGATGTTTCATTCTCTTCGAGACTTAGCCTACTACATACATCAGTGTATGATATGCCTATCCGATGCATCTGTTTGTTTAGTTTGCAATGTTTGGAGGGAACTCCTGTAATGATTCTGAGTTGAATACTAGACAGCCTCAAAAGTTCCAGGCTCGTCTTAGCTGAAAGTCCTTTCATGATTCTTTTGGCTTGCCTGGTCTTGGTTCCAGTTTCGGAAGACGGTGTTGTAGTAAAAAATACCGCAAAATGGTTCCAGGTCTATGAGAGGCATGGATGCTCCTTTTTTTACCAGGAAGTTTGCCTTATTATTCCCATCAATTGCCGAGCGTCCTGGCACCCATTGAGGTGATAGGCGGCTCTTTGTGCGAAGCTTTGTTAATTCTATATAGATACATAGATATAAGCTCTTTGTTTTAAACCATATATTCCTGCTCCTACTCTTTTCTCGTTTTAGAATCGACGGTGTACCGGACTAGGGCTTCATTTTCTAGATTTGTAACTATTTCCTCCCTAGTTGCTATCTAAGGACTATCCTGTCTGATATCATGATTCATGTCCAATATTGGATTTGCTTCTATTCGTTCTGTTATAGTGCGTAGACTTTTCGGGTCCCATTTATTATCCCCATCTGTCCGGGCTCTGCCCAACATCAGTACAGGGTTAACTGAGAGCTTGTGTACAACACACCAGTCTTGAAAAAAGCGAAATCGAACTTAAAGTTGCTTCACTGAGATCTGTCAAATTTCAGTTTCTGTTAAGAAATACTTAGTTTTTATGTTTGACTATTTTTAGAATGTAACTAACTGTTTAAAACCAATATGAAGGCCCATGGACAAGTTCATCCAAGTTACTTTCGACGATATAATTTTATGGGGGGCGTTGTTTTTTTCCCCCATTTAACTTGTAGTGTACAATGCTACTGCTGTGAAATAGAAATAACATTTTTTTGTTTTTCAATCTGATTACCATTTGCCATTTAATTATCTTAAATTTGCAATAAATTATGTTCAAAATACAGAGTGGGGTCATAGACAAACTAATAACATGCGGAGACTGGGTACACATTTGCCTTTTTATTTAAATTAATTTTCCTTATCACCAAAATGATTTGTTTAGGATATAAAATTTGTAAATGTGATTGGATTTATACTTCAAATATTCATTGATAATTAAAATTCGTGTGCGATAAGCTTTTTTTTATTTCGATTGCGGTTAATTGGGGAAATTAGGAGGGGTCAGCCATTTGACCTCGGTGCATAGGGGTGTGCGTGTGGGTACTCAAACTTCTGAGGATCTGAGCTATTCGATTCTGGACTACACTGCACGAAAAAGGTACACAATATTTATGAAAATGTACAAAAATACAGTGAATTTTTCATAGCTTTTCAACCTATGAATTTGATCACTGAATTTTTGAACACCCGTTCACTAAATTTAGTAAACCGAAATTTTTGTACATGGTAGTAAACTTATTCACGATATCAGTGAACTATTTCATTGAATTCACGATATCAGTGTACTATTTTGCAGACGACATCTCCCACCCTCCCTTTCCCCTCTCTACTTGTTCCTGTTTCCTCTTTTCTAAAATGTCGTAATGAAAACAATTATTTATGATTTTCATTTTGTTTTATTTCCATTTTGTAATGTTTTAGAAGTCTATTAGTTTATTTCACTTTTGCTCTGTTTCTTACACTCTATTTCTTCTTGGTTTACAAAAATAAACTGATTCCGAGCATAATGGTTAACATAAACGTTATTATATTATTTTTTAACTCATACGTACACAAATATATAAATTACACATTCGCATCTTGCAATAATTTACCGATTAGAAGAGAAACTTTGCACTTGCTGAAGATTTCAAATTTAAAAAAAAAAATAAGGCAATAAATGCCCAAAATGTTTTCGCAGGATCTGGGTATTTTAAATAAAATTGAAGAAATATCTTTATACAGATATCTACAGCACGTAATACGTTATTAAAAAGAAATTAATGTTATCAAAATAAACATATATTTCTTTTACAGTGGTGATTTCCTCCCCGATTGCATAAATAAATGGCTGAATTTTCCACTTTTCGACTTCAAATGACGGATTTCTTCCTCTAATTCGCCACAGGACTTACCACAAATGCAAAATGTTTGCTGTAAGTCCGAAATAGAAAATCTGGTTACGTTTTTCTTACGCTTTTCTTGGCTATTGTGTGTCCTTTGAAACTGTTGTTTGATATGGAATAAAATATCCGTACATCACCCACAGGAGTGCTGTGTCCTTTCCATTTATGTAATGTGGAAAAAAGAAAAAAAAACAATCAATTTATCATTGCAACTGAAATGGACTTAAACTTACTTTTAGATATATCAGCATCTGAAAGTTTCTCCAAAACTTGTTTGATTTGTTTATTCGTAATTTGGGCTTTTATGATCTGTCGTAATCTTTCTGATATAGCATCTCATTTATCCAGAATGGAAAGCATGTTCTTAAACCGCGTCAATCTATAGAAAAAAATAATTAATGATAACAATATAAAATAAGATGTGCAGAATAAACCGGAAATTGAAATGGATAGCACTGGGTGATTCCTTGACGTGTCACAATTATCGTTTTTTTTTTTTTTCGGAGATTTTTAATAACGAATTATAAGGACATGCGCAACCACCTCTATCTTCGAAGTAAGATAAATTTTCAGCATTTTGTGGGGTAAAAAATTATTTGAGAGGGGGAATGGATAACAACGATAATCGGGACACCTCAAAGAATGTTGTGCTCTCTCCATTTCAATTCTTCATTTCAATTCTTCTTACATATTTAATGTTTTGTACTCCCTCTGAGGCACTAAATAGGCTGGAAGTTTTTCACACTTTTTCCTGTTTAATAACACAAACAATAAAATTTGCACGTTAGTTAAGTTAGTCGAGCAAGACCAAACTGACTGATAAAGACGGGACGATTTGATTGAATCCGTAAAAATTTTTCGAAAGAATCAAAATCCAAAAATAAAAGTGAATACTTTTCACTGTATCCATGAATAAAAAATATGGTGAAGAAAAACAAAAGTGAATACTATTCATTGTATCCATGAACCTTTTCACTGAACTCTTGTTTCATACGAATTTTACGGTTAATTTTTTCTCAAATATGGTGAAAACCATGATTTTAGTAGCGGCACTGTCGCATCGAATAAATCCGAGTATTTAGTGAACACATTCATGGATAGTAATAATAATAATAATTTATTCAAGTTGGTTACGTACACAAGATTTACATTCTTTTATCGTACTAAAAAGAAGGTATAACTACACTATAAAAAATGTGTACAATTGTTGCGACAAAGCTTAGGTATTTTTCCGTAAAATGTAGGGAATATTCCATAAAATGTCGGAAATATTCCCTAAAATGTAGGGAATATTCACTACATTTTAGGGAAAAATACCCAATCTTTGTGGCAACAATTGTGCACATTTTTTACAGTGTAGAGGAGTGAGTAAAAGAAACATAACTAGAAGAGTGATTAACAGAGATAAATTCCATAATTGACTGAAAGCAAGTAACAAAAATAAGAAAAGTAGAAGAAATTCAATGTTATAATAATGAAATGAACCTACATCCAGTAAATATTTAGTTGGCAAATATTCTTAACTAGAACTAAACTATTACTTAAATTTAGAAAAGAAATATAGATAGATAGAGAAAATGGAAATAGAAATAGAAAATAGACAGATTAGTAAGTAGCGATGCTATACATTCTTTCGTTCATTCTACAACGCGACGGACTTAATACTCTCTTTGAAAGCACAGATAGAGCCACTAAGCTGAATATGAGCAGGAAGTGAATTCCACAGCCGCACTGTCTGGACAAGATAAGAATTTTCCATCACTATTTTGTGAAAACGCGGAATAATTAAGTTTAAATATCGCTGTGAGGTTGTTATCCGCAAATTTTCTTTCAGGTCATCAGGCTTGCCTTTGTAAATCAAGTTATGCATAAACACCAGAGCTTTACGTTTTAAATAAGTATCGATGGAGCAACCCAGCAGTCTAAATTTAAAAGGTGTAACGTGATCGTATCTACGTAGATTAAAGATGAATTTAATGCAACCATTAAAAGCTACTTTAACCCTACGCTTACAGTCACCATCCAGGTTTATGTATACCAGGCTACCATAAGTAAAATGAGGTACTATGAGCGCCCTTACCAGTTTCAATTTCATATCAAGTGACATAACCGTAGCAAAAAGCCATAACCTTCGAAGACCAGCATAGATTTTGCTTAACATCAGGTTGACATTTTCACAACACTTCATATCTTCGGTTATCACCACTCCAAGATTTGAGACTTTGCTTCGCATAGGTATAGTATAGCACCATTAAGATATATTGGCGAAATATCTGCTTTACACAAAGGACCGCTGTAAAACGAAATACACTGGGACTTGGACGAGTTAAGTAATAATCCATGAATTCTATGCAGATCACTATTTACTCGTTCAATGCAATCCTCCATGGAGTCCTATGGGTCTACTTAAATATACCTGTACGTCATCAGCATGCAGATGTACCTTTACATCCTTTACCACTTCTGCAAGGTCATTAATAAATAGACTAAAAAACAATGAGCCCAAAACTGACCCTTGTGGTACACCATTTGATAGCTTTAACGCATCAGATAATCTACTGTCGATTTTGACAACTTCGGATTTATCAGAGAGGAAACTTCATACTAGACTGATTGCGGATTCGCTGAAATTAAAAACTGTGGAGAGTTTACGCAGAAAAATTACATGGTTAACACAATCAAAAGCTTTAGAAAAATCCAACAGGAGAAGAACACTAAAGAGATTTTTGTCTAATGCAGCTCTTAAATCAGTAGTTATCTTATGCAAGGCAGTTTCACAGCTGTGGTAAGGCCTAAAACCTGATTGTCATTTAGTCGAAAGCATGTTGTCGTCTAAAAAGCACACAAGCTGGTTATACATTAGCTTTTCCAGGATCTTGCCAAGAAAGCAGATAAGACTTATTGATCGGTAATCGGAGAGTGCTTCAGGCTGTCGCTTTTTAGCTACTGGGAGAACCGTAGCTACTTTGCAGCTGTCAGGGTAATTAGAATATGTAATGCAGGAATTAATAATATGAAGAATATAGCGATGGATAAGAGGAAGTAGAAGTTTAATAAAACAAGGAAGTAAGTTATCTGGACCACTCGCATCAGATTTAATAGAATAGATAGCTGTAAGCATTTCATCTAGACTTACGTTGCTGAAACTAAACTTACTTATGCCCTGATCACTGATAGGAGCAATGTTTGAACTAGTATCGGAGTCAATATACGGTCGAGTAGGTAGACTAACATTACCTGAAGATATAAAATATTGATTAAGATCATCTGGGCTTAAGCTACACTCCTTATGATCTTTACCAGTAATACCAAATTGTCGCAAATTCTTCCATAGAAGCTTGGGTTGAAAGGTGGGGTTAAGCTTGGAGCCAAAGTATAAGCGCTTAGACTATCTAATAGCTGAGGTAACTTTGTTACGAGCAATTTTATATAAACATCTCAGCCGGTTGGTATTGAGCCGTTTATATCGGCACAGTGTACAGTGATCACTAAGAACTTGTAATTGTTTTCTAACTAATCGATTAAGCAGAGTTTTAAAAAGTAAACAGTCAGTGAAAAATGATCACTAGATTCACGAATGAGTTCACTGTTGTTCATTATAATCTTCACGACTACAAATTATTTTTAAGGAATTTCCATAATGAAACCTAGTACACTATATTTAGGAACAGGTTCACTGCTATATCAAATCCACAGATCAATTTTTCACTTTATTTGAGAGAAAGTTCACAAATATCGTGAACGTTTGGCAGTGAACGATGTTTGTAAATATTATGAACAATTGTTCGTTCAGTGTAGTCCTTTCAAAATGTACCAGATAAAATTTTGACCTCCCGCGGGGGGCACGGTATATTTTTAAATTATTAAAAAAAGTGAAGGCGTTCTTTATTTTCAGATCTTTCGTTTCCCATGCACACTTTCTTAGTAGGTACTTCTCTTTTTATATTCGAACTGACGTCCTAGATTTTTCGTACCTTAAATCGGCTCTAACTCGAAAAACTGATTCTGCTATTCCCTTTCAGTAACTATACCAGCTACAGCTCGTAGAAAAAATGTTTTTTCACCCAGAGCACTTTTACAGTGGTAGTTAGGCACCCCCCTGTGGGGGTGGCTCCAATATAGCATGGTCCATATAAAATTAAAGGTCATGCTGAGTACTATCCACTGCTGTACTTTTTTTTGCCGATTCATAAAACTTTCTTGAGAGGTTTTTGCCACCGAAAATCCCATTTTCATGCACTTGGGTCACATTTACATTTACTAAATTTCGCATATATTTCAACCGTTCTTTCTTTCAAAGCCATTAGTTGTTTGTTGTGAACATTTTTGTCATGGTATTTATATTTTAAGCGTATGAAATGCCGGCTCGTTTCCTTTTTATTTCAGAAATTCTACCACAATGCCAGTATTCAATAATATTTAATTACTTTACTTATTTACGAAGAATTCCAGAACAAAATTACTTGTTTTGGTAAACAAATACCGATAATAAAATTTTAAATTAAAAATTAGCAATGCGTGTGCAATATCAGATATATAGGACCATACTTAATGATGGCCCCCCTCTCAAGCGCTGTCCAAAGTAAACAATAGGATGGCGCCTGGGTGGCGCCGTTCGGGTGCAAAGGGTTAATCTGAAGAATTTTATGTGACTGTGAATTTTCTCACAACTTTTTATTTTTTAATGGCTTTTCTAATCAGAAATAACGAAAACATTAATAAATTCGTATCTTTTATTTATAAAAGCAGTTTGTTTTTTTTTTACCTTGGACGCAAATTGGCCCTTTGGTGTACGCAAACTGACTAAGGCTTAGACGCAAATTGATGATTTCCGAATACACTGATATTTTTATTTTTTATGCAGACAAGATAAATGAAGTTTTTAATTTAAACTAAAAGATAGTTAGGTACTACAAAAGCTTAAACACCGGCATTAAGTAAATTCTACTAAGAATCCCTTTTTTTTAGGGATGAGATTCCCTTAAATGGACGAAAATTGGTGCGTTACGCCACAGACAAAATAAATATACCTAGCAGTCAGTATACCCTGGGATGATACGGGCAAACGTTTAGATTCGACTTGTACTAGTTCCTCCTGCCTTCATAAATAGTGCACTTTTCTGGAGCTCGCAATATCGAAAATTAAATAATAAGTAAAAGTAAGTAATAAGTTGTTCATATGATTGCCATTTGTAGTGATATGATCAAATTATATAGCCATGGTTAGTCATCAAGTCTATGAAGGGAGAGGTCCTGAATTCAAGTCTTGATGGAGACTTGGACTTTGACAAGTTTTTTCTGGTCCTGAGTTAAACAGAAATTAGGAAAAGCTCTCTATCTCTATCTAACCCAGTCCTTGTTAATTCGTTTCAAGTTGCACCTTCACCAGAAGAAGAAGAACACCCTTTTGTTTCGTCGCTGACAATCCTTCCGCCGATAAATACAAAATACGGCACTCGGATTTCTCTGTATAGGAAAAATTTATATATAGGGGTAAAAATTAAAGTTTTGTTATGAAGTGTTTTCAAGGTAAGACTGGACTGGACTGAACCATGTTCTGAATGCTCAGGTTTTCTTACTTGTCTAATTCTATGCATTTCGTCCTTCTTCGCAGGGTTTTTAATTTCGAATTTCTTGAAGTTTTCGTGTATTTTTTTTTTATAGATATAAAGCAACCTGAGAACATAAAATATGATTATAATATTTTGCATGATATTGTTCTTTTTTCTTCAATAATTCAGTACTAAGTAGGTACGCTTTCTTCAATCGTCCGTTATCTTAGAGATTGAAATTTTCTCTAAAAAAGGATGTCGTGAACCACTGGGATATGCATTATGGGATTATTTCACTTGATTACATGCTGCCTCAAGGAAAATCTTATTTCCGTACAATATTGTGCGATCAATTAAATATAAATTTTTAGGAAAGTAGGTAGTGTGTGTATATATATAAAAGTGCAATCTTATGTTTAGCTGCTGTCCTTTGTAAGAAATTCATTTCATAATAGGTATAGGTATAACAATTCCAATATTTCATACAGTCATCATTTTTTTGAAAACTATATTAGTAGCATTTTCTCGCTATTAGTGGTTAATGTCAGAAAATATCAAATTCAAAATCATTTGGAAATTATTATGAAAAAAAAACAAAAAAATTAACACTAAAAAAAGTATTTTCCCACCACCTAAATTGGCATTTTCATGCATGGCACTGTACTAGCTATTTGCACTGAAAAGGCTGACAAGGACAGAACGATAAAAATAACAATAATAATGATAATTATCACATCGTTTGCCTTCTCCTCTTCCAAAAGCTGAAATGGCTTCTTCATGGCTTGCTCCAAGAGGCAATTGCAATAATAAATGTTTGATTTAACGAAAAATATTTTGTGATTTAACTGCTTGTGAGAGATTATGGTGGAATTTATATTTAACTTGGTTTTAGGTTTTGTACAGGCACAATCATGGAAATACAAATGGATCCTAAAGCGGTGAAATAATTCCCTTCACATCGCTAATTTGAGAATACATTTGATCTCTAAAATAAAATTTCTATCATGGCGGGTCTACTACATAGCTGTAGTAAGAGAGAGAAAAAAACAATAATAATAATTTATCAATTCCTCTTCCAAAAGTTAAAAATATTCATTTTCATTTGTGTATGAATGAAATACACATGTTACCTGACTTAACGAAAGTTGGTTGCATTTATATTTCCTCGTGTAGGTATTTGTGTATCCTCTTACAGTTACAATCCACACAAACTTCGTTTATCTCTTTTACAAAACCATATTTTGGCCATAATAAAGAGACAGATAATAAAACTAATTGTCGCATTGCCTTCTCCTCTTCCAAAAGTTAAAATGACTGCTACTTTTGATTGGTTGTTAAAATGAATGCACACACATGCGCTACTTCATTTAACGAATTTAACACGATTTAACGAATATTTCGGTCATGCGCAGTAGAATAAAATTTTACATTTTTGTGATCTGAAATTTGCTGATCGCCTGGTATTTGCTGTTTCTTTAAAATACACAAGAATGAATGGGACAGACAATATTATAAATTCAATATGCAGCACATTTGGTCTGTGTGGTTTCTTTTTTTTAAACTAGTGATACCTCTGCCAACAGATGGCTCCGGGGGTATCGAAATGAGAAATTTCTTAGCTTGATGAAATCAAGTTTTTTGTAATTTTGTATGTTGAAAAGTTTTTTGATTTCAATGGTGTAATTTATAATTTAACTTGGTTTTTAAGTTTTATATAAAATAACAATGACATCTAAAAAGGTAATAAAATAAATTTATATCACATAATAAAATTTTTTAAATTTCTGCATGTACGTTTTTTCCTTACGTGATGAAGACGCGTTTATCTTTCAAAATAAAATTTTGAATTAGATATTTTGTAAAAATTACAAATTTTTAAAGATTCTAAAATGGAAAATTACTGCTGCTGCTATTAGAATACTTTTTCTATATACATACTGCTACCTTGAGTGTGTCTTTTACTATTGAAAGAAGGTTAAACGTGTGCAAGTTCATCTTCAACTTACGGCTATTGATAGTTAGTTTTTGTTGATATTCTGTGATCTCTTTTAAATGCTGTTGAAATCATAACCGTCGTCTTATCCGAATTTTTTTTTCATGGCCTATAGGTATTGCTTACATACCTACATACTTTAATAACGATCATCATTACAAGCTCGATATTCCTAGCTATTTTTACCTTATTTTATTCAAGCTGGTTGCCTAAGTTACTGCGAAGGAATAAATTTTCAACAGAATCCCGATTGGGATTACGCCGATACGATTTTACTGACCCGAAGTATTTTATTTATTTTATTGGCAAGCGGAATTTCGGAAATTTAACTGATCGACTTTCTTATAACCCTCTTCCTTCATTCTCTAATTATTACATATCTTCATTGTTTTTTTTTTAGAGTTGAAGGTTCCAATTCAGTAGTATCTCAGACCGCCTTTGCTCGGGATGAATTTCCCATCCCCTTTAAGCCACTCGATTTATGTATAGAATTTTTTTTTAAATACTCCGACCATATCTTTAAAGCCTTCTATCGCTAAGGCGGGTGTTTTTTTTTTTCAAAAATTTATTCTCAAACTAATTTAGTTTTGTTTTTGAGATTGATTCAACTCATTAGGAAAAGTCGTTTCTTGCAAATCCTACAGAGTTTTTAAGCTCCCATATTTAACTCAATCTGCCGCGTAATCTATTTTTTTTTTTTCACAGTTGTAAAATTAAAATGAATCGAATTCATCATTCTGCTCCTCTAACTCCTTTTGGTTGCGACAAAATTTATTTTTACACTAATTTTTTCCCATTGTCGGCAGTTCACTCGATAATAGCGACATAAAGATGCAATTCAGTTCACCATTTACAGCACCCGCACTACCAACGAAATCATTTGAATGCGATTTATCAACTTCTGGATTTTTAAAGCGCATTTTGAATGCATTTAACATGGCCTTGGCTCATAAAAATCTGAATGAGCATTTCTTCAAGAGCTGACAAGGATTATAATTACAAGCAACTAACGCTAAATTTAAATTATTTTTTTATAAGGAAATTGAGAAATGTAAGTATGTAGATTTTCCAACTGCCTGTTAATGATTGGAAGAGAAACTTAGTTGAACCTATAACGTGTCCTTAGCCTTATTGCCCTAAATTTAATATGGATGTAGAGGAATAGGTTGAAGATGATTGAGGTCCTTAGAAAAGTATGTGATACCTTATCCTGTTGTTATCGGTATTATTATACAAATCCAGCGCAAAAGGCTGGTTTGCTAATACCAAGTGTCATTTATATCGTAGTCGAGAGTGGCTATACGTACGATGTTCTGGTGAAAGAAATTTTAGGTTTCTCCATTAAAAATTGAAGAATTTTTAATGCAAAATTCAAAATGAAAGTAAGTTTCAAATGTAAATAAATATTTTTTTTTTCTTTCAAGTTGCAGACGTTCTAGAATTATTACGGGTCAATTGTCGATTATCTGGTGTTGGTCAAAATAGTCCTGTGCGGTAGTATTCTACAGGTGATCAACTAAATTAACGTATTCCATCGAAGAACTAAAAAGCTGAGGTTTTTTTTTGGTCGCCTCTAACGACCAAGTAACTAGTTAGATATATGTACTATCGGTATTTCAAACCTCCCCCACACGTCTGTATTTCTCCTCCGCATTCGTAATGTCATTTCAGTCACAACCTGTTCCGATTAGACCACGTCACCAAAATAATTCTCACTTTAGTTATTCCCTGCTAAGTACTTTCATAATCTTTCTAAGTAGTGTAAGATAGGGATAAGTTGTCTCTGTTACGTCACTTCTCCATTAATATTTGTGTGGACTGGTAAATCAGTAGCCTATCCTACAGTTCCACATCATCCAACTAAGCACATTATACGAAGCTTTCTGCATTTCTTGAAAAATTCCAGATTTCTTTTGAGCAGAACATTGTGGAAATTCTGTCGATATTCAACCATGCAGCAGGTCTGTCCATCCGATTTAAATTAGTTTATAAAGATCAGAAGCTAAACAGCCATAAGGAATTGTCCAGTCTAATTATTTGCGAAAGAAGACACTGTAACTTAAAATTTAGCGACATTACATTGAAAAGCAGCAGTTAAAGTTTTAGTTAATTTTCCTTCCTTTTGAAAAGGATTAGAAAAATTCTTATATGTATATTCTTATGACATATTTAGAAATGAAATCGGTTTGAAATGCGATGTCACATATAAGGCAACGTTATGAGAACGTGATTTTGGGAGGTGATTTCAATGTCAATTTGAGACGGCATGATAATTTAGTCAACCAATTCTCTAATCTTCTACTTTCTGTCCACCTACATATAGTGAATACATTTCCTACGCACTTTAATGCCACCACGCCACCAATCCTTCGATTCTCGATTTGCTTCTCTTTGCCGACTGGGACAAGGTTTTATCGCACGACCAAATTGATCCAGTTAGCACTTTGGATCATGATCTTTTGTTTATGAGCTATGAATTCTCTCTAGACCCGAGTCTCCATCATAACTCTTATTCCTACCGCGATTATAATAACATCAACGCTAATGTTTTAGTTGATGAATGTACATCCTTGTGCTGGTACATGATATTTGACTCTGTTTCAGTAAACCACCACGTGCCTACATTTAACTTGCTTATTAGTAAAACGAAATGTGTAACTGCGCACGGCTGCCAGTGGTTCTCTGAAGGAACAGAGCTGGGCAAGTACCAAAGAAAAAATACTTAAGTACAAGTACAAGTACCGAAGGTCTGAGTACTTCAGCGTAAGTACAAGTACCGCATGCATGTATGAAAAGTACTTGTAACTAAGTACTAAGTCTATAAAAAGTACTGAGTACTTTTTGAAGTACTTTTTAAAGTACTTTTTTAGAATCTTTGTACGTTGGCAGTAATATAATGAAGTTTATAGAGTTCAGTTAATAGATATTAATAAATAAATACCTTTTGAAAACTATAATATGTATAGTAACCAGTTGCTACCATTTATAGTTTTTTATAGTTTTCGGCGCTGCATGTAGAGTAAAACTTTCACCTCTCATTGTTACACGCATTAAAACTATTAGAGGTCCGCCCAAGCACCCATTTTCCCCTCCAATAATGCATTAAAATTCTAAGGAAAAAATTTCCAGTAAATTTCCAGAAAAAAATTGAGGCCTTCCCCACGTCAGTTCGAGGTATCGTTGATTTTATATTGGAGCGAGGCATTGCTTGCTTAGCTTTGGTTATGTCATCAAGTCGAGGCATCGTCGATTTTATATTCGAGCGAGACGTTATTAGTTTTTCTTCCACTTGCCCAGTCTTGTTTGTGTGTTATTAGTTTATCTAAGGCTCTGCCTTAACGCGTGAGTTCGGTACATACTTTGACAGTTCTTTGCGCGCTTTAAAACTCAACAAAAAAGTAGTTACGCTAGAGATTGTGTTTGCTTTTCTACGAAGAATTAGATATTTGTAGGTACTTAATAGACTCAGAAATACTTAAGTAAAAATCTTAGTACTTAAGTACAAAACTAAGTCTTAAGTATAAGTAAATAGAAGCAAGTACTTACCATATGTTCAAGTACTAAGCAGGGATATTTCAAAAGTATTGAGTAATAAGTCTTAAGTAACGAAAATGTACTTTCAGTAGTACTTAAGTCTTTTTTTACTTAAGTATTGCCCAGCTCTGTGAAGGAATACGATTACTTATCTCTAAACGTGAGTATCTGTATCATCGTTATAGGCGCCTTAGATTAGAACTATTGAATCGCACAGGTTATACAAGATTGCACACAATAAAGCTAACTTGGCTATCTCATTAACGTTATAGTACTATTCTTCTAAGTTCAACGTTAGTCTTCCTCCCCAAATACTATAGCGAAATTTAAAACTTGCTGGTATACATATATGGCAAAGACAGGAGTGATGACTGCAATCTAAACCATGACAAACTAAATGAATTTTTCTTTTCCGCTGGAACCATACCTGCGATAACTAGCCAACCTGGCTTTCCTGATGACCTATTAGAAGAATATGCTACCACAAATCATTCCAATACATTTTCGTTCCGTGGGACTGACTTAAATGAACATACCGTGGCTATCAGTACTATTAAGTCTGATGCAATCGGCCTAGACAGCTTGTCACCGCGGTTCATCAAAATGGTATTTCCGTACATTGGTAAGTTTATCTTACATATTATTAACACTTGCCTAATATCATCAACGTTCCGTAGTGCATGGAAAGTAGCAACTGTACTGTTGGTGGCCAAGAAGTCCCCTGCTCAATCTCACGCTGATTTCATGCCAATAAGTTTGCTATGTTTACTGTCAAAAGTAGTAGAAAAGCTTATGTACAAGCAAATACTGCATTATGTGGAATCCTGCAACTCATTAACAAGTTGACAATCGGGATTCCGCTCTTCCCATAGCCGCGAAACCGCAGACTTAAAAGTATCTTCAGATATGAGATTGGCTTTGGACCGAAACAAGTTCACTGCCCTTGTTCTTTTGAATTTTTCGAAAGCCTTCGATTGTATAGACTATCGCATTCTTCTCCAGAAGCTGTCATCCTCCTTTAATTTTAGTACCTCCACAAGTTAAGGTGAAAGATTCTCTGTCCATTGCGCGGCGGTTATACGAGGGGTATCGCAAGGATCAATTCTGGGTCCTTCGCTTTTCCGCTTATTCATCAACGATTTACCGAGAGTGGTGCATGATGTGAAAATTCATCTATATGCTGATGATGTACAGCTGTATCTAAGTAGACCTATTGGCCTACTCGAGGATTGCGTTACACGAATAAACTCTAATTTAGACCCCAATATGAAGTGCTATGATAACATTAATAATACGATCAAGAAAATCTACGGGGGCTTACGGAGACTGTGCGGCTATCAGCGAATATATAACCAGTCATTCTCTTCTAAAACTAATCAAAATCACTAAACTTGCCTTATTTCACTTTTGGATGTTTGGTCTTTCCTAAACTGGATAGTATCTGTACACGCAAGATGGAAGTTGCCCTAAATGACTGTGTGATTCATTTATGAGTTGCACAGGTTTGATCATGTCTCACATCTCTCCGATCTTGCTTGGTCGGTTGCTTTTTTGCCTCTTGCCTTAAAAAAAGAAACTTGGTTTCTTTGTACAATTTGCTAAAAGTTAATAAGCCAGGGTACCTTAGAGAATTTTCCCTTTTTACTACCTCCCAACGAAATAGAAAATTGTATTGTCTTTGCTTTCATAAAACTGTAATGGAAAGCTCTTATATTTTCCAAAGCAACCTTCTGTGGAATGATCTCCCTGTCAGTATACAGGCGGCTGGTACCATCAATGCATTTAAAAAACTCGTGAAAAATCACGTAATATAGCTCTTTTTTCACATTCTTTTCTTCTTCTCCAGAAGAGAATACTACATAGTTAGTTGATATTTTTATAGTATACATAATTATTTTTTTTTATTTTTCTTTAATGTCATACTTGAATTGTAATTCCTACTTAATGATGCTTATTTTAATTTTTTATTTCATTTTTTTTACTCTTTGAATTTCTAGCTCCACTAGTTGTACTCAATAAGATTTCAATCTTGTGTACGTTACCGAACAAAATAAAATTTCTTCTATTCTATTCTTGGTGGCTCATATGCAGCTTATCCTTTACCGAGCACCTTCTCTATCTAAGACTCCAGAATCATAGAACTCCCCCTTGGAAAACACCCAACGGTCTAATTGTCTTTCATTAGGGCCGACTCGTTTGAATCTGTCACCTGAGGTCTTATGATTGCTCCATAACTATACTCCTTTAAATTTTAAGAACAACAGCACGAGTTTGCCTCATCGAAGCTACTATCTACTATCGTGAGTGATACGGTGGCGTATAGGTATACCTAAGTATCAAACGTTCCGTATATATCGAGTTGGTTTAATTAATGTGTTCCCAGATTTTTCAAGGACTCAGCGTTAGAGGTGCATAATGCGAGTTCTTGTCAAAATTTATTATAATTTCTATTATAATTTCAGAAAAAAAAAAAATTATCGATGAGGTTCCAGTCCAAGCAGTTTTTATACCTAGTACCTAACGAAAATGTTACGACGATTTTACCATGTGAAATATCGGATGCCAGTATGCAGTATTCCGAATTTTGACAGCGCAAAACTCCTTAAAATTCAAAAATTATAATTGTGATTTTTGTTTTTTAATACTTTTATAATTTCTGCATTATTTAGAGCTGGCACAGTGAGGATCTGTTTTAGTGTTATCTGAGTTGATCGTAGTAGTTATGTGATGTTGGAATGATAGCACCAAGATTTCTTCCGCTAACCTATATGGTTTCAGACAGTCAGCGATGAAATATGAAAGGACTTTGTTTGCAATAATATACTTTTTTAATATGTATATAGTTAGTTTCTTCAACAGACTCCTTTGGAATTATTTCCTCATTCCATACACGTAGTATCAGACTTTACACAGAGTATTTCAATAACCAGTCCTGCCCACATAATTAGTTCAATTGAAAAGCTGCCAGATCTAGGAATTTTATGACCTCTTAATTTCTGTACACAGGTCATGTATTCCTCAAAGTCTTATGTTTGTGATGCATATCTATTATTGAAATGCATGGATGATCTTGTTGAAATGTGCACGCCACTCTTGAAAAATACCTAGGATCCTTGCTATAACATCTCCACTTGTAACTTTGTATTTCGTGTGATCTTGTAAGACATGTAATATATTTAAAGTGGGAGTTTTTGTCCACTGCAATTAACACTCTTCGTTTAATTCGGCTTTTATGGTCTAAGGCCGTTAGTTAGTGTGAAAATGCAATTAAATTAAAATTAAAATTTACTTCATTTGGTTATGAAATACTTTGCTTATACTTAGTTATACTTAGCTAGCAGCTCTAAGAAAGCAGCTTCAAAAATGTCTACTATTACTGAGGCAGAGGTCTGGGTTTGATATTGAACCAGGCTATCTGTACGAATAATATTTTTGATAAAAATGCACAAATTTGGGACTCGATGATCATTAAAAAGGTCAACAAGTTAAGAGTTACATGAATATTAATGGAATTTTCTGTATATTCCCTTCACTTTGTTCTTTCCTACCAAAGTCATGTTTATGCATAAAATGGTACTTTGGCTATCTTTTTTTTTAATACAAAAATTAACAGAAATTTGTATTGAAAAACAAAAAAAAAAAGGCTCAAACCTTGGTAGAAATGCGAGTTCATTGTCTATCCAACCGTCAATGATTCTATATTTCGCTGGTTAGCTGTTAACTATCTTTTGAATTTTTCAATTTAGCTTTTCCGAAAACCCATCAACCTGCTGTTCTTTACAAGACGAATACCGACTCTTCTAAAAGATCTCAGAATTGTAAAGTATTATTTGTCGATCACATAGCATATGATCAATTTGTTGTACATCCTTCTCTTTCATGGAAAGCACAGAGACCCATTTTTGAGGATATTAATAACAAATATCTAGTCTATACCCACCATTTTTCTGGATATATTAAAAGTGTTGAATGACACACATTGTGTATAAACGGGATATTTCGAATATCTAGATATCGATACCCCATGTGTGTCAGAAGCATTCTCCTCGTGGAACTTTGGTGACGGTAGCCCTACAATGGACTCTGTTCTGTGCGACAGTCTTTACATTAAATACTAACATTTGTCGGTACAAACTATGAACTCTGATTAGATTGTTCTTTTCCATTTGTTTCTAGAACTTATCAGTCGAAATTTTTCTTGTCGGATTCAATCGAAGTCCCCTCTGGCAGTATTATCATTGGTGCGCAATAGAATATGACTAGTACAATTTAATTTCTTATATACTTAATATCTTTATCGGTTTTATTCTGCCCTGAACGTCTCCAGAAATTTTTAAGAATTTTATTTGGATTTCACATTAATCACATTTTTTACAAACGTTTGTAAACGGTATACCTATGGTAGGTACGATTGATTAGGCCACCTTCCATATCTTACAGTCAAGTCAAGTCAAGTGTGTTTTGCGCATTTTTTTTTCTGTGAGTTGTCATCGTTTTCCTCGATGTAATCTTTTTGTCTCCTTTTTATCCTTGGGGCTCATCTTTAGCCCTCAGTCCGATTTGGTGACGTCGTTTGTCTTCTTTTTGATATTTGTTCTTAATATTCCATGAAACTTTGCGTTTCGTTGTCGTTTGATTTCCTTTACGGGTGATGCGCTAAATCATCCGTAGTGTATGTAGTTCTCTCTTTGGAGTTAGTTGTTAATGGGAGGACGGGAGAAGGAAAAATGGAAAGGATAGGATGTGGATTATTGGGAGAGTTTAGAAATCGTTGGTTTCTAAAGAATTGGTGTACTTCAGAGACATTCTCTAAGTAAAGGTGGCTGAATTGTGATTACCCGCGATAGTAATCACTTTTATGGTTGTAAAAATTTATTCTACCATCATGTAGACGGTAGATGTCTCTAGCCTCGGGATTTATTAGGAGAAGGAGTGAAAGGTATTTAAAGTCCTCCGGTATGAGAAGATCCGGCAAGCTGTTTATGATTGGGTTAGGGTGAGTTGGTACACTGGCTAGTTGCTTCTCGGCAAGTTCAAATAAATATTCCTTGATGGGGGTGACATTGGCCGCCTCGTAGACTACTTCGTTGTGAAAGTATTTTCCGTTGGCTCTTCTATGGAGCCCTGTGGAAGCTCTAAGTATCTTCCTTTCAAGTTTTCTAAGGCGTTCCATATAAGTGTGAGAGATCGAGTGCCATATAGGAAAGTAGTAAGTAATTACAGGTCTTATAAGTTGCTTGTATAGCAGAAGTTTGGTCTTCGTTGAGGGTCCGTCCCTGACATGGATGATTGGGCTGAGCAGGTTGTAAGCGATATTGGCTTTGTTAATGGTGGCCTTCGCTTGATAATTGAACTTAAAGAGCTCGTGGAAGTTCACACCTAAGTACTTGCCCTTTTCTGTGGGTTTGATGATTCCAGAGTTGTAAATAGCCTCTATGGATTTGGATTTGGATGCTTGCCAGTTTCGTCCAATTGAGGGTTTCCGAATGCAGATTAGCTTAGATTTTTGGACATTTATTTTTATCCCCCATTTTTTATGATAGGAGTCCAGCTTATTTAGGTGAAGGTTGACTTTGTTTGTAGCCAAATGCGGGGAACGAGATTGAGCGTAAGTAAGGGAGTCGTCTGCATAGAGAAATGTTGTCCCATTTTCATTTGGAGGTAGATCTGAATTGTACAGGTTGAAGAGTATCGGACCTAGCATAGAGCCCTGGGGGACGTCTGCTTCAATTGCCTTGAGTGGTGATTTTTGGCTTTCTAGTTCCACATAGAATTTCCTAGAAGTTAGGAAACTGTGGATAAGCCTATTGAGGTGTGGAGGGAAACCGAACTGGTTTAGATTGAAGATGAGTCCTGCTATCCAAACCGAGTCGAAAGCTGTATACAATTTGTAAACAATTTGTAATACAATTTGTATACAATTTGTAAACAGTTCAATTTGCGAGTTTATCTCAGCATTTGAAAGGTTTCTACTATTGGCTGGGAGGTTTCCTTGGTAGAGTATCGTCAACCTATGTCATTCCAATTAATATCTGTCAGGGTAGGTGCGGTGGGAAGGATTATTGTTAATATGTTTACCGGGCGGTTGGGTTTAATTGTTAGATCTACTGCTAAGTGGTCTGAGGGAGCATGAAGTGTGTTGCAATTGTTGTTAGCGATTTGCACGAGGAGGTGTATGAAACTTGATGAAACGAGATAAAAATCAATGTATGAGCCTAATCAGGGGTAAGTTAGGGTGGTTGATAAGACCACAATGAGGTCATGACTATCCTGGTTTTGGTTAATCTTACAGTTGTACATCGAAATAACCTCGATATCAAAGATGAACAACCTAAATCTATCTTTAACGGATATTTATTCCTAGAATTCCATACCTGAAAGAAACGGTTTTACTTATAAGATTTATGTTATATTGGTTTAGAGCTGGCAGAACTTAGAATCGGGAATTCTTACACCACGGCGAAATCGATCAGCTACAATAGAATATTTGCTTAATTTATGATTTTATGTTTAATATGTGCATTTTTTTTTCTGCCATTGCCATTTTCATTCAGACTTGAGTCCAGATCTTAGTTACGATATAAATTCTTGTTGGAGTTGCTTTCTTTGCCAATTGAAATATGATCACCCATTTTTTCCGAAATAACGCCACCGATATGATAGAAATTCTTTAAAATCTCCACACTTTTATACTTTTATCGTTATCTTCCCTTTATTTATTGGATAATTATAGTTTGATTTATAATTTATTAATTACATCCCCTTTTTAAAATAAGTTAAGTTAAAATAACAAAAATTATAGAGGACTCAGTTCGGGGAAAACAGCTAAATTCCAGAGCACTAATTAAAATAAGCTTTAAGGTATGACTACACATATGTTGGTAAGCTGAAGAGATAACGGGGTGTCTCATTATTCTTGGAGTCATGAATTCCATCTCCACCGCTGCCACCCAGTACCTACTTAACATGATACTCATAGAAAATCTATTGAGTGTTGTAAGGCCATATAAAATTATACGAGAAAAAAATCAGAATAATATCTGTATCATATCATAAGATGTGCATGTGCCATAACAAATTTAGAAGAGTTCAGAAATCCAGCGGTTGGATTCTGATAAAATTAAAGTGACAAATGATAATGACATCATGACTTTTGTTCGAAAATGCGATTCTTACATTATGACTTAAGCCATAAAAAGCGTTAAAATGTGACTTATTTTCGATAATTATATCAGTCGAAGTCACTTAGCAGTTGCCGCTGTGACTTTTGTCATATTCCATATACCGCCACTTAGTAAGTATAAAAATCGAAAACATATTTATGAACTAAGTTTATTCCATGCTTATTTTTATTTTTACTTCTGTTTAATGTGGTTCCTTTGAAATTGGAAATTTTTTAACATCATGTGCGATTATATTATAATAACACCACAAGCTTCTTCTACGCATGTAGAAACTGAAGTCTGTGACATGGCTAACAGAAAATCTTGTCCAACTGACTCCAGTAGATATTAAATATGTTGTTACAAAATTTGAGTACACCTTCGTATTAAAATTTGCTACCCACTCTATACACCCTATATTTTTTTAACACTATTTTAGAACAGAAGGTTAGACTCGGATAATACTCGAGTTCTGTATTAGATATATGTATGCGTGTACTCAGTTTGTACGCATATATGTAGATCATATGGAAATGATGAATTTTTTTTGCTATCTCAACTACGTGTACCATGGGTTGAGAAACACTCGATACTAAAACCGGTTTTAACATAGTGTCTAGTCTTGTGTGTGTATCATTATGTATCAGGGGGTTTACTGTCTTTTCAGGAATATATTCAATAACTCCACAATTGTCAAATTGTCACTGCTATAATTTAATATAAATGCCATGTCACCCAACAATCAGAACTCCAAATTATGGTATAGTGACATTGTCCTTCCTTCGAAATCACTTTGTCGTTGTCATCATTTTAAACATAATACAATAATATCAAAAAAAAAAACTTTTAAAATAAATTACACTAAAAAGTAAAAAAATATTTTTTTTCTTTCTCAGTGCCATAATTCAAGAAAAGTTTCATTGCAAGGAGTTCAAACATTTTAAGTCCAACGAGATAATATAATTGCAAAATATTGTTAATACATTCAATTTTAAGATTTAATCTGAGTTATAGCATTTCTTATTTAGCAATGAAACTTTTCTTGTGTATAGATAACACTGGAGAGAAAAAAATATATTTTTTACTTTTTAGTGAAATTTATTTATAAAAATTATTTTTAAAATTTTTTGTTTTATATATTTTATTTCCTACTTTTTATTCATTACATTTTCGCTGAAAACTCATACAACGGTACATAATTTATCTAACATATGCATATTAATTCGCATCTATGTTGCAAAGGTGTGGAGTAATGTTTTTTTTCTGTGCGGTAAGTATAGTTTAGAAGATCATGAAAAAACTAGAAAAATTACTTTCACATCAAACTCTATATAACGGTTATACACAGAAAATTGAAATATTCCCATGAACTATGTAAAACATTATTTATTTATGTAATTCAGTCTACAGAGATCATCTCCTACAGACTATGCTAATATAACTTACTAATTAATATAAATTACCAATTAATATTTACAAGTATTCAAACAACAAGAATGCAATAGTATCAAAATTAAATAGAAAAATAAAATGCATCTAAAGAAGAGGTAATACTTAATATTACTAGATAACAGGAATTTGCTAAAATAAATTAAATAAGCAAGACTACAAGCACTTGAAAATTACAATATCTTTAAACTTGGTGTGTTCAAAAGCTAAATCCACGTCATTTTCATAAATTTCATTAAAACGACGAGAGCAATAGGAAATAGGTTTATGCTGACCATAAGAGGTTCGGCGATTAGGCGCATGTAACAAAATCTTGTTCTAAGTTCAAAACGAAGCACATAAATATTGAATAAGATTAGCAAATCTGGTGAACAAATTTTGTAGCAAAGCGTATCTCTTACAAATATTATAGATGAAATTCTTCTCCTAGTATCTAAGAGTTGTAACCCCAAAAGCATACATCTTGATTTACGGGTAAATCATGCAAAGCTTAGCGAGAAAAGTATTTTTGAATTTTCTCAATTCTGTCACTAAGTTGTTTGGTGTACGGACACCATACCACTGAAGCATACTCCACTATAAATCTAACTAAGGCAATGTATAAAGCTTTTAATGTGTGAAGATCACCAATGTCTTTATAGTATTTCGTTTTATAAAACCAATCATCTTGAAAGCCCTACAGCAGATATTACCTCCAAAATGACACCAAAGTCCAAAATTTCATTCGGTTGCTCAATGGAAACGTTACCGATGGAATATTCAGTATGAAGGGTGCTTAATAAACGGTGTTGTAAACGATCAAGATCAGACTGAAGTGTCAGATTAATTTTTAATAGGTAAAATAATCTTAAGATGTTTGAAAATAATTAGGTAGATCTACCACTTACAAACCCGTGCTGCAAGGAGGAAACAATTTCTTTAATGTGAAAATAAATTTTATCTTTTATGAAGCTCTCAACACATTTGGGGATTGGTAAGAGTTTAGCAATTAGTGTATAATTGCTGACTTGATACCGGGATCCAGGTTTGAATAGAGGTTTAATAAGAGAAAATTTCCATCATCTAAAAATTCCCCCAAATCTTGGAATAGATTAAAGATTATTATTAGTGGAATAGCCAAAGAACTACAACAATATTTAAGCAAGATGTTCGGCATTAAATCACAGTCTAAAGTACTCAATGAATGTTCCACTTCACAATCGTTTAAGTGAATGCTTCCCAGATCCGTAAAGGCCTCAGCATTACTAGATATTGAAAACGAGATAGTGCCAGAGTTACTGCAGTAAACTGATTCAAAATAATTGGAAATAACTTGCAACTGTCCTCAAGATTATTTGAAAGGATGCCATTGTATTCCATATAAATAGGAATACCGGACGTTAATGTACGATGAAAATGCCTTATTATTGCTCCTAATATTATCCTCAGTTGACAAGATATAGAGTCTAAAAAGGAATGTATGAAGATACTCATATTCACGCCTTAAACGTTTATAATTTGCCTCACTGACGGAACTGTTGACCTCATCCAATAATTTATGTGACCTATTTTTAGCATTTTTTAGCCTTAGCAAACTTCGATTGAACCAAGGAGGGTGTGATTTCGATTTCACCTTATTAACGGGTATGAACCTTTCAATGCCAGCGTGAATAATTTCCAGAAATTTACAGTAAGTATGATTGATATCATTTGCAAGATTTAGCTCTTCACACCAATTAAAGGAGTTTATGTAATCATTAAATTTAATAAAGTCCCCTTTACGAAAGTTATAAGTATAGATGTCGTTAACTAGAGAATCAGCAAACAAATGTGTATCTAAATTAATAATAAACGGCTTATGATGAAAATCGATTTTAGATAGAGAATATGAAACTTTCTTAATACAAAATTTTAAATCATAGTTAACGAAAACAAGATCTAGAACTTAACTATTATTATTAGGTATTATTATTATTATGCTAAAGCGTTTGAAAAAAGTCAAGTCCTCGCACCAATCCACAACCTTTCTGTAGACAATTTGGAAAATCACGCATTGTAATAATATTCGGATGAAAAAAGTCTATTATAAAGTTTCTTACAGAAGAAAACATATGCCATTTAATAGCACTCAGCACGATACGTGATATGATATCACACTCAGTGCAAATTAGACAACCCCAAGAGGGGTTGTTACCTCGTTCACCCCAAGAACCCCCACAAACGTAAATGTTTTCGCCCCATCGGAAAGCTTCCCATTCACTTATTCTAAATCAAAAAAACCCAATGTAAATCCAACGCATTTTCTACCCTAAAATTCTTCGTTAAATTTCTCAATCTCGTCACGTTAACAGCAACAATGGCGGATTACATATCATTAATGGGCATCGTAATAACAACTGCAGCAACAACTATACGGTGAAAAAAATTAACCATCTCCATTGAAATTTTTAAAAAACATTAAAATTTTAATCTGAATTTTTTTATTTAGGATTTGAATTCCATGGATCTTGATCTTTCTGTTAATACCGATCATGTATTTACTTGGGCTGTTGATAGAATTCGAAACAGGCGGTTCGAAAATTCGAATTCGAATCTTTCGAAGGATGAACGTTTTGCTAAGGCTCGAAGTCTTCAAAGCTTCGAAGCATGAACTTTTTCTGGTGTGTGCTCTGCAGTGTTAAGGTTAAATTAAAATATTCGAGGTAACTCGAAATAATTTTTGAATAGTCTAAAGACTGTCTGAGTTTTTCGGGGAATACACGTATTATAATGTCTTTTGGTTAAGATAAGTGTATATAAATATATTCACATATATGTATATAATGAATGTTTAATTTAAAACGCAACAAGGTTCAAAACTATTCACTCTAATTTCACACTCTTATTGTCTTGTCTTGAATGAAAATACACTTTTAGAACTTTATATAACATAAAATCAATACGTCCGGCTCCAAAATGGTAGACGAATTTGATCGCTAATGGTCAAATTTGACTAAATAACGATTTCTGTAGGATTTTAAAGTCCCTAATTATGAATTTGTCGTCAAAGTTTAGAAATCAAAATGATGGGCTCCTAAATGGCAGTCGAGTTTTATCACTTAAAGTCAGATTCGACTACAAATCGATAACTGGGGAGTCTTGGGGTTTGCAGATTGCGAATTTGTTTGATTCACCAGTGACCGAAGGGTTATTTATTCGTAAGCCGAAAGAAGTCCTACACCCGGAATACAAATTTTGAATCAAACACATA
Source organism: Dioctria rufipes (assembly GCA_963924295.1). Taxonomy (NCBI): domain Eukaryota; kingdom Metazoa; phylum Arthropoda; class Insecta; order Diptera; family Asilidae; genus Dioctria; species Dioctria rufipes. The sequence goes on along the minus strand of OZ002745.1, from coordinate 26,196,835 downwards.
ATACCTAAAAGATCTAAGCAGAATGTAAATGATACTTTTGAATTGAGCTACGAAATTTCAAATATGCGGTATCTCTTACAACACCGTGAAGGTTACCATTCTAAACTGGATCCAAAAACAAAGGGACTAGAGATGGACTTCATTGATAGACTCCAGACAAGCCCAAATATTCAGTGCAGTGCAAAGCCTACTCGCTCCGCTTAACTCCTTAATCTTAATCATCACTTCTGAGTCCAAACTAAAACAGAGATGTTTCTCAAAATTGATGTTATTCCTGGTGCATCTCTTTTATGTTGCAATAAGATTTTTGATCATAATTTGTTTATAAAAAATAATCCAACAGATTTTGAGTATCTTCAACTTCTTCTTATTTTCTATTGCACCTTTTGGAGTAGATGCAGATTTTGGGGTAGTCGAATCTAGATGGCTGCGACAGAATTGAAATTTCGAGGACGCATTAGGGATTGCTCCACATCTCAAATAAGAGTTTGCCAGATATTTAATAATCGTCCACAGGTTGATCTCCATTTTAGGAAACGTTGCATTCTATAACTCTCTGCGGGTTATACTGGTAGTGTCCCGTAATAAATACCTTAAAGTTTAAGATGACTAAGGAAAGAAGGGAGTTGCCAGTTTTGGATTATTACGCTCGATATATGTAGATATTACAAATTTTATAGGCCTCTTTCATTTCCAATATTTCATGCAGACACCATTCTTTTGAAAACAATGCAGTTGCATTTTGTCGCTATTGGTTAAATACAGAAAATATGAAATTCTTAAATTGGCTTTAAAATTCTGAAGCAGATATTTTCAACTTTTGGAAGAGGAGAAGGCAAACGGCGATAACTATTATCATTGCCAGCCTCAGCGCAGCGGCAGCTAGCCCATTATAGCAATGATAACTATTACGTCTGGCAATGATAACTATTACGTCGTTTGCCTTCTCCTCTTCCAAAAGTTGAAAATATCTGCTTCATTTTCATTGGCGAATGAATAAAATACACGCCCTACTAAATTTATGCGTATCCTCTTTAAAATTCCATTATTATTCCTTTATCTCTTTTACAATATCATATTTTGCCCATAAAGAGAGAGACCGAAAATAAAGCTAATTGTCACATTGCCTTCTCCTCTTCCAAATGATAGCTTCTTTTGCTTTTCATAGGATCATAAAATGCAGGCTCACCCACACTACTTCATTTAACGAACTTAACGAAAATATCGGTCATGCGCAGTAGAATAAAATTATAATTTTTGTGATCTGAACTTTGCTGATCGCCTGGTATTCGTCGTCTCTTTAAAATACACAAGAATGAATGGGACAGATAGTATTATAAATTCAACATGCACATTTGGATTTGGATTGTATGGTTTTTTCTTTTTCTAAACTAGTGATACCTCTGCCAATAGATGGCTCCGGAGGTATCGAAATGAGAAATTTCTTACCTTGATGAAATCAAGTTTTTTGTAATTTTGTATGTTGAAAAGTTTTTTTGATTTCAATGGTGTAATTTATAATTTAACTTGGTTTTTAAGTTTTGTATAAAATTACAATTACAATAAAATAAATTTATATCAAATAATATATATAATATAATAAAATTTTTTAAATTTCTGCATGTACGTTTTTTTCTTACTTTGAATTAGATATTTTATAAAAATCAAAAAATTTTAAAGATTTTAAAATATAATTTTTGTTGTTGCTATTGGAATACTTTTTCTACTTACATACTGCTATCTTAAGTGTGTCTTTTACTACCTATTGAAAAAAGGCCAAAGGTGTACAAGTTCATCTTCAACTTAAAAGCTGCGTCTGCTGATGGTTGGTGCTTCTATCAAAATTCTTTGTTCTGCTTTTAAATGCTGTTGAAATCATACCTTTTGGCCGATATTATTTCTTCCTCTTTTAAATGCTGTTAAAATCATAGCCGTCGTCTTATCCGAATTTGATTTTCATGCAATTGTATTTCATTTATCGTGAGAATATATCTTACTCTTATTAAGTTGCTCGATTTTAATGTTGTTGTTTTAAACATTGACATGTATATACCTAGATATAAATAACGATCATCATTACGAGCTTGATATACCTACCTAGCTTTTACATTATTTCATTCAAGAGGGTACCTACCTACCTACTTATTACATATTTCATTTATTTTATTGGTAAGTGTAATTCTTCAGGAATTTCGGAAACTTAACTGATCGACTTTTTTATACCCGAAAATATTGCCATTACTGCTGCTATCTACCTTTTCCTTCATTCTCTAATTATTACATATTTTTATTGTTCTTTGGAGCGTGGGGAGTACAAATCTTCCGTATTATCTCATAGCGTCTGTGCCCGGGATGAATTTCCTTTCCTCTTTCAGCCACCCCCCATTTATGTATAGAAGGTTTTTTTTAAATACTCTGACCAAATCTTTAAAACCTTCTGACGCTAAGGCGGCTGTTTTGTTTTCTACAATTTATTCTCAAATTAAATTTTGTGCTTGTTTATCAGATCGATTTAGGTAATTAGGAAAAGTGTATCATTCCAAATGTCGTTATTTCAAAATCCTACAGATTTTTTAAGGTCTCAAATTTAACTTTCTACTATTTTTTGTTTCACATTCGAAAAATTAAAATGCATCGAATGCATTAGAGATTAAATCATCATTCTGCTTCTTGACTTCTTTCGGTTGCAACAAAATTTATTTACAGACTAACTTTTTTCCCATTGCTATACCTACTTAACAATGTCGGCAGTTAACTCGATAATAATCATGAAAATATGCAGTTCACTATTTATAGAACCCCCCCGTAACAAAACCGCTTGAATGCGGTTTATCAACTTCTGGATTTTTAAAGCTCATTTTGAATGCATTTAACATGGCCTTGGCTCATAAAAATCTGAATGTGTATTTCTCCAAGAGTTGACAAGGATTATAATTACAAGCAACTAACGCTAAATTTAAATTATTTTTTTTACAAGGAAATTGAGAAATATTTTAACTAGATTTTCCAACTGCCTGTTAATGAGTGGAAAAGAAATTTAGCTGAACCTATTCTATTATATATTTCCCTGAATTTAGTATAGATGTTGAGGTGTGGGATAGGATGATGATTGACGTCCTTTGAAAACTATGTGATACTTCATCCTGCTGACATTGGTATTATTGTACAAGCCCAGCGCAAAAGGCTGGTTTGCTAATAGTAATTGTCATTTATAACCTAGTCGAGAAGTTATACGACGTTCTGGTTACCGTGTTACCCTAATCGTGAAAGAAATTTTAGTCTTCGCCATTAAAAACTGAAGAATTTTGAATGAAAAATTCAAAACGAAAATAAGTTTCAAATGTAAAATAACATTTTTTTCTTTCAAGTTGCTGGCGCTCTAGAATTATTACGGGTCAATTGTTGATTATCTGGTGTTGTGCAAAATAGTAGGCGTGTGACAGTATTTTACAGTGAAGAACTAAAAAGCTGTGGTTTGTTTAGTCGCCTCTACCGATCAAGTGACTAGTTAGATATATGTACGATAGGTATTTCAAACCTCCCCCACGTCTCTATTTCTCCACGGCATTCCTAATGTCATTTCAGTCACAACCTTTTCCAGTTAGACCACGTCACCAAAATAATTCGCGTTTTAGTTGAATAGTTATGCCCTGCTACGTTCTTTCATAATCTTTCTAAGTAGTGAGAAATAGGTAAAAGTTCTCTCTGTTACATCACTTCTCCATTAATATTTAGATCCATAGATCCATATCCACATCATCCAACTAGGCACATTATACGTGGCTTTCTGCATTTCTTAAAACTCTTGAGATTTCTCTTGAGCAGAACATTGTGGAAATTCTGTCGATATTCAACCATGCAACAGGTCTGTCTGTCCGATTTAAATTACTCAGAAGCCAAACCGATTGACTCCTTTTTTAAAATTATCATTTCCAATGTAATGTACCATAAGGAGTTGTCCAGTCTAATTATTGCGAAAGAAGACACTGTAACTTAAAATGTAGCGACATTTGATTGAAAATCAGTAAACGATTTAGTTCATTTTCCTTCCTTTTGTAAAGGATTAGAAAAATCCTTATATGTATATTCTTATGACATATTTAGAAATGAAATCTGTTGACTTGTTGGTGGCTCATATCTAGCTTATCCTTTGCCGAGCACCTCCTCTATCTAAGATTCCTGAATCATAGAACTCTCCCTTCGAAAACGCCCAACGGTCTAATTGTCTTTCATTAGGGCCGACTCGTTTGAAATTGTCACCTGAGGTCCTATGATTGCTCGATAACTATACTCCTGATCGGCGTGCCTTTATCCTTGGGATAATTTCCTTCTCTTCCTTTCTGCAGAAGGTTCATCATTTCCGTTTCCACCACTGTGAATGATTACTGCTTCATAAAGATCGGGCTCTTGATTCTTCACTGGTAGTGGTGCTACTTCTGTATAGCACGGCGTATTATTCCAGTCGATGTTCAAACGTGAGCGACCCGTACGAGACCATCTGCACCCTTAAATGTTTCAATTATTCCTCTTCTTTGACTACCACCATGGTCCCCGGTTGAACATTGTGAATACGTTGCTTCCATTTGCTACGATATGGCAACTGATTTAGATATTCACTGGGCCATCGTCGCCACAATTCGGTTTTTAAATGTGTAACGATCTTCCATCTTGTGAGCGGGTTGGACTTGAGTGAGTCTCTACGGAATAAATAAGGGGTTCTTCAACTAAGAAATGGCCAGGTGTAAATGCCATTAGGTCATTTGGGTCATTTGACATTGGGACGATGGGCCGTGAATTCATAATCGCTTCGACTTCGGTTACCATGGTCTTCATAAATTTTAGTAGATGCTTAGCAGACTTGACTGCGACCTCCCATAACCCACCAAAGTGTGGGGCTCTTGGTGGGATTAAATGAAAATCAGTTCCCTTTGAACTGCATTCGGTTTTAATTTTGTCGATAGATTGTTGGCCTTCGATAAACTCCTTTACCTCTTGCAACTGGTTCCTTGCGCCTACGAAGTTGGTTGCATTGTCGCAGTAGATGTAAAATGTCCCCTCCTGGCCATAAATAATCTCTTTAACGCACCAAGGAATCCTTCTGTTGTGAGGTCGCTTAGCAACTCCAAGAGCACTGCCTTTGTGGCAAAGCAGCAGAACACAGCATTGTAAGCCTTCTGGGGTCGATTTCCCCTAATTTTGAAATGGGTCCATACTGGTCCTGCAAAGTCGACACCCGAATTCACAAACGGTCTTGCTGACTGCACTACATGGTAGGAAGGCTACCCATTAGTTGATTCAAAAGTTTAGGTTGAGATCTGGCGTAGTGTACGCAATGACGGACTATACATCTAGCGAGAGTTTTTCTCTTGAGTGGCCAAATTTTTTGCTTTGCAAGGGCTAGTAGTGTTTCAGTTCCAACGTATGGAGATTTTCCTAATGAATATTGTCCAAAATTAGTTTGGTAAGTGGGTGTGAGTGAGGTTCGATGCACTTTATCGCCCTCCAACTCATGTGATATCTTCGTCTATGAATGGAGTTAAACCGACGATTGTGCTATTTCTTGGAGTTTCGCCATATTGTTTCAAATGTTTGATGTCATCCTTAAACTCTCTTTTCTGGACATGCCGAATTATTATTCTCATTGATGTTTCTAATTCTGCGACGTCAAGTCTTCGACATGTTCTACTATGGTTTAGCTTTCTTGCATTATTTATGAACCGCAATGTGTAGGCTACAGTTCGCTTCAGTTTTTTAAATGAACTCCTGTGATTGATTTCATCCAGAAAGTGTGATCTCTCTCATTTGCCACTATTATCGCTAGAGAACTTCTTTTTAATTCTGGTGCAGGCTCCCCCTTGTTAACATAAGGAGCTGGCCAAATTGATTTAGCACCATGCAGAAACATTGGGCCGTAAAACCATAAGTTGTTAGCAGCCAGCTTTTCCGGAGGAATACCTAGGGATATAATATCGGCAGGATGTTGTTTAGAGGGCACGTGGTGCCATTGTTCAGTCCTCGTCCTCCAGTGCTCCAATCATGCATTAAAATTCTAAAGAAAATATTTCCAGTAAATTAAGGACTTCTCTTCACAGATCAAGGCATCGTTGATTTTATGTAGGAGCGAGGCATTTCCGGCTTACATTTTGGTTACGTCAGCAAGTCGAGGCGTCGTCGATTTTGTATTCGAGCGAGACGTTACAAGTTTTTGTTCTACATGCCCAGTCTTTGTATGTTGTTAGTTTCTCTATGGCGGGGTGGTGTTATCCTAGTGAAAGAGGTCAATATCGAAGGAGGTTGCTACTCATATAGGAAAACAAAAATTTGACAGGAAAGAGTCATTTTTATATTTTGTTGCGTTTTTTTCCACCAAGGTTCAAAGTTACAGTTCTTTGCTTTCCTTTTATTTATGATCTAGTGATGCCTGACTTTACTCAGCTAGAGTGCAAAAGGATAAGTGGGTGATACTAATCAGACCTTGACTACTACTATAAAAAATGTGTGCCTTTGCACATCTTACATAACAAAGGAAAAATTAAGGGGGCACTTGCTCCCGGAGTGCTATTCCACATTGACTATACCTACATTGCCACCATAACCTGACTAATAACGACTAAATAATAACAACAAGAGTCCAAAGGACCCGCTGCAATGTACCAAAATAGAAAAGATGAATCTTGCTATCCTTGTTACTTACATCGATTATTTTCTTATTATTTCTTATTCTGTACCTAGAAAACAAATTTGTAAATTCTCTTCAACATTTTGTACTTATTTAGTTCGTTCCGGCCCGAACATCAATAAATCTTCCCATTGAGATCTAGGTTATCCTCTGCAGTTTACTTTAGACTTTAGACGTTTTCATATAAAAAGATATTTTTAGGGGAGATAGGAGTAAAAAATTTCAAAGATAGATCCTGAAGAGTGTAAGTGTGCCGAATATTGAGTCATTTCGAGTGGTGCAAGAAGAGGCAGACATGAGTGCACTTATTGATTGGGTTTGGATGATTGCGTACTCTAGAAGTAGGAGAGAGAGGGTATGAATGAGCTTGTTTGAGTACGATTTATGGCTGTTTAAATCTGCGCAATTTGCCTTTACAGTGTCTTAGGATTCTTCTTTTGAAGGACTCTAGCGGCTCATGGCGCGACGAATTGGGGTTTTATACATTAGTAGCTTTGTGTCTGAGCTTGAAACTTTTCGGTTTAGAAGAGACCTAAGGATGGCATACAAAGTGCCTCGTAATTTATTGTGAAGGTTGATACGTTTCCTAGGTAGGTTATTTCTTCCTTAAGAGGTATTTGCCTATTGTTATACCCTAGAAGCTATAGGGTATACTAAGTTTTGTCATTCCGTTTGTAACACCTCGAAATAATGATCGTAGAGCAAAAATTGGGCAACTCCTTCGTGGGGTTGCCATACAAAAATTTCGTTTTCCACTATATATTTTCACACTGCCTGAGAACGCGTCGACGAAGAGAGCTGAAATTGGGTACATGGTGTTTTTATAATAATAGAAAAAAAGATTTCAAAAATAAACTAAATCGGGCAACCCGTTCTTGTAGTTGCCATATAAAAATTTTGGTTTTTTACGTATACTGTGAAAACGATCAGTCCAAGACATTTTTATTGTACTAAAAACTTATTCAGAATACGAAATCCTATAAAATTGGTTATACTCATTTTTTCTGTGCGATAAACCACTCTAGAAATATATGCGAAAAACCACTTCAAAAATTCAGCTTGCATAGATCGGTGACCTTACGAAATTTTATACAGGCATTCATTTAGGGTATCATAAGAATTGGTCCTAGACCAATTCTAGCTTTTTTACCTGTTTTCAAAAGGTTTAATACTTTATAAACGTAGTTTTGGGCTCCCTTGTAGGTACATACAAATATCTTTGTTAGAGGTGTTTGGCAGGATTTTGCCTATTTCCTATGGAAGCTTAAATTATTTTTTATAAGAAGGGGACAAAATTTATACGAACTTGTCTAGTGCAGTTAGTGATTAAAATCGTAGACGAAAATTATTTTTAAGAGATCCGAACAACGCACTCTCACTATGTCGATAATATCGTGAAAAATGCAAGGAAGTGTTTTTTATTTCTTCAACGGTTCTCTAATTCAGATCTGAATTCATATTTCAGTATAAAACCTAATAGGGACGAGATTTGAGTAAATATTTATCTTAGCGTGAACTGTACAATCAACAGCTGTTATCGACAGCAGGACATACGAAGCAATTGGTCGCAGTAAGAAGATTTGATGCGGATTCCCTATTTTGCGATCCCTGACGCAGTATGATATAACCTACATATGGTTTCCGTTATTTAGCTTGTAAAACTAATTTGGGCGTATTCTGTGAGATAATTATGATTCCTTTCTATCCGACCGAAATGAAGTGTGGTTGCTTTGTGTTTTAGTTCTTGTTTTTATAAAACCAACAATTATACAGGACAGATTATCCCATATGAATAAATATTTGAACAGTTGATTCCTCTATAGGTTGTTGATAAGAAATGGATTATACATTTGAAAACATACGCGTAGATAATTCCGTACGACATTTTCACAAAACTACGAAATGGTGATGCTGCTGAAACAACAAAATCAAGGCAAAGAAACAGATCATATTCGCCCTACAAGAAATTTAAGAGCCACATGAAGACGGGTCGACGTGGTAATCTTTTGCTACTTCATTTGAAAAGTCCTGCTATAGCCATTTCAACAATCCCATTAAGAATTAGCTTTGTTTAGCACATGTGTGTGTGTGTTAGATAGGCAGCTAGCTTACAAAAATGTCTGTCATCGGAAAAGAAGATTTTCACGTGAAGCAATTATAGGTACCCAGTATACAGCCCTCCTTTTGCACACATTATGTTATTGATTTGTCATTTTTTCCCCCCGAGTTTCGGCTGCTTTGAATGTTTTTTTCTTAATTTCATGGCAATGCCGTGCACTGCAAAAGTGCGCTTTGGCTACATTAAAAGAAAATCTTTCTAAAATTAATGAAATGAGAAGATTTCGTAGCGTACCTATGTATATGTACGCAAATTGATTGAACGAAAAAATATCATTTTTCTGCTTTTTATAAACATCCCAACTATCTACTACTACATTCAAATTATAAAACAGCGAAATGGCGGATCGCCGCCATAAATAAAACACAGAACAGCTGCAATGAATAACACGTAAAAGCAGAACAAAATCAATATTCGATCTTTTTCACATTGGAAAGAATGAGAAGGAAAAAAAATGTCGATCAATTTGATCTCCTATGATTTTTTGTTTGTGTGCTGCTGACAAAATTGCAATACTCAATACTATTGAGTATAATTGAGTAGGTAATGTATAGATCTGGATTCTGAATTTGCCGACTCTTTACCCTAGGTAGGACAAAATGGCCAAAGCTATTTGTCAGTGTTATGTTCACGACAATACTGTAATTTAGCAGCATCGCTAAAACTAGAGCACAGAGTCTAACTTTTACTGTGAATACAGGCATTGGCATATACACACACTACCTTACCTCTTCTTTTATTCTCGGGAGAACCAAAGAAAAAAAAGATTATTTTCACATTTGCCTTCTCCTCTTCCAAAAAGTGTCATTCCATTGGCTAATAAAATACATATACTACTGCACTTAACGAATTTTGTAACCATTTCCATATTTCGGTCATGCGAAACACAATTTTACAAAGAAATTGGATATGCATGATCTGAAGATTTTGCTGATCGCCTGGTATTTGCTGTTTCTTTAAAACGTACAAGAGTGAATGGGACAAAATTACAAAATATAGTGAACGGTAGCGGCTGCCATTGTTCAACTGAAAATGTTTTGTTTCTCTGAACTAATGACACGTCTGCCAATAGATGGCTCCGGGGGTATCGAAATGAAAAATTTTTTCACCTTGATGAAATCAAATTTTCATCAGCTTGGCAAGTTTTTCAATTTCCTGGTGCGATTAATGTTTAATTTCGTTGTTAAGAGGCATGAAAATAACAATGATATCTGAAAAAAAAGAAAATAATTAAAATTTATCATTTTTGTTTTTTTTTTTACGTTTTCTTAAGGATCGATAACTGCAGAAAGAAAGGAGAAAGAAGATAAAATTTTCATTTAGAAATTTTGCAAATCTATAATTTTTAAAGCTTTTAAAATGAAATTATTTGATGGGCTCAGTTATCTTTAGTAAAAATTTACATATTTGATACCAATAGCAGTGTGGAATTACAATGCCCTCCGGGAAATTTAAGAATTCTGCATGTAGGTAGGATCAGGATCAGGATTGTAGTTCAATTGTCTTGTCGCAGTCCTCCAGTTTTAGTCTTGTACCAAAAACACATTTGAAGGAGTTAACGAAGACAATTCATTGCAGTGTTTCGGGCTACTCCGTACCACTGTTTTCTTCATAATTTTCCATGCTAGCTTTTCATAACCGGTCCGAGGCACGTTTTATTTATTTTAATCGATTTTACTGCGCTTTGTAATTTTGTACCATCAACCAGCCACGATTCAGTTTCACATCATGATTTTGGTGGAATTTGTATTCGGTATAGATCTACAACCTCTCACCCCACTAACTACTTTTCCTACTACGGAAAGAAGACCAAATGTGTACAAGTTCATCTCCAAATTAAAAGCTGCTGTTGTTAATATTTTGTATTCCCAGTTCTGCTTTCAGATGTAGTTGAAACCCTAAATGTCGTTTTCGCTAATGATCTTAAAAGGCTTTCCTTGGTGGACGCCGAATATTTCTTACCAAATCTACTAAGTCACCTATTCACATTGTTTTCATGATTCAACAGACCACAAGAGCAGTAGCAGATAATGGCATACATCTAATGCACCACATTGCGTTCTATCCCCTAGTTAATGCCAAAAGTTTTCCTACACGCATAAAAAGCTACACTGATTCCATCTATGTTACTAATCCAGTATAGAATGTAGTATTACGCTTAGATACTTATCCGTCATGACACACCTCTGGCGCAAACACAAAGGAGCTCCTACTCCTTAGGAGAACAAAGCCTAAAATGTTTACAGGGTTTTTCTCAGGCCATTGTCCAATGAGGTATCACCTATACAAGATGGGCTTGGGCGAGACTTCATCCTGCCGCTTCTGTCAGGATGCTCATGAAACTTCGGAGCACTTACTCTGCAACTGGAAAGCATTCGCCAGGTGGAGATTACTGCATCTCTAACATGCTTTTCGAACAGAGACTCACAATAGATCTTTCAGGTCGCAGATTGCGAAGCCAACGCCTGCACATCCCTCCACAAGTCTAATCTAATCTAATCCGTCGTGGGATATAGGGTCAATTGGGGAATTCATCTATCTGTTGACAAATGAAATGATGGAAACTACATTTTAGATGGGTTCCGATAAATTGAGTGAAGATGCACCAGCATTCCATTAGTTTATAGTGAAAATTATGCTGCCAGTAAAATGCACCGTTGATGGACACCAATGGGGCTAAAATCCAGATCTATAGAATGATGAACCGGGCTATCCATTAGATGACTTCGTAAGTCCTGAGTCAAAAGTAATCAAACTGTAATCTGCTCCTGTATACGGCAAGCTACTGGTCATACTGTTCCACGACTGAACGAATTGTAAAAACTAGAAAAGAAATTCTAATTTGTCTGACATCAATTTTGTAGGTACCCAAGGTGAAGTTAAAGGTCTCTGTGTCAACGCGGTCTCAGCCAGTACAGAATACACATACAAAATCTATATTAATGGTGGAAACTCTATGAGGATACAAACAATGCAACACAGACCTGGTAATGAAAAATCCAACACGTCACGGGACCGGAATTACAAAAAAAAAATATTGAGTGCCGAGATGTAATCAAAGCACAGAATCGAAACATCATCAAGACACATCTAGTCCATAAAAATCGCAGCAACCATAAAAAATGCTCTTTGGTGTGTACCTATAGGTGGCCATAGTGATATCCTGGGAAATGATGTATGGAAGTTGAGCTATGAATTTAGAAGTAGCAGAGGGAGTCATAGGTAGAATTTTCAAATCAGATAGTAGGGCTCCCAATAACACCTGTGTAATCTAAATGTTGTTATGAGCCAAAATATGTAATAGATCAACAGTAGATCTGCTTAGGAGACACAGGATTGAAGTATGTTACCTGAAGCCATCGTCTAATAAGCTTACGAAGCGCTTCAGGCCATTCATATCATTACGAATTCGATATTCGCACCTCTATTATTCTCAATATTCCTTGCTTATGGGGGCGTATTTATTACACTGCCCTAAAGCTATGCTTTGAAGGAATAAATCTTTATTCGATAATCCGCTCAATTTAATGGAAACAAAGCTTAGAATTGCACTTATACTCGTAGAAGCAGGGAATCACCCGAAAGAACTATGAAAGAAACGTCTTCGAATTAGGATCCGATTGAGAATTGATCTAACCATCTTCCAAGCAAAAATTCTGTTCTCCAGAACAAAATCTTTATTCTTTTCGAACAACCAAAACTTTAGTCGTGTACATGGTCGTCTTTCGCCAAGTGGGGGCCCAGGGCCCTTTAGGATATGGCGGCCCTCTAACAGAAATTATATTCTAAACTACTTTATGTTATTAATAGGAATATTAACGCAAAGGAAAAAAAAATAACTGAAGTGGCGCTAGGGGGAATCTCCCTCCGAATATCCCGATCGTGCTAGTTGGTTTATTATTATGTAATAAAATAATTTAGAGGCATAACCTTAGCCAGGCTGAGTGGCCAGTGTCAAGTTGACATGAACCAATTTCTCTGCTAACCAAATAGAGTTTGGCTACTGAAAGTAGACCAGGAAAAATGCGCCGAATTTAAAAGTACTGGGACTGCAAACACTATAGAGTAGGCAAAAATTAAGAGCTAAACTATTTTGTAATAGGTTGTTTTACTAGTTGAAACATTCGTCATCAGTTGGTCCATTATCGTAGGGCCTGGGGGCCCCATTGATCGTGGAGCTCAGGTCCAGTGAGGCCATGCGTAAGTATGGAATATAGGTCTTGTATAATGCTCGCTACATACTATCGTCGTTACTCTGCGTTCGTCGAACAGCGCTTTCTAAACGACGAACGACGATAGAAAATAGCAGTGTTGATGGCAACATCACGCCGCATTTTTCGCCACAGAGAAAAATCAAATCGATTTTGATTTTACTTTGGACACTGTTCTACGAACGCAGAGTAACGACGATAGCGTGTAGAGAAATTAAGGTGCAGGAATAATAGTAGATCAGCTCAAGTTTCTGTTTGTTCTGGGTTCGAGTATCCACCATTTGTTAAGACGTTCTAGTGGAACTTGATATTTACTATACTTACTGCTACCAGCAGATCTTTTGTGACATTACCCTAATTGCCCTAGGATGCCCATTCGAACTTGAGATCTTTTGAAAAACCCTATAACGTTCTTAAGGACAATTTTGGAAACATCCTCTGGCAATATGGGAATGCTTTTTCCAGATGATTTGGCTTTATGCGGCCAAGAATCTCATAGTCGCAGAGGGCGTGCTCAGCAGATTCGTAGTCTTCCTTCTTCTTAAGATGATATTTGAGTGGGAAATGCCCAATAAGTATAGGCTCTTTATAAGCCTTAATTCTTTCCTGCCATGAGCGAATATGTTATAAATTTCTTCGCATGTCTCAGCCCAGATGTATTTTCCCAGTGTACCAATTTGTTTCGGCTATAGTTGCTTCAAGACAGTAGGACAGTCCCAATCTAGCTTAGATTCAAAGCTTAAACGAGTTTAACGCTTTAGTGCTGCGTGGCTGTCTGATATTGTATACCTTTGGCGGTTGCCAATATTATTTACAAGCCGATCTATGGCTTGATGAATTATCCTGTGTTGAAGAAGCTTCAGTGGCTGCTAGGATTGTTTACAAGCCGATTGCTTAATAAGTTCGCTAGATAAGGAATCTTAATCTCGTATCCCTGTTGGGTACAGGATTGAGTTTTATTTCGGTCTGACGTGGAATGGTCCAGTTAACCGAGACTAAAATTATGATGAGAACCAGTACTTTGGATCTTCCAGAGCAACTGAAATCAGGACTCTAACTGTCCCTATGACAGCTCGAATCTGATATCATTGAAGAGAGTTTTCTTTCCTTTCTTAAGGTTCTCGAACCGACTGTCCCCACGACAGCGCGGTTTTTGTAATTCTTTTGACAGTCTTGATATCTTCGATTGTGGCGAATCTCGTTATTACTGAATTACAAAGTTAATGTGGCTGAGGGTCTAGAGCTGTAATAGGTGGTCAAGTCCGCATTAGACGTACGGCGGTACCTTCATATATGCCAACAGTTTCGGGCGTGTGATGTTGTACGCCGGGAATCATTCATTCATTCAATCCTTTTCTCTAAAACATTATAAAAAAACAATACCTACCTAGCTACGGTTTCTATGTTCGACAAAGTATTCCTAGCGATGAATTTTGCGTTGAATGTTACCCGGTTTACTCGGTGGTTAGTCAAGAGTAGAAACGATTGAACCTATATAAACGCGTCGCCACATACCTACACATTTGCTCTACCTTTCATTTGGGATCCATCCGTGTACCATTAAAAGGTTATAATTCACCAGAATGTCACGTTCACTGTCCTCTATAAGATCACCTTGACTGGTGATTCAAAGCTATGGCGTTTCGGCAATACCATCTGAGATTGGGTTCACTATCGAGTCCTCTAGGAATTCATAAAAGACTATCAGGTAGCCGACCAGATTGTCCGTGCGTTGAGGATGGTTTCCTTTTTGATATGGCCCCCCTCCCTGCCATACGATTTTTTGTTTGTTTAGGTGAGTACTATCACCTCCTGCTCTATGGACCACCATGGAGGAAACACCCTGTATAGTGAGCTCTGTAAGTGAGCGTACACTGTGAACATTTTAAGAAACAGGGTATTTTATGAAAAACTTGCATATCTCTTTAATCACTCTGTAACGGTTGATAAGCCGCTCCCCGCTTGTCATATAAATTTTTCTTTCACTATTCACGAGGTCACTACTATCACCTCCTGTCCTATGGACCACCATCGACGAAACACCCTGTTTAAGGGATACTATAAATATACATTTTTTTTGGAACAATGTTCACGTTTCCGCCACTCTAACTCGTTACACATGAAACTTACAAAAAAAGTGTTTATATGTATAAAAAATGAAGGGAATGTAGGCTTCTTCAAATTTGTATCAGTCATATTTGTCGTAGGACCAACCCTTGAGGAATTATTTTGTAACCTTTAATTTGTACTTTTAATCCAAGATGGCGGAACCGCGCAGAGCCCCTCCAAAGGTGAAAGCTGGGATTTTTCATCGGGGCCTGGAAATAAGTAGCATATATAAAAATTGCAACTACCCCACCTTTTGTAGGGCCCTATTAACTAGACTATTACTCTTTTTATGGATTTTTTTTTATTTACGAAATAGGGGAAAATACAGACCAAGCGGCTTATGTTTTATATTTTGATTTTTTTCCCAATAATACATTCATTAACTGACCTTCAAAATGCTCATTAATTAATTCAAATAGAGTTATTGCTTCTTTTGCGACAAATTTCTCATTCTAGCGGTATCTTTTAGCGCCTTTGACTTGCGCACATAAATGTAAACGAACAAAATTCTATAAACAAAAGATGCAAATATCAAACAGAAGATTAAGATTAAGGGATTAAGCAGAGCGAGTGGCCTTTGCACCGATCTCTATATAGTTCATCCGACAATCCCACACTTCCTAGGAAGAGCAGTATTTTCTTCTTCGAAGTCGGAAGGCTTTACGAAGTATGAGCTAAAAGCCTGGAATCTATACAATATGCAATGGCCTCGCATTCGCATAGGATGTGCTCCGATGTTTCATTCTCTTCGAGACACATCAGTGGGTGATATGCCTATCCGATGCATGTGTTTGTTTAGTTTGCAATGTTTGGAGGGAGCTCCTGTAATGATTCTGAGTTGAATACTAGACAGCCTCAAAAGTTCCAGGCTCGTCCTAGCTGAAAGTCCTTTCATGATTCTTTTGGCTTGCCTGGTTTTGGTTCCAGTTTTGGAAGACGGTGTTGTAGTAAAAAATACCGCAAAATGGTTGCAAATAATTGCAAATTTAAAAGAACTTTCATAAATAACTTACCATTGCGAGTTAAACATAAAATCGAGCCCTAAAATTATGACTATGCAATATTTCCAGCGCCATAGCTAAACACCGACAGTTCAGAAAGGTTCATTTAAGAATTAATTAAATTAAGGTCCCAGCTATAAAGTCAGCTACCGTTAATTACGATTTTATTTCTTGTCACACCAACAAAATTTTTTCCTTTATGGCGTATCTGTGAATAGTCACAAAATATTGCCAGGCGTATTCAAGGATTTTTCTGTTTTTCTTTAGCTATTGGCTAATTTTATTGTGAATAGTTGCGTGCGCAAATTTCATTCCAATAACTTAACATTATTAACTAGTTTCATTGAAACAAATTACTTGTCGTGTTATTTCTTGTAGTAGTTATCTTAAGCTCAATATTAACTAACATCAGTTTTTAAACTAAAATTTTTCTGAATTTCAGACGTGCGAATGCTAAGAGAATGGTTTAATAGTCTAAAAGGAAAGCTGTTTCTCCATCATAAAGGATGAAGAAAAGAAATCAGTGAAAATGGATGATTCCAGCTTACCTGCTTTTAAGGTAAGCGGTCAATGTAGATTTTTTTTATATTAATTTTATATTATACTTACATATACTAAAAAATTATCTTGGTCCGATATTTTCTATATCAAATTTATTTTTAAGAAAGTATTCAACCGAAATATTTATGATGGTTTTATGCAAATGCAAATTAATTAAAGTATGTACATATGGCTTACACGTAATGGTGCTGTTATGATTGAAAATGTATGTATGTGATCTGGAAAAGGTTAGATAGTCTGAAAGAGATTTCATTTACACTTTTTACTCCTTGATTTGTTGTTAACTTGTTGGTTTTATCAAGTAGTACATGAAGGGATCATTCGTGATGTATATTTCAAGAATAAAACAGGTATGGAAGCATGCATAAACCAAAATGTCCAGACCTAATGGAATTCAATTATATATAGTAAAACAAATTCCTGTCCGAGTGGTGAAAAATTGGTTAAAACTCAGAAGACGTTAGTATCAGTATAATGGCATTTTCCAATGAAGGAGACAAAAGCTGTAGTTGAACCTATACTCTTGTGCTAGAAGTCAGGTGGTAACATACTTCACTCTTAATTTTATTTGTATTGTCTTGCTACTAAAATTGAGATTGTAAATGAGGAAATTATTTCTTCAGATATCTATCAGAGTGCGTACATTATACCTATGTACACTTGCGAATAAATGAATCCAATAGAAACTTTTAAACCCTATTATAAAGTTACAAAAAAAATCATCATCCAGCTTCAGTTAAAGTTTCTAGCTACGCGCTAGATGGAGAGAGTCAAAATATATCAAAGAAAATATCGTAGAAGTGAGAATATTTAAAACAATACTAAACATTCCAACAGGACTTAGCACCACTTAAGTGAAAAGGACACAAACAAGTTCCATAAGTATCTAATACCATAACTGAAGATTGTGTATCTTCCAGCATTCATCTATATATGTATGTGTAAATCCATTGCATTAAGGAAATTGTGGTCGATTTTAAAAGATTGCTCAAAAACAAAGCAACACAAATATTTTCAGTGTAATGCCGCATTCACAATGCAGAGAGGAGCAGAGTGAGTTTTGAGTCCAGAACGAAGATGTTCACAATGCAGAGCAAAGTCAAATTCGAACTTTGAAATTAACATAACAAATAACATAACATAACAACGCCAAATCAACAATTAAGCAACTATCGTTGTCAAAACAATAAATTCGAAAAAGGAGACACCATCAGATTGCTTCGAAACTAGCTAAAAATTACGTCCTCTTTTTGGTTTTTAAATCATGAAGCTTGCAAAAAAGACCTCTTGCTTTTTATTAGCATTCATAAAAAATATTAAATCAGAAAATAACATGAAAACATATGTTAGTTATGATAAAAGGAAGTATGAAGCTTTTTACACGCCATCTACATGCTAGTAGTTCGAAATTCAAGTTCATAAGCTTTCGGAAATGGCAGCGTGAAAATAGAATAGAACGTATATTCTCAATTTACTCTTGATGAGGTTTATGCTTGAAAATGATTGTTCGCATGAATCGTAGAGTCAAAGAGTGAAAGAATATAGCAAATGCGATCGTAAAAGCCAGGAATACTCTTCCAGGTGTTGAAAATTATCAACTCTTCCTTCTCTAGGTCTTTAAAAGCAGACCACTTTTCCTGCGAACCGAGATCCGAGATTGTTTTTCTCTAATTT
Organism: Dioctria rufipes; assembly: GCA_963924295.1. Lineage (NCBI taxonomy): Eukaryota > Metazoa > Arthropoda > Insecta > Diptera > Asilidae > Dioctria > Dioctria rufipes. The sequence goes on along the minus strand of OZ002745.1, from coordinate 26,178,481 downwards.
TTCCAGATCAGCATTAAGGTGCTCAAATATCGAACTCCATAATTCTTTGTTTTTTAACTCCGGCAATTACATTTCAAAAGTGCCAATGTCAATAGGAAGGGGAGAGAAATTCAATTCTGTTAGTCACCACTAAGTGTTTTTTTTTTAAACAAGACTAACGTCGCTTGCTATTTCTGGATTCCTCACACTGCCGAAGAAAAGTTTCCCTCATATTTAAAATTGTTGTTTTGAAATATGAATTGTCAATTACCGAGCTATTTTCTTGGTGATGTTTCAGCGGGCTTAGAAAATTAATTAATGTTTCTCTTACAAAATCTTAAGGAAAAGGGACAATTTGTTTTCGAATGAAATGACTTCTTCCAACATCGAAAAAATTGTGCTTCCTTTCACCTTAGTTTACGATTAAGATTATTTAGATGAGACGTAACATCTACCATGAAATAGAATTTTTAGATCCACTGATCGTCCGTTAGTTCAGGATAGTCAACACCTTTTTCAAGGAGAAATGCTTTAATTCCTAATTATAAGGAAGCGAATCGTTTTAAACAGCTTCCTTTTGAAAGCCAGTATACCTTATTATGTAGCAGAAAATCCGCATATTCACTCGCCAGAGTTATGTTCTAGCTCAACCTGTATTATCGCATAACTCCCCGTATTTCTAGGTCACATACCCCGTGCCCACCGTGCTATGTCAGCCCGACCGATACCCACTTGTCGGCACCTGCTAGTCAAAACCGATTTGTTGTCGACTGACCGAGCCGCACTCAGCTCTCTAAAAAGACGCATGCGGCTCGTGAGCCGCTATTTGCTGACCATTGCCCTAGATGAATCCTCGTATTTCTTCAAATTTGTATCAGCCATTTTTGTCGTAGGATCAACCGTTGAGGAATTATTTAGAAATTTTTAATTTGTACCTTTAATCCAAGATGGCGGACCAGTCGCGGATCTAGCATTGAAATTAGGGGAGGGTCATTTTACAAATTAAATCATCGAGCAAAAAAAAAAAACATGGCCGCACCGACTTGCTGCAGTACTTGAAACTAGGAAATCCGCAGTAACCGGTGCGGATGATGTGTCTTTTTTAGTATACTTTTTTTTTACAAACACTAATTTTTTTAATAGAATAGGGTGCAAACTGCAGGAGTCATTCAAGCCAAACTGTTCTCAGTTTTCCACACTGGCATATATAATATGGACTGCTCGATATGCTATTTCATGCGGGTACAATTTTTTGTGTCAAAAATAGTTCAAACGTCGGTGCCAACATTGAAAAATCCATTGGCGGAAAGTTGAAAAGTGAAACCTCTCGAATTTCTATTAACCCAAATAATTAATTTAAAAACATTTATTTCGACAAACCCACTTATTTATTTATTGTTTACAGCCCTTTCTCAGTTCGCACGTTACATAGGAAAGTGACCAACTCAAAAAATGCAACTTTTCAGGAGAGCGAAAAAACGAAAAGCTGTACATAGAATTAATTTTAGCTTAACGTAGTAATTGTTTGCTGAAAATAGTCTGAACTCTTAAATTTGTTAGTAAATATATTTCTGAAGATTTATATAAAAGAAATTTTAAGTTTTTGTTACCGCAGTTGGCGAGGTTAGCTGTTAATCCCGCATCCTCTTAAGTTGTGTCGCTTTTCTTTGTTGCGAAATAAATGTTTTTACAAGTTTTTTTAAGTGGCACAACTCAAAATACGATTTTTAAGAATTAAATTCCGTACTTTGAACTTTGTGGAAAAATGTCATAACTCATAATATAATTTGTAAGAAATAATTGCTGTTTTGTGGAAAAGTGACACAATTTAAAATAATACTGTTAAAATGTCGAAAACATATTTACGTTTGTTATAAAGATCGTCACAAGTCAAAAAGTGACACTGACACACTGTTCTATGAAGAATATCTCTGTTCTTAAGTAACAGAAAAGTGATACTATCTCTATCTAGCGGCAAAAACAATCAGATAGAAATATGCCAATTTCATGGTGTAATTAACTCAAAAACGACACATTTCTATGTGACGTGCGAATTAGTAGTTGGTGCTTAGATCGAAAGAGAACGCTATATTGAAATGAGCCCACTTTCTGCAGTGTATTTCTATGGACGTAGTCAGTCCATATTTTAAATGTCAGTGGTTTTACATAAGAACGCTGCAAATATTTTAGAATGTTAGGAGTGTTAGAGTGTGTGAAATTGCCATCAGCAATTGATTCAAATTCCTCAGTTAAAAACAAAAAGTATTTCCCATAGAACGACTTGGGACAAATAAAAGTTTTAAATTTCAACCCAAGTCGTTTCAATAGAAAAAAGCCCCACGACAAATCTTACCTTCAGTAAGATTTGTCGAAAATAAAAATACGATATGTAGTACATATATGTATGTATATCTACATACATATCGGGCGCAGAAAATTTACTCGGTGAAGATTTAAACGATCAAGTCTTCACCAAAAAGCCTCCTTTCAGCAAATTGTCGCGAGCGGAATACATTCTGGGTGCAACAATGTATGCACGATAGCAAGACGATGGTTTGATAGTTATGAAAATATCAAATTTCATTTCAACCATCATCCGCCGCGGTAGCCTGAACACTAATTGTAAACAGGTAAAGAAAATAGAAGTTGCGATAAGAAAAAATAAAATAAACGTTTTATAAAAATAACCATAAGAGGAAGTTTGTGAAAGATAAAGTTTGTGAACAAAGCAAAAGTAAAAAAAAATATATATAAATAAAATAAAAGTGTGCGAGTTGTCTTAATCATAGCTTCCTGAAACGGCGTAGAGTGATTGCCTTCGACTAAGCTAAGCCCCGAAATATAACAGGAGTTAGGACTAAGTTAGGGCTCTGATGTGGTAGCGAGGGAGTCTGTTTCGTGGCTTGGGAAGTGTTTCTCTGAGGTCCGAAACCCAAATTCCGAGAAAAACCTATACACATACATCACATGCATACAATAGCATTCATTGAAATAAATTTTTATTTTTTAAGTTTCTTTTTAAGTTGAATTATATAAATAAAAAAAGTATAAAATAAAAAAACATTATTTTTTCAAATAACTCAATTAATTAAATATTTTTTCTCAAATTTAGGGGGGGGGGGGGTCATGACCCCCACGACCGCCACTGTGGCGGACCGCGCAGAACCCTGCAAAGGTGAAAACTTGAATTTTTCATCGGGGCCCGGAACTAAGTAGCATATATAAAAATCAGAACTACCCCACCTTTTGTTGGGCAAAGAGGCCTTATTTACTCCATGACTGGACTACTACAGTATGATGTCACTCTTTCTATGGATTGTTTTTTAATTTTACGAAATAGAGGACACAAGCGGCTTATGTTTTTATTTTGATTTTTTCCCAATTCATTAGCTGACCTTCAAAATGCTCATTAATTAATTCAAATAGAGTTATTACTTCTTTTGCGACAAATTTCTCATTCTAGCGGTATCTTTCAGCGCCTTTGACTTCCGCACATAAATGTAAACGAACAAAATTCTATAAACAAAAGATGCGAATATCTAGTGATGGCATAAACTTCTACTTGGAATATCGTGGCGTATTTTCCTAGGCTTTATTCCGGTTCCTACTCTTTTCTCAGTTTTAGAACCGACGGTGTACCGGACTAGGGCTTCATTTTCTAGATTTGTAACTATTTCCTCCCTATTTGCTATCTAAGGACTATCCTGTCTGATATCATGATTCATGTCCAATATTGGATTTGCTTCTATTCGTTCTGTTATAGTGCGTAGACTTTTGGGGTCCCATTTATTATGCCCATCTGTCCGGGCTCTGTCCACCGTCAGTACAGGGTTAACTGATAGCTTGTGTACAACACACTAGTCTTGAAAAAATCGAAATCGAACTTAAGGTTGCTTCCCTGAGATCTGTCAAATTTCACTTTCTATTAATAAATACTTAGTTTTTATGTTTGACTACTTTTAGAATGTAACTAACTGTTTAAAACCAATATGAAGGCCCATGGACAAGTTCATCCAAGTTACTTTCGACGATATAATTTTATGGGCGGCGTTGTTTTTTCCCCCCATTTAACTTGTAGTGTACAATGCTACTGCTATGAAATAGAAATAAAATTTTTTTGTTTTTCAATCTGATTACCATTTGCCATTTAATTATCTTAAATTTGCAATAAATTATGTTCAGAATACAGAGCGGGGCCATAGACAAACTAATAACATGCAGAGACTGGGCAAGTAGAACAAAAATTTGTAACGCCTCGCTTGAATCTAAAATCAACGATGCCTCGACTTGCTGACGTAACCAAAGGGTAAGCCAAACATGCCTTGCTTCAATATAAAATCGACGATATAGATTAAATAAAATTTGTGGAAGGGTGTGCAGGCGCTGGCCTCGCATTCACTGCGACCTGCAAAATCTATTTTGAGTCCCCGTTCGATTTATTCCCTTCCCGTTAATAAAGCCTAGTACCATTATGAGACTTTTATTATTAGTGGGGGATATGGGCAGAATTCCCGCCTCTCATTTAGTCACCGCGGCCTGTAAGATCTTTTGTGACATTACCCCTAAGTCCCCTAGGGCACCCAATAACATTCTTGGGGGAAATTTTTTGACGATCTCCTTAATAAGCTTTCGCCCTCGGATCATACAGTTATTTTCGGCGATTTTGGTATCCCAAGCGTTAGCTGGGAGCCTTCTTCCGACATTGATGAACTGCTGCCCTGTATTTCAGCTGCACCTCAGCATGTGTTATCGTTGCTTGACACAGTCGCCGCTACAGGTTTGGCGCAATGCAGCGATGTATCTGACAGCTCTGGTAAATTTCTGGACCTGCCTTCTGTGATTTCAACTGTGATATTACTAATACCGCCAACTTCCCTTGAAGCCAAGGATCTTGTATTTGACGAAGTAACTGTTACAGATCATATTTTTAATTTGCCTGATAGTTTTACAATTGGTCCTGATGGTCTTTCTCAAGAAATGCGGCTCGTTCTTGTCCCATGTCCTGTGTTATCTATTTAATTTGTCCTTGTCCTCTGGGTCCTTCCCAAAGTCATGGAGTACTCTCTGATTATTTTTTTACATAAGAAGGGAAGTAAATCCGATGTTTCAAATTATAGGCCCATTGCCAACTTGTGCCATATTGCAAAAATATTTGAAGCCCTGGTCAGTGACGTGCTCCACTTTCACTGTAAACCATTCTTGAATCTTTCCAGCATGGTTTTTTAAAAGGTAAATCAACCAGCCATTGAGTCCGGTAAGCAGGTTGACTGCGTCTCCATTCTTGGTTTTCCCCCCTTTTTGTTCAGTGATTATCTTCTTATCTGTCTAACCGTACGCAGCGAGTTATATTTCGATGAGCACTTTCTGCTGAGATATTATGGTGTGTCTCAAGGTAGCATTCTTGGCCCATTACTATTTATTATACTTATACATCAATGATGTATCCATGCTTTTACCTAATTCCAGAATACTTTGTTAGGCGGACGATGCCAAAATATTTCGTGCTGTTAGTTCTAATGATGACTGTGCTCTTTTAAACGTTGACTTAGCCACTTTTCATAAGTGGTGTTCCAATAATTGTCTTCCTCTAAACGTTGATAAATGCACAACTATGACCTTCGCTCGCAATAGGTCTGCTATTTACTTCAATTATGTCATTATCAAAACCAAAGATTTAGGTGTGATTCTCAATTCTCGCCTTTCTTTTGAGGATCACATCAATTACATAATCAGTAGGGCCAATTCGATTTTGGGATTTGTTAAGAGATGGTCTAAGGAATTTGACGACCCCACAAAGTAACGAGCATCAGAAAATAGCTAATAAGTTGCAAGAATTAGAGCCAAGTTAATCGTTTATCCTACCTTCTGTGTCATTGTAGGCTGATGGGTGCCTACTTATATTTCCAAGTTTTATGCAAAATCAATATATTATTTTTTACAAATTTGTGGGAAACATTAATTGTGTAATAAAACACACATTTGCCTTTTTATTTACATTAATTTTCCTTATCACCAAAATGATTTGTTTAGGATAAAATTTGTAAATGTGATGAGTGAAGCACTCTGAAAATTCCGATAAAATTTAGGTTAGGTTAGGGAAGAGGGGTGCCGCAATACAACTAGCAGATCAATCCTCCTTCCCTTGGGGAACTCAAGATATCTCCAAGTCTCTTTACCTAGATCCATCCTGCTTCTCTCAGAAAACTCAAGACACATCTAAATTCCTTGCTTTGCAGTTCCCCCAGACTTGAAAAGAAGTAGCTACCCAGTAACCTACTTCGTTTATTCATCAGAGCGGGGCATTCTCATACCACGTGTTGGACGGATTCTATTTCCTCCGAGTCCTTACAGCTCCGGCAGAAATCTTTCGCCGCTAGTCTTTTAGCATGGTCACCTATGGCCCAGTGACCCGTAAGGACCCCTACTAGATTCCTGGTGTATGTTCTGCTGCCATTAAGCAGCTCCCTTGTCCTTTTCTTGTCAAATGCAGGCCACAATTGCCTCGCAATACGGCAGGTATCCCTGTTGGTCCATTGGAGGCTTGCCTTTTGATAGGCGCCCCTGATGATTTCCTCTTTTATTGCTCCGATTGGGATCCTCACGAAGCTACCACCGCGGAGCTATCCAATTTAGAGCCTTTTTTGGAAAATTTAGACTGTCAAAATAAAATCGAATTTTTTTATAAGAAGTCGACAAATTTTAAATTTATAGGCTGTTTGTGATTATAATCAAAGAAGAAAATTTTGTGTTAAAAGATCCCTCCTAAAACTTGGAATTGTTAACTTGGCCGAAGTTCTTTCTTTCTTCTTCTATTACAAAACATGCAGGGAAGTGTAACGGTATAAGAAATACTTCTCTCCTTCAGATACCGAACTCATTTATAAAACCCAATGGGTCATTCCATAGGAAATCTATCAATTTTCGCACTTCCGAACCAGACCATCACCAATTTCGTTCTTCTAAGAATTACACTAATTTTTATGCATCCTGCTTAAATAAAATGACTTTGAAATCCTTAAAATTTTCCGATTTGTGGTCCATAGAACAGGTGTTTAGACCACCATACCTCCTGGAAAGAGGGGAGTACGGGGCTGATTGGATGATTGCAGTCGTTGGAAGGGCCATGAAACTTTGCATACAATGAGCGCTTGACGGTGACCGTACACCCTGTACTTTTGAAGATACAGAGTGTTTTATGAAAAAATAGGCTATTTGGGTAATCACCCTGTAACTCCGAAACAGTTGATATGGCCCCTCCGCTAGGGAAGTAGGTATAGGTATTATCACCTCCTGCACATGGACCAGGTGGAAGCACTCTGCATTAAATTTTAACTTGGGCATTGTCTTTAGCTTATTTTAAAGGAGAAAGTACAATTTTTCAGGAAACATTATATAAAAAATATCTTGGGTAAAAAAAGGATAATAAAAATATCCTTTAGCCTTGAATGCATCCTTTTATTTATTTTTACTATTTGTTTAAAAATGTTAATTCTAGTCATGTTGTCGGCAAATTGTTATCAATTCTAAATCGCAATGGGCTTATGGAAGACAGCTTTTTTGGTCTGTTTAATGTTGGAAAAAAATCATACAAATTTGTTGAGTTATCTATCCTTGATCCCGTATAATTTTTACACCATAGACATAGAATGAGATCCGTTAACAGTTGTATAAAACAAAACAAGAAAAAATTGGCTAAAATAATGTTTTCATTTAGAATTTTTTTATGTTTTGCGAAAAGTGAAAGTTTAATTTCCAGAGCATAATAAGCTTCCACTCTACGTTGCCCTCCTCTTTCAAGATGCGCATTTCCGCTTGGAGCAAACTCAGAGCCTGTGCTGTCTGCACTAATATTATTTATTTTAGGTAAATTTCTTCAAAAGTGAATTAACGAAATTCCGATCGGTGCGTGGAAGCAGGTACGATTTAATTTGTTAGCTCTGTGGTTTAAACCTAACGGGATTTTGGTTAAATAGATTAGGTTTACTGGCCAAAACTATTTGCCAGTCCTATGTTCACGACAATAATGTAATTTAGCAGCATTATGAACCTTCACTTTGGCTAAAACTAGAGCACAGAGTCTAGCTTTTACTGTGAATACAAATATAAAAATACATAAAATCCAGACACACACTACCTTACCTCTTCTTTTACCCTCGGGAGAACCAAAGAAAAAAAACATTATTTTCACATTTGCCTTCTCCTCTTCCAAAATGTTTCATTTCATTGGCTAATAAAATACATATACTACTGCACTTAACGAATTTTGTAACCATTTCCATACTTCGGTCATGCGCAGAATATTAAACACAATTTTACAAAGCAATTGGATATGCATGATCTGAAGATTTTGCTGATCGCCTGGTATTTGCTGTTTCTTTAAAACGTACAAGAGTGAATGGGACAAAATTACAAAATATAGTGAACGATAGCGGCTGCCATATTTCAACTGTAAATGTTTTTTTTTCTAAATTAAAGATACCTCTGCCAATAGATGGCTCCGGGGGTATCGAAATGAGAAATTTTTTACCTTGATGAAATCAAATTTTTATCAGCTTGGCAATTTTTCAATTTTCTGGTGCGATTTATATTTAATTTCGTTGTTACGAGGCATGAAAATAACAATCGATATCTGAAAAGAAAAAGAAAATAATTAAAATTTAGCATTTTTGTTTTTTTACTTTTTCTTAAGGATAACTTCAGAAAGAAAGGAGAAAGAAGATAAAATTTTCGGATAGAAATTTTGCAAATCAATAATTTTTAAAGCTTTAAAATGAAATTATTTGATGGGCTCAGTTATCTTTAGTAAAAATTTACATATTTGATACCAATAGCAGTGTGGAATTACAATGCCCTCCGGGAAATTTAAGAAATCTGCGTATAGGTAGGATCAGGATCAGGATTGTAGTTCAATTGTCTTGTCGCAATCCTCCAGTTTTAGTCTTGTACCAAAAACACATAACAAAGATAATTCATTGCAGTCGCGATTGTTACGCGTTACTCCGTGTCTTCTTCATAATTTTTCATGCGAGTTTTTCATAATCCGTCCGAGGCACGTTTTATTTATTTTACTACGCTTTGTAATTTTGTAACATCAACCAGCCACGTTTCAGTTTCACATCCTAATTTTGGTGGAATTAGTATTCGGTATAGATCTACAACCTCTAACCCCACTAACTACTTTTCCTACTACTGAAAGAAGACCAAATGTGTATAATTTCATCTCCAAATTAAAAACTGATGTTGATAATAATTTGTATTCCCTCTTCTGCTTTCTGATGTAGTTGAAACCCTAAACGTCGTCGTCGTAATGGAATTTTATTTTCACGCTAATGATCTTAAAAGGCCTTCCTTGGTGCCGTCTCCCACCAAATTCCAGGACATTTTTATTGTACTAAAAACTTATTCAGAATACGAAATCCTACATAATTAGTTATAATCATTTTTTCTGTGCGACAAACCGCTCTAGAAATATATGCGAAAAACCACTTCAAAAATTCAACTTGCATAGATCGGTGACCTTACGAAATTTTATACAGGCATTCATTTACGGTATCATAAGAATTGGTCCTAGACCAATTCTAGTTTTTTACTTGTTTTCAAAAGGTTTAATACTTTATAAACGTAGTTTTGGGCTCCCGTGTAGGTACATAACTACATATATCTTCGTTAGAGGTGTTTGGCAGGATTTTGCCTATTTCCTATGGAAGCTTAAAAGTCCTTTGCGTGTGCAGTCGGGTAATTATTAACAAGTTTCTAACATGGTTGATTAGGGAGAAAATTAACCTGGGCTGATTAGGATTAAGATACAGGGCGTTTTGTAAAACATTAGCATATTTTCTTAATCACCCTGTAACTCCAATATGGTTGAAATGCATCCTCCTACCATAAAATGTTTTATTTAGCTAGGTGAGTATAGGTACTACATATCACCTCCTGATCTATGGACTACCATGGTGGAAACACCCTATATTCAAAAAATTATAAGTTTAGTTCTAATTATCATAGAGGCATATGTCTTCAGCTGATTTCAGAGAAAATAATTAAAGAATGATGCCTTTTATAAGAAAAAACAATAATCAGAAATATCCTTTATTCTTGAATATCTGAAAATGGATGCTTTTAATTCTTCTTACTTTTGTTTTTGGTTAATGCTAATAATCTTGTTAGTAAATTGTTGAATTCGGATCGCAATGGGTTTAGATAAGAGAATTTCTCTCGTCATCTCATTCATTAATTTTGAAAGAAAAACATTAGACAAATTTGCTTGTGTTATCCTTTATCCGTTAAAATCTGTGCATCAAGTATATATTTTATTTTTTCTGTTAAAATGTGACCCGCTAACAGTTCTTTAAGACATATAAACAATTACCTCAGTATCTACAGCTTCCGTTGAAAATTTATTAATATTTTTATACGTATTATGCGAAAAGTGGAAAGTTTAGTTTCCAGAGCATAAATGCGCGTGAGGAAGGCAACGTAGCAGATAATTTAAACTTTTCGCATAATATGTATATAAAAATATTAATAACTTTTGAACGGAAGTGGATATTAAGGTATTAAAAGACTGTTAAATTTGACTGTCATTTTAGTGTGATCATCACTCTGAAAATTCCGATTCTTTAAGCAGACTGCCAAAATGAAATAAGAAGGGAACAAAATTTATACGAACTTTTCTAGTGCAGTTAGTGATTAAAATCGTAGACGAAAATTATTTTTAAGAGATCCGAACAACGCACTCTCACTATGTCGATAATATCGTGAAAAATGCAAGGAAGTGTTTTTTATTTCTTCAACGGTTCTCTAATTCAGATCTGAATTCATATTTCAGTATAAAACCTAATAGGGACGAGATTTGAGTAAATATTTATCTTAGCGTGAACTGTACAATCAACAGCTGTTATCGACAGCAGGACATACGAAGCAATTGGTCGCAGTAAGAAGATTTGATGCGGATTCCCTATTTTGCGATCCCTGACGCAGTATGATATAACCTACATATGGTTTCCGTTATTTAGCTTGTAAAACTAATTTGGGCGTATTCTGTGAGATAATTATGATTCCTTTCTATCCGACCGAAATGAAGTGTGGTTGCTTTGTGTTTTAGTTCTTGTTTTTATAAAACCAACAATTATACAGGACAGATTATCCCATATGAATAAATATTTGAACAGTTGATTCCTCTATAGGTTGTTGATAAGAAATGGATTATACATTTGAAAACATACGCACAAATAATCCCGTAAGACATTTTCACAAAACTACGAAATGGTGATGCTGCTGAAACAACAAAATCAAGGTAAAGAAACAGATGATATTCGCCCTACAAGAAATTTAAGAGCCACATGAAGACGGGTCGACGTGGTAATCTTTTGCTACTTCATTTGAAAAGTCCTGCTATAGCCATTTCAACAATACCATTAAGAATTAGCTTTGTTTAGCACATGTGTGTGTGTGTGTGTTAGATAGGCAGCTAGCTTACAAAAATGTCTGTCATCGGAAAAGAAGATTTTCAAGTGAAGCAATTATAGGTACCCAGTATACAGCCCTCCTTTTGCACACATTATGTTGTTGGTTTGTCATTTTTTCCCCCCCGAGTTTCGGCTGCTTTGAATGTTTTTTTCTTAATTTCATGGCAATGCCGTGCACTGCAAAAGTGCGCTTTGGCTACATTAAAAGAAAATCTTTCTAAAATTAATGAAATGAGAAGATTTCGTAGCGTACGTATGTATGTACGCAAATTGATTGAACGAAAAAATATTATTTTTCTGTTTTTATAAACATCCCAACTATCTACTGCCACATTCAAATTATAAAACAGCGAAATGGCGGATCGCCGCCATAAATAAAACACAGAACAGCTGCAATGAATAACACGTAAAAGCAGAACAAAATCAATATTCGATCTTTTTCATATTGGAAAGAATGAGAAGGAAAAAGAATGTCAATCAATTTGATCTCCTATGATTTTTTGTTTGTGTGCTGCTGACAAAATTGCAGTACTCAATACTATTGAGTACAATTGAGTAGGTAATGTATAGATCTGGATTCTGAATTTGCCGACTGTTTGATAGTATTAAACTTATTTGTTATACCTACCAAAAAATTTAATTTCTGCACTTCCGGCGTACAATTTCATGAATGCCCAGTATTTCCTGAATTTTGGTAATGTTACGAAGAGAGAGAGAGAGAGAATTAAAAAGTGCTATTACAAGAAAAAGTGTTTTGATTTACGAGTTTTCTGTGTGTGAGTGAATAAATGAAAAATGCTTTATTTGCATTTGCATAAACATGTGTAGGTAGTTAGAGACAGAAAATGGTGTAGGTAGAATGAATAGAATTAACAAAAATTTCTATTTATGCATTTCTTTTTATATTATTATTGTAAAATCAGAATTGCCTATTAAAAAACAGTTTAATTATTTTCTCTCAACAAATAACGCTACATGTATCAAATTGAACAACTCGGAGATTTGACAGTTAGTGATTTGATGATTCATTTCGTAGGTACACCAAGTACCTACCTACCTACATAGCTGTTGGCTTTAATTTTTACATTTAAATTTGGTAAAATATCTCTAAAATTTTGTATCAAATCGGACGTTATTTGATGGATGATACGTATAATTGTGTTTTTATTGATTAAATTATTGTTTTCATATTTTTCAAATGTTCTTGTAATAGTGCTCCGTTTCATTTGTTTTTTTGCTTTAAAGATTTGTATAAACATCGCTTGTGAGGTTTAAATTTGGTTATTTTTAACAGCCATTTAAATAAATTTTGTTGGAGTTTTCATAAAATAAATTCATTGCTAAATAAGTCTCTGAAATACTCCCAATACTGTCCATCCTTATCAGTGAAAAATTCGCATCTTAATTTGTGTAAAAACCCGTCGGCAGTCTGATAGTTAACATTTTTAAAAAGTTCATACACATACCTACCTACATACCTACGATGGATTTTTTTAAGTTCAAGTATGTTACTTATTTTAATTTTTCCATATTTAATTATTACATGTCAATTAACTTTTCCTAACCTTCATAAAAATATTATGTCGGACTGACCTTCAAAATACTCATTAATAATGGCTTCGCGCAATAAGATTTTTCATCGTTTCCCATTCTAGTGTCAGTCAAATGCATCATTTAGTGTCTTTTTTTCGCTTACTCACATAAATAAATTCAAATCAAATTCTGGTTGTAAATTGGCTTTCAAAAACATTTTATTATACAAGGATTATGTCAATTCTGCTCTGCATGGTCCATATTAATCGTGAGGGTGGTGAGAGACCATCATAAGATTTTTAAATTATAAAAATCCATGGTAGAAATTGTTTGGCCATTTGAGTAAGATGAATACGTAATTTCTGGTGCAGCTGAATAAGGAATTTATTTATTTTTTCTGTATAAAATTACTGTACTCTCATGTGATAAAAAAAAAACAAAATGCCAAAAATTATTTTCGCATAAGTTGCTTGCTATATCTTCGCGATAAAACATTTTGATTGGATCGAAGGCGGCAAAACTAACTAATGGTGGAAAACGATGACAGGCAGGCAGGCAACAGACTACCTATGCAGACGCGTACCTACTCTCCTGGGATGGAAAGTTGGTCTCTGAAAATCCCCAACCGTGGCTATGCGGAATGCAGTAATTAATTTTTGATACCTGCAAGTACCTGCAAGAAATTATTGTTACTGCTGAATTTTGCAGTCAAATGTGTCCATGAGAACAAAAATTTTTATGTAGGTACATAGGTATAGCTATTACCCCAAAAAATAGCAATTTACTTTAAAAAGAAAAATAACAAAAACAACTACCACACCACCACACGACCACACTAAAAAAACAATTTCGAAATTTATCATCTTTTTTATTGAAAATTAATAACTCGAAACAATGGTCTATCACCGATTTATAAAAACAAAAAAAAAAAACCGACTTCTGTGTATTTCTTGCATTCTCAAGATGGTGGACGATGCTCCCCCGGCTTCTCTTATAATCGTTCAATTTTTGGAATTCCTATAAAATCTATTATTCCGCTAATAAATCCAATAACAAAGTGCAGTGTGCATGCATAGGTACCTACATACATGTTTGCAAACGAAAGTACTACACTATCAAACGATGTATAGACCTCCCCCCTCCGGGCACATACAGATAATCAAGTCTAATTTTATTAAGAAAACCCTAAATCCACGAATCCACCATATTTTTTGTTTGAACTTATTTTACACTGTATTATATATATTCATGCCAACAATTTCTTCTGTATGCGTGAGAAGAGCAGAAAGTAATGTGAAGCAAAACACTGAAAGAGCGACGAAAAAAAGCAAATAACAATGGCGTATATTATTGCTTCGTTCAATAATTAAAATATTCAACTATAACTAAATCCCTTAGAAAAAATAATAAATTCTTAACAAAATCCTATTTCAATATAAAATGTCTAATAAACTTTTTTTTCTTTATTTTCAGACACACACGAACTTCTTCCATCTTCTCTAATTTACAAGAAAAAGAAAAATTCCACAAATGTCATTTCTTTTTTAATATAATGTTTTAGAAAATAAAAATAAAATGCATATAACAATTCAAAAATGTTTTTAATTTCCATTTCCGTAACATAAAAACAAGACTGAAATTCTCTTCTCCGATTTTTCTCCTTAAAAATTATAAAATTATTTTATTTCTGTATAGCATCCATGAAAAATATTTTAAATTTTAAAAATCGTTATTATTCATCACCACAGCAACACTGGTTTTTATTTGAGCAGATTTCATCTGCCCCGACAACACTGCTCGACCAGAAAATTTGGAATATTGCCTTGCTACTGTTTATGGGCGCCTGTTACTTTTCTGAAATTTTACGCCGTTTTCGCACCGTTTTCTACTGGACGATGCTAGATTTATCAAAAAAAACTGCTAAATCTAAATTGGGGAAATCTGAAAAATTTGTTGCAACTCATTTTGGAAGGAGAAAATAAATAAAATTGTAAGAAAATAAAACCCAGAACTTTTAGGCCAATCAATTATTCGTTTTATTTATTATTCTTATTACTTATTTAAGTCTAATTAATTAATTAAATTAAATATTTAATATTGTAGCAAGCATTAAACAGAATCATCCGAAGACGCACAGTTTCCCTTCCAACAACCATCGGTCGCTATCCATCCAAACCGTATTTTTACAATTCTGAAAAATATACAAACGATGTTGTAAATTGTGTATTTTACAAATTTGGAAGAATAAATATACATATTATAAATTTTGTCACAAAAACACTGCATAGGGGCATATCACGAGATTTTAAGTACACATAATTAGATCGCCAATTTAAGCGCATCTTCTATAAATTTATAAATAGGTATAAATAACAGACATAAATAGTAAAATGGTTGATTAAAAACACTAATAATAAATAACATCAAAATAATATTTTTTTCCGATTTTCAAATGAGGGGAAAATAAAAATTAATTAGATTGCTACATGTCAAGATAACAAACAGGAATCTACCACAGACTTGATATCGCACCCTCAATCTAGCACCACATTTCAAAAATTGTAATTGACATTTAATCATTTCAAATTTTTCAGTACTGGTGTAGTTAGAACAGTTATTAAGTAAAATGCAATAAAAAAATTCAAAACTAATGATTTTAAAATGTGGTAGTTTTGCATTGGAAATGCGATATGTATATGGATGGAGAATTTTCATGAACAAAGGATTCCTACAGTCTCAAACAAAAAATTATGTTGAAAAGTGGACATTTTGTTTTGTGTTACTCATGGGATGCATGAGATATTTTAAATATTTCCTTATATCGACATATTACAATAAATTTGGTACATATTCTTTTACTATAATAACCAACCTTTTTATAAAAAAAAAATTCTTAAATTTGAATAATATCTAATTAATAATATCAAAATCTCCATTGTTGTGAACGATGTGATGGATTATTTTTTTCCTTTCGTTATACTAATTGTATAATACAGCCTGTAAAAAAAGGAAAACTTATTACATGATTCTTTCACCTAACATTTTTTAAATATTACCCCACTCAGATTTGATCCTCTTTTCAACCAAGTAGATATAATATAATAATTTTGGATGGCCATGTATGTAGAGTCAAGAAACACTGCTTCCTTGTGCATAGTTGTCATCCTCTGATATAGGTTCTTCTAAAGCGCATTCATTTAGTTGGAATCTGTGAAAGTCACACGTCCAGCCGGAATCTATATTCCAAGTAAAAGAATTTTATATTATATTTTTTTATAAGCAGCAGAAATAAGTTCACAGAAATAAGAGTTTCTTTTCAAACCCATAAAATGAGATCTCTCACTAACTCTCCACTTGTTTTATAATTTATTATAGTTATTATATATATATTATATCAGTGTGTATCCTCCTCATTATCCTTCCGTTTCTTCTGATTTTTGTGCTGAAAATATTCTATATAACGAAAGATTGTTCTCATGTTGCTTTAAAATTAGATTATAATTCTTTTTTTGTTTGAGAATTAAATTTAGCCAATGGCTTATTCGAAAAAACTATAGTTAAGGAATACCTGTATTGTAGGAAATTTATTGATATTGAACCCATTTTCAGTAAGATGTTATATAGCAAATATTATTTGTATTCTATACACGGTACTAATTCAATATCTTCTGGGCGATAATGAAACCCGTAAATTAAAAACAAGTAAACATGAGATTTGTTCATCTCCCAAAATCTCAAATTCATAAAAACCCTTTACATTACAAGATATAAATTATTTTATTACTGTAAATACATACCTATTATAATATTATAATATTTGAAATTGTCTTTAACATATCGCGTTCATTTTATTTTTCCTTTAATAACCATTTAATATTATCAAATTTTAGAGAGTATGACTATGCCAGCATTATAATTTTATAATAATTATTAATTTTTATTTTTTATGATCTAAGGACACAGCATAGTCATTGTAATCGCACAAAATCCTTGCTTAAAATATTTTCTACATATATACATGTATATGTATGTAGACATAATATGTATCTTCTATTTTAAATCTCCTTGTACACTCACTGCCTTTACATCCTATTATTATTAATAATTTGATTTAAAGCCTTAGCAGTTTGATTTTGCTTGTTGTTTGTTTTGGTTCCTCTCACACTCTTCAAACCAATCCTAGCCACATACGAAGATGATTACTTTGTGTTAATAGTTTTATAATTATTAAATGAAATTGCACTATTTTTCATTACATACATTGTAAATTGGTTACTCGTAGAAAGCCATTATTATTATTATTATTGTTGTTTCCGAAATTTTATTGTGAAAAAGAAAACTAGAAATGGAATACCTTATATATGTTTCCAGTACTAAGATCACATTGTTATTATGATTTACATTGCGGGTTACTCACTTACGTATAGATACAAAATTGGTTAACTACTATATTATACGATGATGATTATACGATGATGATGATACTGATGATAATGACTAATAGTTAATAATAGTAATATTAATAGAAATTAAATCATTATTTCCTCGTCACTGAAAAAAATATTATGTAGCTAACTAGATACAATAAAATATATGGTTGAACATGTACCTCAGAGATTCGCTATTTAGTACCTTAACTGGTTTTATATTAATAGCCCAAGAATTATAGGAAATATATGATTTCAAAACAAAGTTAACATTTTCTTTCGGAATGAAGAATTAAAACATAGCCAACGCAACTATCGTATAGAAGTTGGTAATTTTTTTTTTTAAACAGTGAAGATTCAAATTACAGCGGGTAGTATTTTGTTTACTTCAGCGATTGAAGTTATTTAGAGTGTGTCTAAGTTTTGGATATGGCTGACTATAGCTCGAATGGTGCCATAGCCAATTTAGAGATATAAATGAGGAAAAAACTTATATGTATATATTGGGATTAACCATCAGAATTCATTGTTCAACTCTACTCTTTATTGCAGTCCAATAGGTTTGTGCTCTGGAGATGAAGCCAAAGGAGCTTAACATTTATTTGTTTCTTGTATTAAAAATGCGATATAACTTATTATGAAAAGTATAACTTCTTGTGTCGTTCGATTTCTTAATCATTAATCCATTCTTTTATTGCTATCGCAACTAGTTCTCTTCTACTCTTCTTACTCGTTATGATAATTCTTACAATGAAATTAATACAAATTTACGAAATTGAAATGACACAACAAGTTTGATATAATCATATTCACGCAAAGAAGAGCTTTAACTAAAACCATTCGGGCTATAGTCAAAACTTGTACACACTCAGAAAGTTTGGAAGAAAAAGTTATTAGTAGTTCTAAAATGTTGTCTTGTCTTGACGCAATAGACGAATTTCATTCTGTTCATTATATTTTATTGCTGTGATTGTGATAATTTACTTTACAGTATAACTGCGACATATTCAAGGTATAATAAGGTTTTAAATAATAAGAAAACAAAAATATCCTATGAAGCTATTCGCTCAACTTTGGTGGAAAATAATAAAATTTTAATTTATTTTGAATACCGGCTTTTTAATTTTGTCTGATATACTTCCGTGCAAGGATTTAGCCGGTTTGAAGCAAAGTTGAGATTATTGTATACAGACTAGATTACGTAGATCTGAGGCATGAAGCGATTGGATATTTCGATTCGAAATATCATAAGAATACCTTCCATTTCAACACGTAGATGGTTACTTTCGACTTACAACTACTTCCTGAAATGCCCTAGTCTTATCTCAAGTATAAAGCAAAAACAAGTATAAGAACTGGAAAACAAAACAATTTGACTAACCGAGTAATAAATTGAGAATATTATCTTATTGGAAGCCATTGTCAAGAAACAGACAAAGAGTCATTGTCTTAATATGAATTGAATTCAATGTTTTAGATGCCTTTCAACAACTCTTCCTAGGCTAGTGTTTATTATTAATAAAACTGCTCTTATCTGGACCAGAAAAAAGTGCATGTATTTAACAAAATTCCTCCGAAACGATGAGCTCTTCTCTTTACGAGTTTTATAGATTGCTTGATTTAAAGTCAATTATGACCCCAACTTAAACAGCATAACTTAATTGTGGAAAGCTTAAAAAAGTACAGTTAGTGTGAAACGAGTTGCAATGAACTTAAGCACTAAGCATACAGGAAATAGAATACAGTTAAAAAAATAATTGTGTCAATCTTCTGCTTGAATACCGTGATTGATCACAGGAAAACTCTCCTTCTGCTGTTTGATAGATCTTTAGGGACAACCCTGAATAAAAATCAGTCATGAAAGAAAAGTTTTCGATGGATTGAATAATCAATTAGAGCGGTTTAACAAGATAAAAGTGCATAGCATAAGAAAATTCATAACAAATGTAAATGGCATATTAAAATAAAAAATAAATAAATTAACAAGAATTCTGATTTGATGGTGTTATTTCTTTCGTGCTTACTGTACAGCCGAATCCAAACAAGAGAATATGCTACAGAAAACTCATATTTTCCATTAAAACAGAAATGTGCTTTGAATCACAATGTGTAAATCCGCTGCAAGAAATTTTTATAGTCGGAGTATGCTGTTATCGTATATAAAAACTCATTTACATGAGTGAAAGCAAAAGAGGTAATAATATTTCGAAGTGGTACGGGAAAATACAGAAAAAAAATTGTAACAGAAACCAAACCTAAGAACTTGTTAAACGTGATTGGAGATAATTGAATGGCAGCTTATAGAAAATACAACAAATTTTCACTCCTATTAATTTTAATGGACTTCTCATTAAAAGTTCCCCTAGTTATTTATTCCGGCAATGTGCTCTCACGCTCACATATCTAACACAAATAATAAAATAAGTTCGGCTTGATTAAATTTAATTTTATCAGTCTTCTACTCTAAGATATTCTCCTTATAATTTTAAAATAAGGAATAATTGACGGAAGTAGAATACTCTTTAAAACCGTTCTGTAATTGAGTATTTATATTTTTTTTCGGTTAAATATAAGCGCACAAACTAACTAGAAGTAATGTTGTTTTTCCATTTTTCTTGCTGTTGTTCTTATTTAAAGCATAAATAACATGCACCTTCATGTCCCATGAGTTCGGTCGACAACAGATGGACTATTCAGATCAATGAGCTTATATTCTCTGAAAAAAAAAACTGCACTAAGAGCGAAGAACTACATTTTATACTTTAACTGTAAGGCTTTTCTTTCCCTATACTATTTATTATATTCTTCCTTGAATATGGCTGGCTATGTATTTAATTTTCCTTTTTTTCTTTTCTGTATCTCAACCCAAAAATACTTTTTTATAAATAAATAAATAATTCTAAGAATATTGTTACAGGAAATCCGTTTTATATTATTAGAATTCAGTATTTTTATTGCTACTGTGCGCAAAGTTATGACTTATGATTCGAATCTGTTAATAAATCTTTGAATTTCTTCTTCTTATTATTAGTACGGAAACAAATCACATGTATTCACATTAATTATAGTTTATAATTTGAAAAGGGGAAACATTACTTTCTCTTTTTGGTTTTTGAAGAATCCACTAACGATCAGGCCGAAGTTTCATTTGTTTCCATCCATCCCTCACTATCATCTTCACTTTCAGATTCTTCAGATTCAGAAAGTTCGATAGCAACACGTCTTGCTAGAATAGAGGCAACATCATGCAGGGCAGTTGCTCGTTCAATTTCTTTTTGTTCAGATTTTTCTACTTTACGTAATGTAATTCCTAAAAATAATAAAACAAAAATTATTAATAATAATTAATTTGAAAAATTCATTGTAGAAATAGTTTAGTTAGCTTCTCTTACCATCTCGTATAGCCTTCATAAGATCTGTTCGAGAATCATGGAATGGTGGCAAAAGTTTCTTTGGTGCTAACACGTGTCCAGCACTTCCCATAAGAACACCATTTGCTGGTTGGGCTTGCATGTTCGTAATGTTTGAGGGAATATCTCCATTTGCCAATGGTTTTTGAATGATACCAGTTTGATTAATTTGTTGTTGAGATTGTTGTTGTAGTTGCTGTTGCAGTTGAGCTTCCAGTGGCGGTGGTGGAGGTGGTGGTGGAGGTGCTGCATTTGGTGGTGAACATTTTGGTGAAAGCTAAAAAAATAGGTGTACGTTTAAGCATTTTTTATATGCGCGCTTTTATTTAAATTCTAATTTTCTTATTACAAAGGTTTCTAGCGCTAGTTTAATTTGAATAGAGGTTAGAACCCCAAGGGGTCCTGTGAACGTAGGCCAAAACAAGCCCCATCGCTCACCTTACGTACCCATGAGCAATTGTGCATGGGTCCCAACTGGATGCTCTTACAAAGCTAACTATTGGCCCCCAGCCCTCTTTGCCGGCTTCGTGCAGCTCGTACAGGAGGTGTGGGCCAAGGATTCTGTATCACTTTTCTAAGAGTGCCGGACCGTGACAAGGAAAGTGAATCACCGTCTCGATTTCACCTCCGCATAGGATCCTCATTCATCAACTAGTCTCATCCTGTAAAGGTGACCCCTGAGAGGTCCTATTATTCGTTTGGTTTGGGTTAGGTGTACAGTTCCTTTGTAGATCTACCTGGAAGGGTCATCTAATCAAAGGCGACTGTGTTGGCGGTCAGTCCAAATCGAACTAATTGAGACAAAGTGTTTTGGTGCAATCCCGATTATGGAGCAAGATTCCTCCGAGGCTGGGTCAAGACGAGCAAGCCCTTTCGTTTACGCTGATGTTGCTTTGCTATGCTATCAAGGAACCAGACCAGTTTATACTTTTTTTTGCGGATACACTTAAGTAAACAATAAATAATGATCGAAACGAAGAGTCCTGCATTTGCACTTTTGAAGATAAGTTTTCATCATGCATCATTACTCGCAGAGAATGTATCAATTTCGGAGGTCTGGTATATCCACCAAGAAAAGAAAAGGATACATCGACAAATAGAAACAAACGGAAAAAATTGTGCGCTAAGTTTTCGTCTGTTTTTCTCATTGAAAAGTCTTCGAGTGTCGTCTTAACCAAAGCAGTTTTAAATAAAATAAAAAGATTTAATTTTGGATTCAATCAATCAATAAACTACGATCGAGTTATAAGTATTATAGGAAAAAGAAAACAGAAAAATTCACTCACCTGTTCCGGAATTGGTGGAGGTGGCGGCAGATCATTCATAGCATTGAGCTGCGACATTTGCATATTTATACTGTTTAAATTATTTATTTGACTGCTCAACTGTGCCATAACTAAAGCATTCGCATCCTGAACACTACTACTAGGTGCTAACTGTGGAGAGCCCGCCCTCGATGTACTGTGGCTACGTGCTAATAATTTTGCAGCAATATTTCCGCCATTAATAGGGGGTGGTGGTGGCGATGTCATGCCATCCGGTATTGGTGGCGGAGGTGGTAAATTATCTCGTCCAGTTGACATACTCCTACCACGAGTAGGAGTATTGGCATTCGAAGTATTTGGTGTTCCGCCACCACTACCGCTAGATGGTGGTGCTGGTGGCGGTTGTGATGGACGCGGTTTCGTTCTAGATGGAGTTCCTGGTGCATAAAGGCTTTCTGAAGACATTGGACCTTGGCCACCTGATTGCATATATAAAGCTTGAGAATTATAAACTGCTTCATCGTACAGTTGTTGTTGTTGCTGTTGAACTTGCTGCTGTGACACGGAATGTACACCTTGATAGTTCGCCGCAGGAGGATAATTCCCAACAGCTTGCGGCGTACTTGGACCATATCCATCGACAGACTCTGCTGGGTAGCTTCTTCGTAACTCTATGGAATTGGGTCGTGGAGGTCTTGTATCATATACACCCATACCTAAAAGAATGAATAATTTAATTTTTGATACATTATAACTACAATTATCAATAGTTTTCGGTAATATGTATAAGATAAAAGGTATTTGAGTGTGTCTAAAACAGGGAATCGAACCAAAATAGGATCGAATTAAAAGCCAGTGAAAACAATTAGAGGAAAAATAAAAAGAAAGAAAATTTTAGTTAAATAAAAAAACAAAACATTCCAGTAAATTGTGAAGGGAAAAATGGAACAGTCGATTATATTTAAATGCTGATTCTGCGATAAATACTCTAGTAGATTATAAAAAAGAGCTTTGACTTGAAGATATTTTGTTTTATTCTGTGAAGTACAGGATATTCCGCAAACCTGTTGACCCTTAGTTTTGAAATGTTTTTATCAGTTATCTAAAAATCAATTTCTTTAGTTCTTTTGCATAATTTCACTTATTTCCTATTCTATATCCTATCATTAATTTAGAAGGAAAATTTGCCGGCAGTCTTCTTCTTGAATACCATGGCTCTTTCTCATCCACAAATTGTTTTTTCAGAATGTGGGATTCTCAAAAAGATTTGATTCTTTCAAGCACCAAAAATTTGCAATATTAAAGGAATACAATTTTGTCGTCAACACATGTTTCCTTCGAGATGTCTTCTCTATTTACTATATGTTTACTTATCTTACCTAAAAACTATGGCTATTTTTAGGTTTTAGACTCAATGCCGATATTGAGAGTTTCGAAATTGGGACGCGGCTGATTACTGGTGTACCTCAAGGGAGCCACTTAAGAGCCGTAAAGCATTGTAAAAGGTTAATTTATGCTAATGACATCAAACTTTCCTCTTAATTTAAATCCCCCTAAAAACTGTGAGCAATAATTACACGTAGACCTTCATGGATTCTACATTTGGTGTAATATCACAAATTTTCAGTTAGAACTTTCCACAGAAAGCAGAACCCTATCACTTATGACTATAAATTTCCACATTCAACGATTCGTTGTGAATTCTTGAATACTACTATAACATTGCGATTATATGAGCAATTATTGTGTTATTACACCACCTAATTATAGCATGCACGTCGACCTTATTGAATCTGTATAAAACAGCTTCCAACGTTTCGATCTTAGGCGCCTAGTGAAAGAAAATTGTTTCGCAGCAGATTATGGCGAAATCTCGTTCTTGCTTCGGCAGAACATATACTAAAATTGGAGAAGATTCCTCGATACTATTTTCCAGCTCCAGAAAACCTGGACACTTACTTAGTCGATCAACAAAAATTTTTCAAAATGAATCAATAGCCTTCAAATTCACAGACACAATACCAAAAACGCCTCTTTGAATTGGTCATAGAAGACTAATGCACGTTTCTATTCCGTGGATTTCTGCTTGAAAAACAGTTGGGTGGGATCACAGGTATTTGTGTAACTTACATCTCGTTTCATAGACTCCCACACCAACAATGCCTTCTTTCTTACCAGATAAGTGATCTGCGTAATAATTTCGGTCCACTGTTCTTCCAGCTTTGGCGATCTTCTATGACCAAGTTACACAAATACCTGTGATCCCACCCAACTGTTTTTCAAGCAGAAATCCACGGAATAGAAACGTGCATTAGAATCAATATATATATATATATATATATATAATATATAAACTCCGACAGCACTAAACTCTGATGCCTTCATTACAAAGCTGGCTTGGGACTGTAGGGATGTCCTAGATTTAGGACAAAAGGTAATGAGACCGCTGGCAGGACTAGCTGAACATGCGAAAAACTTCATTAAATTCCTATATAGACTTCTGCCGATTTCGCAACAAAGAGGCAAAATCTGCACATATTCTGCCAATGTGCGAAATTGCTTGCCAAAAACTCCAGTGTCTGGGAAAGCGTTTTGTAATTCAGGCGTCCGGAAAACTGACTCTATTGATATAACAACCGTCCTAAAAAGGGGGGCGAACGTGGACTAGACCCAACACGGCAAGGGCATAGCACAAAAGACTTTTAAGTTCCAATACTTAGAGGTCGGATCTCCGGCCTCATCCTCTACTTATAATAATAATGATGGCTAAATCTCACTGATCTAATGCATACTCCCCATTGATAGCTCAATAACTTATTTGAACTTATCTTTTTTTTATTACTTACGGGTGGAGCTCATTCTTTTCAAAACTACACTTATCTGGTTTGAATCTTAGTTTTTTTTTTTTTATTAAACCGTGAATTTGATAAAAATTTCGAGACGGAAGTATCTTAACCTCAACAAAAGAAACGAATTTATTTAAACATTCACCACTGGTCAAAATAGGAGCATTCAGTTTTTGTATGCAAATTTATATTTAATCATAAAATAATGAAGCAATTTCAAAAATATTATCCCTTAATCCTTTTAACAAATTCGATTTAAAAGTTCCTGTAGTGACATGATGTTTCGAATTTGAAATTATAGTTTCAGTTGTTAATTGAAATAATAATAATAAAAAAGCATCGGTTCGATTCTCTGATCTAAAATAAACCTTTTGACCGTTATATCTTAAGACAAGACTCACGCATGCTTCTAAAATCTATCAATCTATTTAGAAAAAAAATAAATAGGAGGTAAAATTATAATAGAGGTTTATAATGGTAAATATTGTTGAATCGATTCACTAGTTAAAAAATGGAGTGTAGGTAAGGATTACCCTTTTGTTTTTGAATAAATAATAGAAAACTAGTGACAAATTTCAACTTATATTAAATAGGTAGAAACGACGCTATAATTATGCAAGAAGTTTTGTGTGTGGTGGTTGTGGTATATTAATGTGGTAAATTTCACCACTATCTCTAGGAGCATTCATTATAAAAAATAAAAAAAAACACAAAATTATCACTAATCAACCTGACCTGAAATCATAACAGCCGTTAACATTGCAACATTGTGATTAGTTTCCAAATGTGATAGCATATTATAGGGCCTTACGTGATCTGAAACAATTAATCCAAATTCTAATTCACATTTTGACAAATAATTTTATTAACTTAAGACAAAAGCTATACACATACTCAACTCATTCAAGGATATAAAGGATGCGGATGCTTTTCGTAATAATATACAAGACAAACTCGTTATTGAAATATCTCATTGCGTTTCACATTTACTGTTTTTTGTTGTTTTAAACATTTTTATATCTTATCTGGTCATAAATCGAAATACCTATTCAAAGATTGAAATTCATTGTTGTCCATAATTTTTTTTGAAGGATTTTCAAAATTCTAATAAATATTTGCTGTTACTAAATGGAGGCAATGATAAGATTTACTAACAATAAATGCCTCTAGCACCATTGTGGGTCTATCGTCTAAGCAAAGCTAATTCATTTAGCAAAACTAGCTAAACGTCCTACGTTCCTCGAGGACAGAGAAAAACATACACAGTAAAAGGTTTCCTAGTTCTCGTTGATGTTAAGTTTGAGGAAAATAACATCAGTCTGCTACTAGATGCCAAATATGTACATCCTGAAAAGGAAGTGTTTAGCCATCTCTGCCAACTCCAGTCATTCAGATATTACAAGTTTCCAGATTTTCGAAGACGGTTAGAAAGGTGAGTGTGAGGTCTATTGTATCCTGTTATGACACCGACCACAGTTTTATATTGTGTCCTTGCAAGAACCAAATGAAATTCATCTTATTGGTTCAGCAAGGAAAAGTTTTTGCACACCCATCATAAAACTATTAGGTCAGCTCAACACGGTAGATGTTTTATATTAGCGTCTTCTTTTATGATGAACTCATCCACTGAGATAGCGATACCTAATGCACACTTTGCCAATAAAAGGTAGTGATAGAGCCTGGACCTGGATATCTATTGAACGCTTTAACACCGGGTCTACACAGGCTTTTTCTGCTGGGAAGAGGGCGATCATGAATGACACCCTGATATTGGATTAAATTAACGAGTGGGATAATTCTGTCAAGGCAGTTTATTTGTCGTTACATTTTTTATGCCTTTACACGTCACCAACACGTTATGGGTCTCACTTTGAGATCAAGGCGTTTGTAGCATTTGGTGTTCAAGTTCCAAAGACATTCTCGTTCCCGATAAAACTTTATTAATTTAACAATCCGCTCTACTGTTAACATATCTGGCTTGCCAGTACTGCCTTGATGAAGATACCGGCAGCGTTCAGGTGGTCCACACTGGACTTTTGGCAGATAGTATTACTGTTAAGACATATAAAAAAGCCTGCGCAGACCCTGTGTAACTCCTCATAATTTCTTGGTGCCCATAGTATGGATACTGTATGTAACTCTATCCGATGTATGTCTGTAACAACTTGATTTAACTCATCTATAGCTATATAGATTTGACGTTAATTAGCTATTATAATAAAACAAAGAGGACGACTTGGAACGGCAAGCATAGTATTACACACGTCCACACATAATCAAACAAAATCTTTGTCTGAATATTTCATCTGCCTTTCAATATCATTCTACTGTGAATATTCCAGTAACCAATCAATTGTTGTTTAAACTCGATAAGATATGTCAAATTCTGTTCTGTTACATATTGAAATTCTGAAACCCACCCGTAGATATTTAGGTTTACATGGCTTTCAGAGAATACATATACAGATACTCTCCCCCTGGTGGAAATTACTCAAAGTTTTACCATGGCTCTTGCAAGGGACAGCTTTGATGTAAACCAGTACTAATTTGACTGAAAAAGCATCAAGGTGTTTGTAATTGTTAAAGAAATTAGAGAAAATTAAGTCCTAATGACCTTTACGACGAGCTTTCAGTAAATCTCATCGAAGACCTCATTAAAAATCATGAAACTGCGTTCTATATACTGAACCAGCAATAGATAAATATTTTTTCTTTGGATTGACACGGAATACGGTGATGATAGCCGTGTTCTTTTGTGTACCTTGTTCTAGAACTCCCATATACTATACTGGAGAGAACAAATTGTTTTGTCGATTGAAGCGAACTATTTGTACTGTTCGCTTCATTTATAAATCTTCTATGAAAATGTATAAGGCGGTCTTTTGTTTATCTTTTGTTCTGTCCTGTTCTGCGGACACAAAACAACACAGCTGATATTTTTACTAGGAAAATTTAAACTTATTTTTGTGATTTATTGAATTCCAAATTAATTTTTTAATTAGTTGATTTAAAAAATTAATTTTGTAATTTTTCTTCCGGGGGAAATCTGTCGCCCTTATGCTGAACAGGATTCAATGCCCATTCTAGCACCTCATCGTCCTTCCAGCGGTTATCCTGTTTCTTAGTCGAACTCTCAGTATAATCCGTAGTAAACTGAACGTAATTCTCATTTATGAACTCATCATGACACTCAATTATGTGCTCAGTTATAAACTCATCATTATGCTCATTAATGCTCATATCATTATATACTCATCGACGTACTCATCTAATATTGTAATATGCACAAAAGCAAGTTATAAATTTCTAAAAAAGGTTAAAGAATGAAATATCACATGTACACTATCTGGGAACAAGTAAATATGATTTTTCCCTAATTCTGATTCTAAAGCGAACAAATTTCATAATGACATTCGTCTGAGTACTTATGGAGAGCTCATCATGATTTGTCTACTAGGGTCTGCTTAGATTTCTATACAGATAGGTACTTAAAATCAGTGTAAAGAAAATTTCAACGTGAAATATTATAGCGTATAAGATTATGCTCATCGACTCACTGAACCTAACATGATTATTTCACACTCCAGTATTAAGAGGTTGTGTGGGTATCTAGAGGAGACATTTCTGTATAGCACAAAAATATTTTCCGCGAGTATGGAAAGAAATATATAAGTTGCTTGAACCTCTAATCTATTTTTTATTATAGTTGAGTTTTGCATGATCAATGTACCTGTTCTTCACAGCCTACCCAGGTTAATTGACGTAAGATCCAATGAAATTTTTATTGCCCTAACACAATTATTTATTGTATTTTACGTCAATGAACCACCTGACCGACCAGGTCTTATCAATCTCACGTGAACATTTGTTGGTGTAAAATTCAATAACATTTTTATTGTCGGCAAAAGCATCAAAGAAATCAACGTCTAACGTTGTCACTATCGAGAACTCTCAGTCTCAATACCTAACGTAAGAAGTTCGAAAATGAGAAACCACTCACCTGGGAGTTACAGAGACTACACCAAAAATTGAGAATACAGAAAAATTTGACTACAAGAAATTCTCAGATGTGAGAGAGAGATTCTGAGAGCAGAAGATTCTATAAAAGTATGGAAAAAGAACTACAATGGAAGAACTGAGAACTGATGCAAATTGAATCATTCAAATTATTTTTTGGGCTGATTCTGATATTTCTTTCACTTCTTGTCTCTATAGGTCACAAAGATCCATTTATTTCTACAATCGCTGAAATCAATCCGAACAAGTTACATGCGATCGGTTTTGAATTCATTACATCCAAACTTTTGTCCTGTCCTAATCTAATCTTTTATCTCGTTACAACAGTTAAGTGAGATTGCAGCTTTCATAAAAGTTAGATGACGACGATCAGATTAAATTAGATTTGTGGAGGGGAGTGCAGGCGTTGGCTTCGCATATTTACTGCGACCTGAAAGATCTATTATGATCCTTCGTTCAATTTACTCCTTTTCTCGGGTTAGACTGGTAATAAGTCAAGACCCATTCCGTTTTACACGTAGTTTGGTGGAGGAACAGCATGTTCGAGGTGGAGTAATCTTCGCCTGGCCAAAGTTTCGCAGTTACTCCGAGGTTTCATGGGCATCCCGACAGAAACGCAAGATTAAATCTCAGCTAAGCTGATTTTTCTATAGATGATACCTCAATGTGCAATGGCCTGAGAAGAGCTCTGTTCTCCTAAAGAGTAGGAGTTCTTTTGGTTTTCTGCCAGAGGTGTCGATAAACTTTTTTGCCTGAAGAAGTCCTTGTAGCCTTTCCTAATAAAGGGATTCTTATTTGCTCCCCCAGCTATTTAGGTTAGCTCTGAGGTAACACTTTGAAGTGCCACAAAATGGCTCTGTTCCGACAAAGGGAGTATCCAATCTTCTTGTGGCTAAGCCGAATTTCATTGCCTTTTTGACCCTCATGTCAAGTATCCATATGAGAATAACTTGATAGATTTTTAAGGTTTGCAGACATTCTCAGACTATCCTTATCCTGACAGTGTAGTACTTTAAGGCCTTGAGAGCCTAGATGACGACGAGACTAAGCTGTACCATAGCACAATGATGTGTATCTCATTATAAAATTAAGTCAATTGTACACATGGTTATCAAACCATCAGAAAGCACTCTACAGTGATGTAATACTTGGCGACGTATAATGTTATATGTTGTAATAATGAAACTAAAGATGAATCGGACTCGATAGACCTTTTTTTTTAAATCTTTGAGATACGCAAGTCTTCCTCTTACTGGCATATCTTTTTATAATAACTACTAAGATTACAGTTATCATAAAAATTCACACAAGACAACTCTGCCATTTCGTAGAAAATAGAAAATATTTTCTGTCATTCTTCAGGGAGGGGAGGATATAACAAATAAATAAGAATATGAAACAGATCAACTAAAACATCATAGTTTGGAGACAACATGGCGATTTAAGGAGCCAACAGGGCTTTTTCTCATTTTCCGGAAGAGTACCAATCGAATATAAAATATTCGATGAAACTATCATTTCTTAAATGAGGATTTATGCAAAGTATTCGGATGAACTCAGGAAATTATTTCATTACAAAACCAATCGACACAGCAAAACAATACTTTCAAAGTAAAAAAAAACTGAACCGCACATGTACAATCCGAGGTGAATACCCAAAGCATATTGGGTTCTCAACATTCCATTGAGACCCGAGAAGGGAAAGTTTCAGCAATACAATCAATATTATGATTATTAATATTACGGCAGAAAGTGCCTTTCTTTAAGTCTTTCCTTATTTAAATTTTCGATTTTTCAGAGCTTTTTCGCAGCAATTTGTCGCAAGGAAATAGCATTGTTCTATTTATGGCTATTTTATCGATCAAATGACAACAACATCCCTAATAAGATATACTTAAGCAACACAAGAGGCAATTATATTGTCATAGTTACAAGGAAAAAACTTTGCCCGAGCAAGCAAAGTACGAACACATAATCTAATTAAAAAAAAATCATTCTAGAATAATTACGAACTTTAAAAGACTACTTACTTCCATATCCCGATTCCTCAGTCATAACTGAATTGGGTGTTCTGTAAATAACATTATTTGGCATCAGAGTTTCGCCGTGTCCTATGGCTATTTGTCGTTGTTTCTCTCTCGTATTATGAGGCGTTCGAACTCGTTTCTTATGCCCTCTAGCTCCGCCACCACCTCCACCTCCTCCACCGCTACCTTCAGTTCTTGGTCGATGCATTTTTTTACCTCTATCGTGCATAACTCTTTCTGTATCCTTTAACATTTCTTGCCGCCACAATTCAAAGAAATAATTTGGATCTGTATAGAACTTCAGACCATCTTTTCCATCATCTCGGTACACGTTTAATTTATCAAGAGGAGGAGGTTTATCACACAAAGCATATGTTTCTAACATTGGAGCTGGCATCGTTGCACGTGAAAATATTTGTTGATCAAATACTTTCGCAGATTTGAAAGCCTTTTTCAATTGAATATCAGTCAACGGAACTTCTTCCACTGTGCTATCCAGCTGTGTTACTTTTATAGCTAATCGATCGATTCGAGCTTGTAGTGAATTCGCTCGATCTGCTATACTGCCAACATCACGTGCTAATTCGCCGAAAATATCTTCAGCATGCTTAGATAGCGATGATAACTGTCGAATTATATTTGTAAGGGTTGTATTTGTTACTGTTTCAAGTTCAGTCGGCTGCAGATCATCCCGTTGATATACGGATCGGGCCACATGAACGGGCTCTATTGATCGCTTTGGTAGCGGCATTTTTCACCTCAACTAAGCGAATCCGTTTTTATCTTCAAATGTTTTGTTATAAAATCAACTTCTCATGATATTTTTAGAATGGACAGCCTGAAAGAAAGAAAGAGAAATGTGTTTTTAGTTTATCTCAAAATTTGTTTGTAAATTTCTTTATGTTTATAATAATAACCATTGCTAAAACATTGCTACCCTACTAAAGGACTATCGTTCACTGTACGTTTTGAAAAGAATGAAATGTAATTGACAATCTTTAACTACGTTCCTAGAGAATAGTCAAAATGTGGTAACGCAACGCAATTTGATGGCATCAGTCATCACTTTTATATTTATGTTTATGTCTCTTTCGGTGAGAGCATTATTTTCCACTGAACTGTAACAATTCGTAACGATAAATTGCTTAAGATTCAGTTGTATCAGTGTCATCATATTTTCCCCTTTCCGTGAGAACATTATACTGAATTTAGAATTGGAAATCATATGAAATGAAGATCAGTGAGTCCATTTATACAGGGTCTTTCCGTCATGGTGGTCCATAGGGCAGGACGTGATAGTAGTAGTACACAAACAAAACAATGTATAGCAAGGGGTGGGGCATAGCAACAGCTTCAGAGTTATTACAGGGTGATTAAGAGAATATGGTAGGTTTCACAAAACACCCTGTATTTAAAAAAAGTGCAGTGTACGGTCACCCCAGTAAGAGCTCGTTGTATGCAGAACTTCATTGCCTTTCCAGCGACTGCTCAATCAGCCTCATACTGAAGTTATGGTGGTCTATACCAATTTTTTTTTTTTTTTTTTTGCAGAAAGGAACTTTTTTTTTATAAAAACTGTAAACTGTGGACTCCTCTTTAATTTGACTTATTATACCAATATGCTAATTGTAATCGTTAAGCAGTATGGCGCTGGTTGAGCAGTCTTTGGAAAGGTCGTGAAGTCCTGCATACAACGGTGAGCGTATTTTTTAATGTACGGGGTGCTTTCTGACAACGTAGCATATTTTCTTAATCATCCTGTAACTCCGAAGTTGTTACTGTGCTATCCCCCCCCCCCCCCGCAAATAGTTTTTTGTTTGCCTAGGTGAGTATCACCTCCTGCCCTATGGACCACCATGGCGGATTGCAGGCAGGCTTTATATACATATGTTGTTTCACCGTTTTTGCAATTATATTACAAAAATATGATTAAAAATCGTCAAAATCCTCGCTATGAATTGATACAAATAGGCGAACAATACGGAACGCTCAACTCGTCGAAAATCAAGTATGTTTGGGATTGAGCGAGATGAAATTTATGCGACCAATACAACGGTATAATTGCTCGCGAACTTATTGAGTGGTTAAACAAAACTCGAATAAATTTTTGTACATGTAAGAAAGCTTCTTA
Source organism: Dioctria rufipes (assembly GCA_963924295.1). Lineage (NCBI taxonomy): Eukaryota > Metazoa > Arthropoda > Insecta > Diptera > Asilidae > Dioctria > Dioctria rufipes. The sequence continues at coordinate 26,145,378 of OZ002745.1, read as the reverse complement.
TTACTAAGCTAATGTAAATACTTCCTCCTTCACACATAAACGCTTAATTTGTCATGACCACCTTTAAACTTTAAAATGCAATGAACGCGGAATGTATGTAATTTCCCATTGGGACGAAAAACCAGCGCTTCTGAAAGAAGCACCATTTAAACGCTTCCCTAGGCAGCATTTAGAAAAATATTCACTGATCTATCCAAAAAAATAAGCATAAACGTAAGTAAGTAACTAAAGAGCCTCAACAACCATCACTTGGAAGCTCTATTATTTGATGAACTCCGGCAGAAGTGCAATAAGGGGTGATGATTTCATCTAATTTTCCACGAATCTGTGAAGTTTCATAGTGGTTAGAAGTAATCTCAAGTTTTGGTTAATAAAGTGAGAATAAAGCGGGGAATATTGGCTTATCATCAACTTCATAAAATTGAATACCACAAGCTGAGACAACTTACATCTAGATGTGCAAAACCTCACAAAAACGAGTTCCAACTAAACCAAGCTAATGGCCCTCTAATAGAAAGCTCTACACATTCTCTTTCTCTCTCTTGCTGTATTATGCCACATAAATTCTTCGCATTGATAGCTTTCTTTGGTTGACTAAAAAGTTAAAGAGCTTTCAAAAAGTGTTCCGAATTTATATGGAGTTTTGCACATCTAGTTGTCTCAGCCACAAGCAAGCCTTTGTACTGTTCTCAGAAAGCAGTCTTTAATGCCTCTTCTGATATTAAGGAAGAAGCACTGGGATCATTATTCAAAAAGCTTATTATAGCTTTTGAAAAGACACCTTCAAAAAACTTCTTCGCTCATCATTTAGCATACCTTTGAGTAGAGAGCTTAAGAACAGGAGTGAAGCGCTTGCCTCTGCGGGCATGCCTATGTAAAAAAGTAGTGAACTGGGAAAAGAAGCGTTTCTTAGAGCGCTCATTTTCCGAATGAGATACGATTGAAGTATATCCTATAAAACTACATACATATGTATATGCATGCCTATAACTGAGAATTCAGGGCTGCAATTTAATTTTTTACATCATTCCATATTTTTTTTGCGTGAAAAAGTTCGACACTAGAAATTTGTCGATAAATAAGCAATAAGTTCACAAAATTTAACAACAAAGATGCCAGTTTGGCAACACTGATTGCAGAAAAAATAGAGGAAAATAGAGGAAAGAAATATCCTTTTGTACTCCTTTAGAAATTCAACAGAGTGGTCAAACAAATTGGAACAAAAAATAAGCATTTCTCAGCTCCTCCAGAATTAATCGTTTCCAACTGAAATTTTGGAGTTTTTCGATCAACTTTCAATTAGGTGCTTAGATTAACCATATAACAGCGCTCTTTTCGTAAAATTATCACTAAAGGGGGTCATCCCGTGTGAAGGCATTTTTTTCGGTCTTTTTTTTTTGGGAATTTTTTCTACCGAACTCAATAAACATACAACTGTGAAATTTTTACCACATATTTATTCATGCCTTGAGTGCAATCTAATATTTTTTAAACTCCAAATCGTCGCTTATTGTACATGTACATGGCAAATTAATCAGTCATTTTCAAAAAAACCATTTTTCGGTAACCACGATTTCCGACTTTCTGCTTATCCAAAATAAAAAAATCAAACGGCATTTTAATCTGTGAAGTATGAACTAATTTCTGAACTAAAATTATTAAAAAATATTGAAAGGTAAATTTTTGCCATCTTGTTCAACTTCTTCAACATGTAAAAAAAAACGGCTTGATAAATCCGAATTATCCTAGTTTGCAAAGTATCTACATGAGTAATGAATAAGTCAATAAAATTTCAAAGGAACTCGTTCGATAGATTTGGTTACTAGTTTTGAGAAAAACGCGTTAAAAAGTCCAAATACGATTATCATCAATAAAATTCGAACACATTGGATACTCAATCAAGACTAAACTAACCGTTATATTCGAAACAGGAAATGAGTTTAGAGATATAACGACTTCTCTATTGTGCATTTATACCTCTGTTTGTATTAAAATGAATTAGGTATAAAACCTAAGAGAAAGGGTCCGATGCTGGAGCGCACTCTCCAAACACGCTGGTACTTCCGAACGACTCCGAATATCGAAAAATCAGTTTACCTTTACCCACATATTCTTCACTATATTTGGATGCAATTTATACAAAAAAATAAAATGTTTGTTTGAATCAGTCACACGGAATGATCCCCTTAAGTTAACATCCCAGTGGCCATAACAGATAATAGCAAAAGGAAATTGTATAGAAATGTATGCCAAATCTTATAATAAACTGTGGTGTAAAGATTAATAAAGGAATGCCTTGTCCGAACTGTCAATTGGCAGCTTCGTCATATAATGGAATTACCAAGGTATATAGAAGACAAACCGTGCGTTCAGCCGCACGCAGAATGTCATATAATAGCTCTTAATTTTTCAAGTAAAAACATGAAAAACGTCAAAATGTATGATAACGAAAGAAATTGAGAAGTGACACTCACAAAGTACGCGAACGGCTTCGAGTAAAAACTTTTAAAAACTTGCAAATATTCGGGAACTGTAATAACGACGTGAAATTTTCCTAGCACATAGTACAATAAATAAATTTAATTTACCATTTTGAATACGTTGAAATGTTCTTGGAGAACATTCTACTTCTACTGGAGGAGGAGTAACAGGTTTTTCCATTTTTAACTAAAAACTTGAAAAATAACTGAAAACTTTAAAAATAACTGAAAACCGTCCACGATCTGTCAAAACTGATACTTTCGAAGCTTTTACTCGACGATTTTTCTCGAGTTAAATCAAGTAATAAATTGAATGGAGGGGAAAAGTGAGCAAAAACTTACAAAAAGTTTTACAAGTTTGTACTTTTCAAGCTAGTACGCGAACAGACCTATAATGTCACACTTTTACACACCATGTCGTTCAGGCGACTCGCAGCTGATAGCCTGTGACGTAATTCTGTGACTAATGTATACATTTTTATAGGAAAGGCAGAGAGAGGAGACAGAATATTGAGTTCTCTGTACCGTAGTTTCCTATACATTTTCACAATATTTCGTCACTAATGACAGAATGTGGTTCGTAATGGGAATACCTTGTATTCTATATACCTTGTGGAATTACAATCATTCTCACCAAAATACAAAAATATTTTCTAATTGGAAATTTCTTTATTTTTTCACCAGCACTTATTCATTTTCCCGAGTGTTTTACAATTAGCAAGCGGAAGAAACTAATATTTTTATTAAATAATTAACCGGGTGTTGCTTTTGCAATTTAAAATTTCACTGTCTTCCAGTCAAATTCGATCTCAAAAACTGCCCACTAAATAATAAATCAAACAAAGAAAATGGCACTAATACCCTTGGGAAAACCATACCTTCCTGATCTTTGCACTATGAAGCCGATGTACATTTACCTAATTTCCCTAGGAAGACATTACAGAAACGTCGATAGTATAAATTATAAATTGTCCGCAATCAACCCAAGCATTTCCTACCAAAAAGTATACAGAATAAAAATAACGAATAAATTTTTATAATTCGATAACTGCCTACACTATACCGTTTTGTATGTTTGTGTCATCTCCATTGTAAGAAATTCTGTGTATATCTTCTTGGCATCTTCGAAACACCTTAGCAATGCAATTTCTATTTTTCTCAATCCCACTAGATCACTAAAATCGAAATTATAAGTTTCACAACTAAAAAGCTTACGCCTACTTCAATATTAGCATCAAAAAGTCATTGTTCCTATATTTCTATGTGCATACTCGAAAGTTAGAAGGTGTCATCACGTTTTAGCAACTAACTAGTTTTGAAGATGATGCCATTTCAATGTCAGAAGACTATAACTACGGGGCATAACGCTGTCTTCTATTGGCAACTATCAATCTAGTACGAGCTTGTCGGATGTCATATGTCTGAATCTCTACATAATTGATATCTAGCAAACTTTACACAGTATGTAAATCAAAGATGAAAAGGAAATATCACTTCATACGTGCGAATCAGCACTTGAAGATGAACATGCATCTCAAATCAACTCAACTGATCTGCATTTGGTTCACTTATACATATATACATACATGCCTACATATAAAGTTTCCATATTCTTTTGTTATCTGACGTTATGATACAGAACAGGCTGCATGGCGGTTCCCTAGTGATAACAATAAATACTTCCTCATCATCGGTTAAACTCCACTCGTTGACCAATTTATGATGATTCATAGTATAAAGTGCTACTCTCCTCGCACAACGTTCAGATTAGAAAGAAGCCAACAAATTTACGCTTGTGGTCAACGACAGCAAAGTAGTAAAATAAAAAAAATGTCTAGGCGGGTACCGCAATAATTTAATGACATAGAAATTTGGTAATGACCTAATTATGGTTTAAGTATAGAAAGCTTTTTCTTTCTGAAGGAAAGATAGAATGCCAAGCTGTCAAGCTTAAAGTTAGTAAGAATAGGTATTTAGCTATCTATGGATGTTGGCTTAGGGGCTATAGTATGATAAAAAGGAGAACTTTTTCAAATTCTGACCGTTAAGTTTATCACGACAGACATAAATGTGTATGGATTGTGATCTTGAGATGTGAAATTTTGTAAGAGATGATTATCATAACTAGGGAAAACTCTGCTCCGTATTGACTATCAACCTTAACACAAGCTAGCTGTAGTGTTACGTTTAATAAATAATTTAATAAATAAAATGTGAACAATGCATGCTTTTCTTCACTTAGCCGGTATTGGTATTAGTATGTTAAACCTGAGACAACTTACATCTAGATGTGAAAACCTCACAAAAAAGAGGTTGAATTAAAACGAGCTAATGGCCCTCTAATAGCAAGCTCTACGCATTCTCTCTCTCTCTCTTGCTGTAGTATGTCACATAAATTCTTCGCAATGATAGATTTCTTTGGTTGAATAAAAAGTTAAAGAGCTTTCAAAAAGTGATCCGGACTTATATGGAGAGATTTTTATCTAGTTGTATGTTGTCTGTGGTTAAACTAAACATTAACCAAACACCGGAAATAACATAAAATGCGACATAGAAACAGAAAACTAAGTATTATAAAACGTCAATGACAAAATGCTCAGCCTTAATATTAAGTGCAACACATGCGATTAATGGGTTCATACATGCTAAATAGATGTAACCTTCTCAAATTGTACCCACTATCACGGAAAAAGATGTTGCTAAGCAGCAGAGGAGAATCAACATTCGCGCGTTTAAGAGTTTATGCACAAAAGTTACATCGGCAACAACCATGCGACGTTTATCAAGCGAATGCATACATATTAAAAAGTTTCAAACGATCCTCATAAGGTAGAAGAGTCAATGAATTATTCCAGGGTAGGTGCCTAAGAGCGAAGCGTAGGAAGTTTCGCTGAACAGACTCGATACGGTGATGTGTATACCGTAAAAAGGAGACCTGACCTGGCTTGCGTATTCAAGAGGTGAATTACAAAGCAATTGTACAAACGAAATATTAAGGTGGGATTCGAGAAATCTCGGGACCAACGTTTTATAAACCCCAGCGTAGAACTACTCTTTTATACCATGTAGTTTATGTGGGAGATAAATTTCAATTTTTGGTCACATTTGATACCCAAGGCGCAGACAGAGCCCACACGATGAATCGAGGAACCCGAGAATACATAATCATAACCCCTGGAACATTATGGAAGTAGCCATCATGCAGAAAAATGTCAAGCGGAAGTTATAAGGTAATAGCGTTAAGTGACCGCAATGAACGTAGGCATCGTAGCCACCACGCAGAAGTTGGTCGACTTTCAAACTTTATCGCAATTACCCTGCGTTGACATTTCACAGCTGATTAATATTTTGTTTGTTTTAAAATTTTGTATGCTGAACATCATGAATTTCAAAGAAAATTTTAATTATGGTGGTGAAAAATTTAAAAATTATTATTAATACAGTTAACAAAATTCATTGAAATTTCAGTCACCAATGGCCATTGTGTTCACCATGTTAATGGCTACGATTTTGACACTTCATTACCGCATTTGTGCGTGGTGGCTGCGATGAATTCTGTTCCAAGCATAAGTGTGATTGGTTTATGATTCCTGTAGTAAGTCAAAACCTTACATGTGTCCATATTGAGAGCCAATTTATTGCTTTTGCACCAAACGTAAAATTTGTGAAAGACTTTGCAGTGTCTCACAACAGAGACAATGTCGTCAATAGATAGAATAAAAAACAGCGGACCCAAGTGACTCCCTTGAGGTACGCCAGACGAAGCTTTCAAGATTCTAGAGATGAAATGTCGGAATAATATTTGATATGTTCTGTTATCTAAATAAAACTCCGTCCATTTAAGAAATAGAAGAAACCCAAATTTTTCCATTTTAAACAGTATCATGGAGTGAGATAAGTTTGTGGAGCGCTTTACTAAAGTTTGTATAAATACAATTCGTTTGGTAGCTTTTTGCAAGCCCGCCAATGGTATTCGAAACAAATTCCAACAAGTTAGTGGTCGTAGATCTGCCCTAAAATAAACCCATGTTGGTTGGAAGAGAGCAAATTCTTTCAGGAAATTGATAGATGAGAATAAATTTGCAATAGACCTATAGTTAGAAATTGCACTTTTACTATCTTTTTTTTTTTTTTGATAGGTATGAGAGAAAAATACATTCATAACTGGAAAATAAATCTCAACAGAACTGCCAGGATAAGGCAGCACGACTTAAAGAAGGCTGGAGAGGGATCCCATCAGGACCCATTATGAAATCATTTGGAAGTCCGTTAATATGATTAAATGTATCCTCTTGTGCAATTGTATGGATAGCGAATGAAACGTTATGAGATTCGTTTATATGACTGAAGTTGTTATTTCGAGGTTGGAAATTTTTACAAGGCAAACGCATTGTTAAAAAATGAAGCAAACATTTACAAATTTCAGATGAATCATCACTAGCAGAATCCTTGTACCTCATGATATTGGGGTAATTGTCAGTTTTTTTTTTCATATTAATAATGCTAGGGTCATTAAATAATTTCGTACACATGCTTTAAATTAACTCATCATAAAGTGAAGAGGAAAGTTTTTTGAACTCATTATAGGATATGAGGAAGTTGTTGTGACTTTTAATGTCTTTGTCCCTCATATAATTTTTCCACAATTTATTCTTTCTATTTTTAAGACGTTACAGTGCTTTATTGAACCATGGCGGAGATGTTTTAGAGAACCGCTGACGCTTGCGAGGAACATGAGAGGAAAATAAATCAAAAAGAATTATGTAAAATTTAGAAACGTCTTCGTGAACACTATTGCTAGGCAGTACTGTGTTGAAATCAATACAGGTCTACTGGAAAGCTCCGAAAAGTTAACCGTTCTAAAATTAAAGAAATATTGTGTTTCGTCACATTTTATAAAGATTTCGGTTTCAAAGAGAGGGGTAGATATTTGTCGAGAGTAGACGAGATTACAACTGGACTAGAAAGTAGTAGAAAAAACCAGGTCTAACTCCCTACCCATATCATTCTTTACATTACTGACTTGGCTGAGACCAAGAGATGAGATAGCGTCCAGGAATAATGATTCCTTTGTTGACTCGGCAGGTAGTCTTCATCAGTATTCATTTAGTACCCATTGTAGATGGGTAAGTTAAAATAAAAAATAAATAGTAATTCGTCAAGTGGGTTTCCATGTTACCATGAATAAAATTAGATGTTGAAGTGAGTAGGTCATAAATATTTTGACCTTTGTCATCAACAATATTTATGGAGTCTGGAATAATTTAGCAACAAAGTACCTATTGGAGGATTTGAAGATACGTGTCCGAATCCCCCTTACATTTTGGTAGTAAAGCGAAATCGACTTCGGTTTTTTGGTTTCTTTTGCTTATTTTAGCTAATATTTCTAGGTTGGCGCCCAGAATGTACAAATAATTTAGTAAAAGCGCCGGTGAGGCAGAATAAGGTATCTAATAACTTGTCTTGCACATCTTCTGGAACAGACAGAGGATGCAACAGGTTTAGAGCATTTATTAATGTGCTAATAAATCGAAAACTACGTAAATTATATAAAAATTGCACTAAGTAATTTTTATTGGCTTAAATCATACCAAAACAACCCTAGAATCAAAATCTACAACGCCAAAGTTCCGATCTAAACTCAAAATTTTTTTAAATCAATTTCTCCCAAACAGCTTCGATGCTGTAAAATCACAATTTTCGCTTATTTTAGCGATGCTCGTATTTTTGAATTTCGCGGCTTTGGAAATCAGTGGAAGTTACCTATTATCAATAAAATTTGATTTATAGAGGTTGCTGCATCAAATTACGATGGTTACAACGTCTTTACAGCACGTGTTTACTCACACTTGAACTGTGTTCAGTCGATCTCGTAACTTCAAACGAGTTTTTCTCGAAAACATGTTTTCAAAATCGGCGAGCAGTAGAACTCAAAAGTTTACATCCGATTAACTTGAAATTTTAACTGTAGCATCATCGTTTGATTATCTAGTGAAGTACCTACACACGATTAACGATAGATCGATTAACAAGAAAAAAATTTATCAACAATTTAAGTCGATTTTTTCGTCGAAAACACAATTTTTTGTTACAACAATCGCCATCTCGCGAAAAAAAAAATCTAAAAATATAATCATATCACTAGCAAAACTCATTTAGATAATGAAAAAAATTTCTTTTTTGTTCTAAGTGGAGATGGACGTGACTTCTACTGCTCGCCGCGGAAGACCTTTTTGAAATAGCGGTTTACGGTAATCACTGCACAGCCGTCATTTTGTAAAAAAATGTCAATAAAAACTTTTTTCTCTTCTTCAAAAGTTGCTTAATCAAATGTTGTATTATTTGTATGACATTAATCTCAAAGGTCAGTAAAAAAGCCTTGTTTTTAGAGCGTTTGGAAGGTATAACTCCTTAATCCTTTGATAGAAAAATATCGATTACTCTGTATCGGACTCATTTTCGGATGGTATATTCTTATCAAAATAATTCTCATCCAAATTTTTCTGACTATACGACGAAATTCTTGTGGTTTGTGTCCAATCAATGTCGTACTTTCAAATGTAGTCGAATTCATACCCCTCACAATGTTATCTTGTCTCCTGCCCCGCAAGGGGCAGTTATTATGTAAACCAATACTGATTTGACTGAAAATTATCAAGGTATTGTTGGCAATTCATAAAGAAACATATAGAAAATTAAATCTCAGCAATAAATAAATATTTATTATTGTCATCACCTTATCAGATGACATTTCTACTAGGAAAATTTGAATTTTTGATTTGTTTTCCACGGAAAGACTGTCGTCGATATGCTGAACAAGAAGTTATGCCCAAATCCTTACACCTCAGCGTCTCAGAGTTTAATTTGCAACCGGAGTTTGAATTCGGTAAAAAATTTATGAAATCAATCGTAATTGCAGATTATCATTTACGAATTCATCATGACACTCATTGACATGCTCATTAATAAACTCATGGTGACACTCATTGCTATACTTATTAATTAGCTCATCGTGACACTCATTGACATGCTCATTAATAAGCTCATCGTGACGCTCATTATGTACTCATCAAAGTGTTCATCTAATATTGTAAAATGCACAAAAGAGAAGCGAAGTATATATTTCGAAATAAGTGAAAGCGATGCAATATCTCATGCACACTATCTGTGAATAAGTAAATAAATGATTTTTTTTTCCGGCTTTGATTCAAACACGAATAAATTTCATCAGTACATTCATCTGATTGCTCATGAGGAGCTCATTGAGGAGCTCATCATGATATGTCTACCAGGGTAATTTCTACTTTTTAAATCTGCATACCTACAAAAATCTATTTGGCTGTCAATGTAATATCGTAGTGGAATTTTTCATATACGCTACAGACAGCAACAGCTGGCAAAACGCAACCCTTAACTTGTGTTTATGGAAATTGATATCTTCTTCTGCATCGATAGATTCAGTTATTATGTTACCAAGTAACCGCAACAGAAATTGTCCAATTCCTTCACTTGTTGATTACTTCGAATGTGTATGGACATAATGAATGTACATACATAAGTATGTGGAGGTGGGGTGATTGAATAATGAGATTTAAGATTGAGTTAATTCGCATTTATTTCAGCCAAAATTTGATGACCTACTTTCTGCTGCGAATTCTAAAGAAAAACAGAATTTTGTATGCTTTTTGAAATGATTCTTTCCCTTGACTATGACAAGTAATTGTCCTTTGTAATATCGGGTTCTTCTACCAGGTAGTATCTAGATTTGGTTTTGTAGGTTTTTTTTTTTTTTTTTGTTTCAAGTAAATAGCAACAAGCGATATCAGGAAGATCATAACTCCATTTGGAATGAAATCAAAGGCTTCGGTAAGTTGTGATTGATTTTAGCTCATCTCTTAATCTGGTAAGATAGACAGACCCTGCAATAAGTCTCTCTGAAACAAGTGACCAACTAACAAGACTGAACTTCACTTTTTTTTATGAGTTGGACTCCAAAGCTGAGTAATAAGGAACTTTTCACATTTTCCATAATGTTTTATCCTGCATTGTGCCATCCGTTTTAACTTTTTCTTTTTTTTATATGATGAGTTCGCTAACCTTAAGCTCAAACGTCTCTAAGAAGTCCAGGGCCTTTGTCAAGTCCAACTACAGAAATTGATTACGGATAGCGCAACAAGATGGTTTGTCAAACACAATCAATCAATCAAATCAGGGAATTTATTTAGTAAAATGCTTCAGAGAAAGTTTTAAACTACTACTACTATCATTTCTTAAAGGAGTTTTTGAAAGCAAAAGACAAAATTAATTTAGAAATATCAGCGAGGATCACATAAATAGACGGCTTAATTGAAAATTATTGCTGTAGGGAATAGAAATATGTCATTCTGCCAATCAACAGACAACAACTTGCCAACATAAGTGAAGATTGTCTAGGACAAGAGTGGCACATTGAATAAATCGCTTTAATGAGATTTACTAAATAGCACATCTTTTCACAATATTGTAAAACTAATATACCTACCTACGTTAAAATGTTTTATTGAGAAATATAAAAACAATTTCAAACATAAACTTTAATCAACGCCGGCTGTAATGAGGACATCCAAGGGCGGGTGAGTGGACAAAAATAGAAAATGTAGATTTTCCGAAGTGAAAACGCATTCTTAACAAAATCTGTGTGAATTGATGTTAATTATCAAAATAGCGAATTGATGAAATTTCAAGAATTGAATTTGGAGAAATATTTTAATAAACCTTTGGAGTTAAAAGAAAATTTCACGAACCCAATCCCCGCCTTTTAGCACTAGGTTGGAAAATGTTCATGAATTAATAAATCGTTTCAGATGTGCAACTCTGATGCAATCTTAATTAAAACGAACATTTTGTCAATATTTGCTTGCGTCAAATTTATATGCATATTATGTAGATGGCATATTAAGAACTGTGGCGGTGTTAAAGCAATGAGAGGATCGACGGCAAAACAAAAACAAGTAAACGGAATTCTCTGCGTAGGACACATCGAACTAACAGATAACTGGTATAAGCTTTTTTTGTTTTCTGTCTTTTCCTTCATACACATTTGTTTTGAATTGCCATGTATTCCTCAGATCTGATTAGGGTTTTAAGTTACTATAATTTATTTACTGAACATCACCTTCAGCTACGTCTTTCAGCTAATGTAGATATGTTCGAACCGAATTCCTCGATTGAGAGAATCAAGTATGAACTGAATCTCTACCCCTACATGAACTATTAGATATATGTATGTAGGTATACTCAGGATTTCGATAAGTTACGATTTATTTTTGGATTTCAATTCCATAAATCCTGCTAATTCTCGTTAATAGAATAAGAGCCACCTACTCAAATAATAAACTTTTCATTATTTCAAACAATTAAACTATAAAATTTGTTTTTATCTTTATTAGCCAGATATTTCTACTTTAGGCATATAACAAATAAGTCTAGCGAATATTGATTGGATAGAAAGTACTAAATTTAGAATTTGTTAATTAAATGAATTAATATATAATAATAATAAATATATGTTTTGGAATTGCGTACACAAGATTGTATAATCTTTTAGAGTACAATTACGTAGATGGAGCTAAATAGTATCATAGATGACACAAGAACTAGATGTCGTATAGCATATCAGAGCAGAATATATAAATTGTGAAATGGGTAGTGCATTATGGAATGGACCATAACATGTTTTAGAGTGTGCCGAAAGCAAATGTTTTTATAATAGTAGTTTTGTATACATTTGATCGATCAACACTTCAGATACGAAAAATTATGAATCACTCGACGTATACATCATTTCAAATATTGTGGTCCATTCCGGAATGGACCACCCAGCCATATAAATTTTGAATACTTTTTTGGTACTGCATGCGACATCTAGTTCTTGTACCATCTATGATAGTATTCTAAGGTAACATTGATCAATTTATTTAAACTAAATCGAAAATCAAAAACAGGGGAAAAAATTAAATAAAAACAAGTAAAAAAGCTAGAATTGGTCTAAGACCAATTCTTAGGATACCCTAGATGAATGCCCGTATTAAATTTCGTATGGTCACCGATCTATTCAAGTATTGATTTTGAAGTTGTTTTTCGCATATATTTCTAGAACGGTTTGTCGCACAGACAAAATGATTATAACCAATTTTATAGGATTTCGTATTCTGCAGAAGTTTTTAGTACCATAAAAATGTCTTGGACTGATCGTTTTCAAAGTATACGTAAAAACCGAAATTTTTATATGGCAACACCAAGAAAGAGTTGCCCGATTTAGTCCATTTTTGACATTTCATTTGCTAATGTAGTAAAAACATCATGTGCGAAATTTCAGCTCTCTACGTCGACGCGTTCTAGGCAGTGACCAAATATATAGCGGAAAACGAAATTTTTATATGGCAACCCCACGAAGGAGTTGCCCGATTTGGCTCATTTTCGAACTTAATTTTACTTTTTTTTTTTAAATCTGTGTACAAAATTTCAGCTCTCTAAGTGTACGCGTTCTCAAGTTATCGTGCGCACAGACGGACGGACGGACGGACATGCAAAAATCGAAATAACTTTTAATATTATGAATGGGTGTCCAATCCATTTTGCTCTATCATCATTATTTCGAGGTGTTACAAACGGAATGACAAACTTAGTATACCCCTATGATTTCATCTAGGGTATAATTAAGATGCGAAAAAAAATTGTTAAGACGAGGATGCAATCAAAAGCCATGCAAGAAATCTAGTAGTGCCAGAACAACAAATTTTCGCTATCCATGGCGGCTCTGATGTCAGAGGTTACTTTTGACACTGTGCGACACACGAAAACTAGATTGCCAAACATAACATGTTAGAAGATTATTGGTTTCCAAGTGCTCAAGTAACTGCCTGTACATAAGCCTCTCTAGTACGTTTGAAAAAAGAACATAATATGATGATTGGCCGAAAATCAGCGGGATATTTTGGAGATGATTTCTTGGCTATAGGTACATAGGACTATTATAGCTGACTTCCAGTTACTCGGGAAACAGGAGGACGTAAGGCAACAGTTTACGATGTGACGGAGGTACTTACTAACAAAGGGTAAAAATAATTTCAGAAAACGTGGCGATACACCATCAGCACCAGTAGATTCTGATTTTATGGAGAAAATGTAGGAAACAAGGTCATCAGTTTCGACCACATGGAACGAAAATGTCCTGGTGGTATGGCCAAGTATGTATTGTACTTAAATTAGAAGTTAAGAGTGGGCACTTAACAAAAGCTTTAATTAAAACACTGTTAAAGTCGTAATTAATTGAAAATATTTTTAAAAAAGTTAAGTGATTATTATTTATAATGGATATGGTAAGTCCAAGTGTGCATTGTCGTCAAAGAAATCCATTGGAAAACTAATAAATTTGCTTTTTCAATAATCAAAGAATGTCAAAATTTTACCAGCATTTTAATGCTACGTGAATTAAAATTGCCAGTAAAACAAAGTACAATCTATCTTATAATAGAGAAAATGACAAATTTTACCAGTAAACTCTGTACTTAGTAAAATTTTTTTTACCAGTGGTAAAATTTATGTGGAAAGGTCACTTTTAACTCGAAATTCGTACTAGGTTTTAATGGTGAATAGGTGAATATAAAAACCATAAACTGCTGAATGAAGAGAACAGATTTAATAAGGGTATAATTTATAAACATGCATTTTCAATAGTTGCATCAAACTACATCTTCCAACAGGACAATTAATCCGTACATTCATTCAAAAGAGTAGTTATATTAGATTCGAAACGCTGAATATTAATACAAAAAATGTTACAGATAATTATAATTTAATAATTTTATTTTTATGATGTTGTCAAAGCTCAGGGGATACCCTGTTATGCAGTAGCACAGCCTTGGCAGGGAAGGAAAACGGGGTAGGGAACTGAGGATTATTGGGGTGAGGCAAGGAAGTGACGGTGTGCATTACGCGTAAATGTTGGGCCTAATAGCTGAGATGGAAAACGGAGGATGGCAAGCTATTCCACATTCGTACTGTCCTACTTATGAAGGATTCACCGAACTCCACGGTACAGCCGAATTTGACTTCAAGAGTGTTAGCGTGAGCTCGGATTACAGCTCATGTGGTGCGTATGGGTAGAATTGTACAAGGTGTCAGGCTAGAGATTTTGTCAGAACAATAGCCATAGAAGTAAGCGATAAAAGAGAGATAGTCATCCGATTTTACGCCGGTGCTCTAGAGAATCAATAGGTTCTATTGCTAATACACCGGGAGGCCTTATTTTGAAATTTTTTTAATGCCGACAATGCAGTGCGTTCAGCCCCTGCCATAATATGGTATTTCTTACATCTTTGCAAGAAGCCCAGGCATTTCATCACATTTTTGGCAATACCAAAAATATGGTCGGACTAATATTGTTGGATATTTGATTACCTAAGATGTTAAGAAATTATAGCGAGTTTGAGATATGCTCTCCATCGACGGAAATAGGTTGAACCGATGTTGGAGTACGTTTGAGTGATAACAGACAACATTGCTTTGTTTAGAAAGCATTAAACAAGACTCGATTCACTATACCCCAAGCGATTGTTATTGTGAGGTCATAGTTTATTGAACTGAACATGTGGCTTCGTTTGCCAGCTTTTACATTCCCGCGGGAAACAGGAATAGAGTTGAACAAGTACACGATATCAATGGTGCTGTCGTCTGCAAAACTATGAATAGGATTGAAAGTGAGAGCTAGCAGATCATTATTACAAATTAGGAAGATAGTCGAAGAGAGCACAGAGCCTTGCGGGAGGTACACTGCATGGATTATAAGACATTAGAAGTAAATCCGTTTAATATAACTTGAATTGAACGGTGGGAGAGAAAACTTTCAATCCATTTTAAGAAAAGAGGGTCTAGTCCTAATGCCTGAAGTTTAGCTCAAAGAGCAGGATGCCAGATCCTATCGAAGGCCTTCAAGATTTATAATGCGATGTTTACAGAATCAGCAAAATTATGTATACATTAATTCCAACGCCTGGTAAAGAATATTAGTAATTCTCCAGTAAAGCGGCCAGCACGAAAGCCGTTTTGGTGATCGCTAATAAGGTGATTACTTTCTAGATATTTCATCAATTGGATGTTGATGAGTGTTTTGATAACCTTCGGAAGAATCGAAGTAAGGGCAATTGGTCTATGCTTTCAAGCCCAAAATAAATTTTTAAAAAGTTTGTGTCAAAAATTACAGATGGACTATGATGATATAATGGAATGTGTAGATTATTTTAAATATCTCGCGGTATTTAGGTATATTCTTGGACAATAATTTGAAATTCAAGGATCACGCTAACTACATATGTCAGAAAATTGCGAAAAAAAACAATATTTTTTTAAGAATAAGACGGCCATTACTATTAACTATAAAAATGCCATATCGTTATACAATTTATTAGTTTTGTCACACTTTTTTTACTGTTCCACGTTATTGCATATAGGTAGATATACAAAGTTATGGGTGTAATTTTAAAATGTAATAGGTATATTCATTAGACTGATGCTCGAAACACTGCACTGGATTAAGCGATTAACTTTTAATTTGAGACGATCTGCGATACTAGTAGTAAATTATAAGCTTAAACAAATCTGAACTACCTTTAAGGAAACAGTAACTACATGAAACTAGAAAAAAAAATCATTTCTGAATTCGGCTAATTGCATAAAAGTTTAGATCTTATTCATCAATAGAAAAATGTAGGTTAATTTTTTTCAATAAAATATAAGTTCGTGTCAGTTTACCTTTTGTGTTAAATCGCAATTTAAGGTAACAACATTACTGAGATAATCCTATTTGCATTCCGTTAAACTTTCCTGCTTCTAATACTTAATATACCTCTGGTATGGATGCATTAATTTTTGCAAAAAAGCATATTTAAAGTACAACAGAAGTAAAAAAAAATCATGGAAACAAAAATAGTAGCCGGTATAGCGACTGTCTGAAATAATCAATTTTTCTGCTCTTTTTTCGTCTGATATCTATGTATATAGGGGTATGAAGCTTTTTACTCAACATTGAGCTAGAATAGAATATTTTTTGGTTGAAATAAAACTACCTAGATAAAGGTTTCTTTGAACGAGAAGCAATATTCAATTTATCTTTGCAAACATTCTTATCTTCAGAAAAAAATCATTAGTGATAAAATTTATGCGTTAGTAATTCAATCAACATATATTTAGTTTGAATTAGGAAGGAGCTGATAATGAAAAATGATGTAAGACACATTCCATTTAATTTTAAGCAATTTCATTAAAACATTTAAAATTTTAAGAAAAACAAAACGTGTAAAACAATATTGCATTAAATCAATTACAATTAAATTTATGAGCTCATGCTTTGTAAGACTCCGTCACGCAAAAAATATGTGCAGGTATCATAATAATAATAAGTTTTAATTGCATTTTATAGAGCGTAAATTACCATTTTTCCAAAGCCAGTTAGCAAGATATTCCAATTCACCGCAAGAAGTTGGTCAACCAGCATCCGTAGCAAATTGTCATTGACATTTTCTCATACACACACGCACACACATAAAAACGCTGAAAATATCTTTCACTAAAAACTATATTTTTCCTTAAGCAAACACTTTTCAAATTCGTTTTTAATTATTTTGGATTATATTTTACTTTAATACAACATTTCAGTTAATAAATTAATTAAAATGCTTTGAAAAAACACTTTGAAAAAGGCGTGTTAGCCAGCAGGGTGCGGACGTAATAACTTTTATTCTTTTCTCTTGCACTCAAGTGAATGAATCTTATAATAATCGTATAATAAAAACTGAATTCAAAGAATCTTCAAATATTTGTTGAATGCTTTTTAATATTTAAAACACAACACTGATTAATAAGCATTTTTTTTTAGTAATATAAAGGTAAAATGAATTTTACTAAATCAAGCCCCCCACCCACTGACTTATAATAAAAATGGACTGAGCGTTCCTGCTTCAAAAATGGCACAAATATTGAACAGGCTGTGAAAACACTTTATTTCGTACAATTGCACACCGATTTATAATTAGTTATTGTTTGTCGATTGGAAACACTAAAGATGTTTTTAAATAGTATTGCATTAAATTAAAATTGTTTGGGAAGTTAAACTCGTTTTAATTAACACAAAAATTCATTTTTAATATTACTGAAAAATGTGTTCATCTGCAGATTTGATGTCAAATATTCTTGAGCTTGTAAGAGATAGACGTATATAAGCAATATATTTGTCTCAATTTTTAAGTCAATTCTGATGTATTCCAATTAATACAGCCGTACTGTTTCCAAAATTGGTTACAGTTCACTGTACATTTTGAGCTTGAAAGAGACAAATAGATTTTAGCAAAAATTTGTGCCATTTTTGACTATAGGAATTAGATAGGATGGCTCAGTCCATTCTTATTATATGTCAGTGCCCCCACCGAAACAGACGACGTCGACCACAAACGAAACAGAATGCGAGGGCCAAGGCGAAATTTACAAATTCGCTATCGAAAAAACTGATATTTAGGTAGCGTTTAGAAACGGCGAACTATATAAAAAAAAATTAAATTCACAATCCGTTCGAGTTTACGTCAATAAAATTTTATAATTTGTAGCGATTAGTTTTATTATTAAATTCCTTGTGCGGTATTAATTGCAAATTATAATACTATGAATTTCAGCTCTTTCAGGAAAGTTTAAGCTTATAATAATTATGATTTTTATTAAATTCAAAAATTTATAGAAAATCGTTAATTATAATTTTGACTGACTTTCTGTTAAGAATGAATGAATTAATTATAAATAAACGCTTTTTCAAGAGATTCTTTGAATTTAGCTGGTGCCCAAGGTACTCCCATTAAAATTTTGACACATTGTAGCTGATAACTTGTGACGTAATTCTGTGACTGTGACAAATGTATATACATTTTTATATGAAAGCCAGAGAGAGGGAAGGACAGTATTGTTTTCTCTGTACCGTGCCACAGTATATTCTACCGTGTTTTCTTATACATATCGCAATGGCGGAACGTGGTTCGTAATGGAAATACTTGTATTCTATATACCTCGGCTGGTGCCATGGTCTTTCACTTTCACAACTGTTGCCTTCGCTTGTTAATTGTGAATAAAATTTCGAATATTCCCAATATCTCATGAACTAATTTGCCCGATAATAAATAAAAGGATGCAAAACTAATTTTATACTGAATTTTCTATTTTCTTGACCTTGACTTTGAATTAAAAAAAATATATGGAAACTATTTAAAATTTTAATTGATTAAATAAAATCAAAGAGATTTTGTAACTTAAAAAAATCGAAATTTCGTCTGATGCAGCGATATTTTCTGACAGTTGACATTAATCGATTTACTTTTCATTTCTATCCTACAAAATTTGCCAGCCTGTGTCTAGCCCGTAGAAGTGACATCTTGGTTTTGATTTTTGAGATCAATAAGGTATAGGTTTTGATATTTCCATTCCCAATAAATATTTACTTGATTTACTTTACAGAATTACATACATTACTGAAAATGGCAAGTTTGGCAAGTAAGGGTACGGCACTTCTGCAGAGTAAGTAACAAGAAATATGTTAACCTTATTATTATATAATTCCCGTTTTAATTTTTTCCAGATATGATGACACAGGCTCGTCCTAAATTAGGTGTATTCATGAAGTACGCTAAAGTTGAACTAACACCTCCTAAGCCTGGTGATATTCCCGCTATCCGTGAAGGAATAGGCCGTTTAATCAAAGGAGCTCGCACTGGTGCATGGAAAAATCTTAGTGTAAGGGAAGCTTGGCTGAATACATTAGTTACAGTAGAAGTACTCTGCTGGTTCTATGTTGGTGAATGTATCGGCAAACGGCATATTGTTGGTTATAATGTGTAAATCTATTTCCCCATATTATTCATTAAATTTAGCAAGAGGTTGAAATAAAGAAATAAAAATTAAATGCATTTGAGTTCTATGTAGACAGAATCACGAAATATAACAATACATCCCTGGGGTCCACAGATATATTCAAATCCAATTAATATGCAAAAATGCTATATTACTGTGGTAAATATAACCTATTACTGACTAGTTGGAATTATTTCCACATTTCCCAACCAATCAACGATAAATGCCTCATCAATGTCAATAGCTCCATATCAATGAAAAATTCGCTTAGATGAGTTACAATGTGACGCTGTCGCGAGTAGCGGTCGCGAATGTTGTTGACGCGGACGCAGTGCCTGTTGCTTCTGCTGTTCCAATGATGACGCTCTAACATGTGCTGAATTTTTCTTCCATTATTAAATAAAATCATTAACTTGTAAATAAATAATTTAACTAGTTATTAAATAATGTGGCATTAGTTAAAACTTACAATTTCAATGTTCTGCAAAAATAAATTGCCTCCACTGCAGCTGCCATGGGGTACACGTTCTTGAGGCAGCAAATAAAATTCATCATTTCCATGTTCTATACGCACACAAACCGAGTACACGCATACATATGTAATAAAACACTCGTGTATCATCCGGGTCTAAAATATAGTTTACACAAGCGAAGTTACTGTCCCAAGTAACCTCGTTTTCAATCCTTCTCGTACCTCTGCTCTAAATTACACGAAAATGTTTAGCGCTAAGCAAAGCAGTTTTTAGTACGGTGTATCGCGTGTGTATCAGCGTGCGTGTATCACCGGACTTAGCAGCACACTGTACCTGCGCTTGAGTAATTCAGACATTTTAACTTTTGACAGGTTTAACGACAGCGTCGGCGTTACATTGTAACTCAGCCTTTAAAATCGTTAATTGAATGTAAGCGATCAGAATGCAGTGTAACACGGTTCTAAATACTGTTAACAAAGAAACGTACTCCAGTATAACTATTATATCTACGTTAAGTTCAGTGATTGTATTTATTCCGCTTTTGGTAACTTTTTCCAGTTTATTTCCAAAGCATTGCATTGAGGAAATGGCTATTGTCAATAACTAATTACTTTATATACGAATAATTTATATTGCATTTCTAATATAAACTTCCGTCATCCATACAATTGAAATTCCTTGCTATGGGAACACTCGTTATTCGAAATATAGGTACCCAATAAACTTTTCTTTAAAAACTTAATACGTGAGTACACAACCTTTTCCATACTTTGTTGTGGATATTTAATGCGTTTAGACGACCCTGATTGACATGAAAAAAAAGACTTCCACCATATAAATGTTTGCACAGCAGCGGTAATAGATTAAAAAAAAACAATATTAATTTACAGTATGTAATAGAATACTGACAGATAACAGATTTAACAATACATATCTGCGTTTTTTTATCTCTCTGATCTAATTCGGTTCAATTTTATGTACGTAAAACAACAGTAATGGATCACGCTTGTTGTTTTACGTACATAAAATTGAACCGGATTAGATCAGAGAGATAAAAAAACGCAGCTAATATTTAACGCTATGTACCAGTGTTGGGCAAAATGCAATCTGATTGATGATTAATGATTACGATTACAAGCTGTAATCTGTAATCATGATTACAGATTGATAATATTAGTCATAAAAGTAATCATTTATGGCGATTAATGATTGATCAATCGTAACCGTAATCATGATTACATTTTTTGATTACAAATTTGCAAAAGGTTTAAAACTATAGTTAAAAGAAAACAAACATTGTTGTATTTCTATCCCGAAGTCGGTAGTGAATAACTTGCATTGCCTTATTCTACAACAGCTGCCTTCTGCCCTTGAATTCATTCGAACTAGCATATAGCAATGTGGAGCAATATGAAAAGTGTAGCAAAATCAAAGCGTCAAAAGGCATTATTGCATTTTCCATGCTCAACGACTTTCTTATACGCCCCAGAAATCTAATCTTTTTTGCTATCTTTTTCACACATAATCAAGACCCTCGAATTTAAGCTGAAGATCAGATACGTGTGATCAATAGAAGCGCTTACATTCTTTACACTGACTTCAATTAATACATAATTCAACAGTGTCTTGAAGTTTTCTGCAATAAAAATTCTTACGATCACAAATTGTTTGTTTTCTTAGAACTAAATTTTAAAATCTCTTGAAAAGTTTCATTTGTAATCAAAAAACATGTAATCATGATTACAGTTACATTTTCCTAAGATTACTCGATGTAATCATGATTAATGATTGATGGGTAATCATGATTATTAATCTGATTACAAATGTAGTTGATTACGCCCAACACTGCTATGTACCTACTTACAGCCAATTAAAATGTATGCTAAAACGTACTTTTATTTTACTGCTGATAAAATTTGTATCAAAGTAATACCATAGATGACACAAGAACTAGATGTCGCATGGCATACTAGAGCAGAGTATATACATAATGTGAAATGGGTAGTGCATTCTGGAATGGACCATAACATGTTTTAGAGCGTGTTGAAAACAAATGTTTTTATAATACCAGTTTTGCATACATTTGATCGACTTCCTCAACACTTCAGATACGAAAAAATATTAATCACTCGACGTATACATCATTTCAAATGTTGTGGTCCATTCCGGAATGGACCACCCGGCCATATAAATTTTGTATACTTTTTTGGTACTGCATGCGATATCTAGTTCTTATGCCATCTATGGTAATACCCATGTATGAAAAAAAAAAAAAACAACTTTCTTTAGAAACGAGCGATACGAAGGGAACGGCCCCTGTTACTTATAAATATTTAAGCTTGATTGGGAGCAATGTCACAGCAGAATTTCAGTAGTCTCGTTCCCACTAAGGTACAAAGCCTTCAGCTGGAAATGTTGGTTTTTCAGTTTTTTCTCAAGCTATTTACACTTAGAAAGCAGAAAAATAAATGTTTAATTTCTTGTTACGCCAATCTATTAATCTTTCAATATTACAAAGCAAAGAAGTCTCGCATTCCAGCTCATGGACCGTAAGTAGATACCGCTATACGCTACCCATACATTTCGCTTTTAAATGTTAATCAAACCAATTGGACTTGGTGTATCACAGCTGCTTCTTTGAAGGTGTTGGATCACACCTATACTATCCCCCCACCCCTTCTAGAGGATCAAACTAAGCAGTCATTCCCAATGAACAAAGATACCATGACCGAGATAATCACACCAAGATCAAGTTCTACAAGGAACTCCGCGATTATCAGCGCAGACGTGGCGATCTATACAGACGCCTCTAAATCCGAGAACGCAGTCACCATAGCAGCCATTGCCGAGAGCGTCAGTGGCCAGACGCAGATCTGCCACAAGCTCCCTACATGGTGCAATATCTACACGGCCGAACTGACGGCCATCTATCTGCAATCACTGCGACAGAGCACCTCAGCACATCTTCTTTGAGTGCGGGGAGCTGATCAGACTTCCCAACGAACGAGGAATCAAGACTAGACCAACGGACTAATACTACTACTAACGCACTCAAACAACTCCTGACTTCAAACGGACTAACGACTGGACTCTAACGAACCAAAAAACAGCACAGGCACTACGAACGGCACTACCTTGCAAAATATAGGACAAAATAATAAAGAAAAATAGGGAGAGGAATCTCAATCTATAGAATTGCTAGGCAAGGAACAGCGAAGGCGGGGGGGCGGGGTACTAAAAAAATGTGCTAAAACAAGACCACCTTAACAGAAATTTCACCTAGGTTAAAGGAAAAACTTAATCTAACTTTCACCCCTTTTTAGTTTTACACACCAAATAAGTTTTTACTGCTATGCAGCACCTATTAGTCTAAGCATAGAAGAGTCAGTACTTAATTTTAGGACCTAGAACATGAAAAATATTTACTTAAAGCCGAGAAAAAAAAGCGAATCGTAACTACAAAAGGAAAATTTTCTATACTAGGATCTATAAAACCGTTGAATTTAAAAAAAAAAAAAAAATTAAGAAAAATGCAATATGCTCCCAGAAAGGAAACGTTAGACTTAACTAGGTATCTTGTTACTTGAATTGAGTGCATTGCTTTTAATCCACTGTATTTTGCACACATATATAGAAACTTTGTAATTCCTTAACTAAGCAAAAAAGAAATAATTACAAAAAAAAAAAAAAATATGGAACTCAATAAATGGCAAGCTAACAGGCATAGGTTAACTTAAGTCTGGCGGAGTCCAGATGGCCTAGTAACTTTATTGTATTAACTACGATCCCATATAACAAATTGTCGTAAAAAAATTTCAGTTATAATTTTGTAGGAGTAGCATTTTTTAACATCTCTAGTGTGAATGCATAGGCACTGAAGAAATCATGAAATGTACATAACGTTTATATTGGCTGTGTTTTGTGTCTGCCGACTAAAGAAATCTTTTTATTATGACAGCGAGTAAAAAATAAGCTCCATAGGTAATGCCAACTACATACTTGAAATAGAAATTTTGTTCTCTTGTATTCTTGTTTAACTCTGTTCCGCGAACAAAGAGCACAGCTATTGTTATCATTCCTCCCAACATATATTATAGTTTTTAAGTTGGCGTATTTGGTTTGAAATAAGGAAAAATAAATAAAAGCCATGATTTAAATGTGGTTTACACATAAAAAATTTATCAAAATAAAGATTTGATCTATTCTGCGAAGAAAAGCCCATTTATTAGGAGGCTGGGATGTGAAAAGGATATTTCACAGATGAATTTCTACTCTCCATCATGTTTCACGATGGATTAACAACTTGAAAGCAAATATAGACTCAGTGAATTAGCTAAATATATACACACCGACAAACTAAACGTACAACAAACTATGCTTAAAAAAACTTCTGCGTCGTTTGAGCCAAAAGAGTGCATTTTTTATGAAGCATTAATTTAAAATACCTAAATTAAAAAAAAAATTATTATATTACAAGAAAAATAATTCTTGCTGCACAGAATAAAACATTAAAGTATTCAATATTTTTTATTCATTAAAATAAGAAATGTATTCATTGCAATTATCGCATGATATAAAAATTAAATGATTCGAAACAATAATTTTCTGAAAAAAAAAAAAAAATACCGTATTTCTGGCAGTATCTAAGCATGTATCTCTTCCCGAGATTAGAAAATTTTTTAGACCATAAAAGGAAGGAACTTAAAACTTATGCAAATATAAAAAAAGTCCATTAATATTGTTATTACAAAAACAACGACGATGTATATTGGTAAAAAACAATAAGCTCCCTCTGTTACATTTTTAAAGGAAATACAATTGCTTTTCAAGTGCATTTGAAGGAGGTTGATGGATATTTTGTGCAACTAATGTCGCCAATTTTTTCGCATACTGACAAACAGCAGGTACACGTGTAGTGCCGGACCAGTTATAATACAAATGTGTCATTTTATACGATAAAATTTGCATACGATCTGGATCTAATCCCATGCTATCATATACAACATTATAACTAGTGGGTGATACCGTCCCCTGACGAACAGATTGCGACACCAAATAGAAATCATAACGTTCGGGAAGAGTTATAATATCGTCCGCAATTGTACCTGGCTCTGGATTTTGACCCCTATCCGTGAATATTCTTGTATTTACTTGCTTTGAAACAATAACAAAAGCAAATCGAGGACCACTTTCAATTTTAGCACTTTTATAAATTGACTTTAATCTATCCACTAAAGTATTAACTTCATGCTGCACAACTTGTCCGATTTGACCATCACCAACTCCATCACGAAATAGTAAAATTCTGTTTGGCAAAGTTCCATGTTGACTTCTGTATTCCTGCAGAGCCTTCGTAATACTTACAGACATTTCATTAGATAACTGATCAAAGGCATGACATGGAGCTACTGTGCTGAAATATTTGGCATTACTTTTCATATCCATTGTAGCAACAAGCGCTCCAAACGCTTTTTTCCTATCCTTTGTACTGCGACATAAATCATAACCAATGGTCATTAGGCCACTTAATGGAAGTTCAATCATCCATGCAGCTGATCCTAATTTGCAGTTCATTTGAATTGCTACTTTTGTAGCAACTGACATTAGCGAACGTGGATTACCTTTTTTGGGGGTAACTGTCTTCTGACACATTACTTGAGTGGGTATAGCTCTTTCAACACACGCTTTTTTCTTTATACTGCCATATCTGAAAATGTACAATTAAAAAAAAAAAAAACATCAATGTAATTATATAATTCAAGAAGATAATAAGAAGTACCTTTCAGCATTATTATTTGGAACTATACACATGATTAACTGAGGATCCATTTTAATACAATTATCTATCCCGCCCATGTAGGAATGATTTCTGTCGTCATAAAGTGGAATCCTTAAAAGGCCAATGGAATATGAAATTTTTAATTAGTTTTTATATCATAAAAGTAAAACTAACATTTGTGGATGTCGAATGATCATATTCATTCCCTTTGCAGCTTGTATAAGACATTCTATGAAATCTCTAGCTTCTCGTTGACACTTATTTGGAAGTACAACCGCCCATCTTTTCAGCTCGGCGACAGTAAACATTGCACTATCACGGAAATGTCTTGTCCAATCCGCTTGATCACCAGCAGAAACTCTGCAATTAGACAAAAAATAAAAAATTTACCTACCCAAAAATAGTTTTAAAAAAAAAAAGATTTACTTCTTTCCTCTAGCAAATACAATATTTTCCGGTTTTAAGACTCGTCCTCGAAACTGGACTAAATTTGGATCAAGAGACATATTCCATTCGGTTAAAACTTCCGTACTACGTTCTGTTGTTGCCAAACGTCTATTAAATGCTCGCAAACGTTCTATACGTTTTGGCGGATTCATTCGCGTATGTTCCGCCATGGCTTTCATCAATCTTAAATAAAAATCAATTTATAATTTGAACCATTAGATTAGAGCACCAATCAAATTTACTGGAAATTATTTCGCATTGTATCATTTATTCCAGTAGCTCTACATAATTCGGGAATTAGTACACATAATTCATTTTGACCTGCGCGTACTTGACGTTCCTTAGCTACAGATACAAGTAGCGGTTGAGATTGATCACGAATTCTTATATCATATTTCTATAAATAAAAATTATTGTTGTCATTAAATATTAAAGTTCTAATACTAAGTAAATAAAACCTTTTTATAATAATCAATAAATGTTGTCATTTCTCCTTTATATTTAAATGTTTTCTTGCAATCTGAACTGTAATCAACATCATCAATGCGATATGTTTTATTATTGTAGTCAGTTAAAACGGTTGTCCCTGAAAAATTAAAAGGAAAACTATATAGATGTAGATATGATATGATGATCATTTATAAGATTTAATATTTACTTAATGCATGAAGAATTTATTAGATAAACAAATCTTCCGCGAATATACTTAATCGAGTTGATCATTATAACATCATTTGCAAGAACCGACGAAATGTGTATCTAATTGAAATGCGCGATCAGCTGCAAAAGCATTAGACGTGAATAGGCACTAAGATAGGCTGCTAAATGGTTGGGGGGTTGGTCACGCAAAGTTTACTAAGGACAAGTTAAGACATAGTAGAACAAAACTGGAAATTATTTTCGTTTTCAGCAAACACAGAAATATATCACATGCTTTAGTTTTTTTATGAACGAAGGGGGGAAGAAGTTAGCTACGCATTATTGTAATGAGACTGGGCTTACCCCCGATACAAGCCATGAAGTCGGCGATGACACCGACATATTAATAGGCCTTAACGGGTCGGCCACAGCCAAGCAGTAACAGCTCACTCTCACTTGTTTTGTACACTCATCATGGAGGAAGAACTAAGAATTCATTTTAAACAGATCCTATAGCCTAAAACTATCGCTTCCACAGAAAAATGAAGTTTAAACAAATTGCAGCCAAATATTTTTTCTTTCTAATGGTTGTAAAAAAAAAAAATAGCATATAAAACAAATTTATGGAAATTATAGCGTTTTAACAAAATACAAGCTACTTCTATATGAAAAATTGGAACTTAAAGAAGACCTAGATATGTTATGTGAGTGGCTAAAAATGAATAAGATTTGTTAAATGTGGCACAAACAAAATTAATGATGATGAACTCGAACTGTGATACTGAAATTGAAATTAATGGTGAGACAATAGAGAGTGTAGACGAAATTAAATACTTAGGTGTGATTTTAGACAAAAAACTGAATTTTAATGCACATGTGGGCTATATTTGTAAAAAAATAGGGAAAAAATTGGATTCTTTAAGCGAATGCGTACAATGCAACTGCTATTCATATATACATATAATGTCATAATTAGACTTCATTTTGAATATTGTTCGAAGATTCTATTCTTATGTACCCAAACAGCAATAGAAAGGCTTCAAAAATTGCAAAATAAGGCCATGCGATGTATACTCGATAAGATGGATGTTGGAGGCATTGCAATGAATGAGTATCAAAGAAAGGACAGAGTTAAACTTCCTAACGTTTATATTTAACATAAAGATGAAGAGAATTCCGAAATATGACTCAACAATTGAACCTGGTGACGGATATGTAACCATATGCAATTAGAGGTGCTGATGTAACACATCGACTGTATCGACGTAGAACAACAAGAGCGCAAAATTTATTATTTATTTGAGCTTAAGCGAGAGAATTTTAATAGATTTAAAAGTGGATGTGTGCAGGTCATGAATAATTTGGAATTTTTTTTTTAATGAAATTGTGTTATTAGGAACACAAGAAAACAATTGTTATTTATGAACTTTTTGTGAATTTAAAATTTGTTAAACTAATATAGTTATATTATTATAAAAATTCCTGCAGAAAGACAAGGCAAGAAGACAGTGATGTTCGCCTGCTGACCAGTCCGCTACTCTCTTTTTCAGACTTTGTCCATAGCTTGTATATTCCAGGGGTTACGGACTGAGACAACGAGTTAAAAACAAAAATTGAAAAAACGTGGAGTTACCGGAATGATAGAATCCTCTTGAATATCTTCAAAATCCTTTCAAACTATTTATAATAATGAAATTTTCGTGTATCGGATCACAATACCTCAACTTAAGAAAAAGATATTTTTCGTTTTGGCCGAGGTGCTGAAAGGAGATGTAAAATTTCTCTCAAATAGAATTCTCATTTTTCTCATTTGTTAATTAATTTGACCGATTATTAACTTGCGTTATCATTTCCGGTTGAAGAGACGATCGCGGCTATCCTTCTCGTAAATTTTGCTAACGTATTGATGTTTTTGATGTCGTCACTTAGATTATTGAATAGGGCAGCAGCGTTGACCAGACTTTGCCTTCCTCTTTCAGTTCTGGTTGAAGCTATCCTCAAGTGATTACTTATTCTGGTATTATACGAATGAATGTCCGAGTTAGTGAGGTATGTTATGATTGTCTTCGTGAGTCCATGTAGTATTTTGAAAATGAATTTGAGCTTAAGTTTATTACCAGCTATCCAATCTTTAAATTTATTCAAATCCGAGTTCATTATTTCCTGTAGTTTGACACCATGAGTGGCTTTATATAGCAGATTGGTGTCGTCCGCAAATATTCTGTACTCTGCTTTCAATTTCAAGTTATTTATGTTACTTATATATATTATGGTGAATTCTTTTCACCAAAACAGAGCAGGAACTGAACTGAACCAGAACCTGTCAGATCTACACCGAACTTAGCCCTGTCCTGAGCGAGGGACAAGGTGAAAAGAATGCAAGAAAGTAAAATACCTGAACCAGCCCGGTTTTGTGGTGAAAAGAACAGGTAGAGACTTGGAACCTGTTTTATTTGTGATTCGCGTCGCAGTACAAGATGAGTTATTTAAGCAATTTGGATAATTTATTAAGTAAGTAGGAATTAATTAAATTTGATTTGTTTTCCTTCAATTTTTGTTTCTGTGAAGCATAACTAACAAGGTTTTAATTTTTTTAGGCGCCGCAGAGTGCCTTGCCCTGAGTAATAATATTACTGCTCCTGGCATAATAAATGAGCCTACGGGTGGCACATCAGTTAATAAAATAATTCCGCACATCTATACTTTTAATGCCTTTTTAAAATGTTCGTCGTTTATAATTTTAATAAAAAAATAAATCACTTCGACAAAATAATTTCACTTCCAAATGTTTGCACATCCACACTGATAACAAATAATTTTGATTTGACGTTTAGTTCGGAACCACAAATTTTCATGGAACAAGAAAGTTCAAAACCGGAGCAGAAACCGAACATGAACCGCTGTGAAAAGAACATACGTTCTGAACCAGTTCTGTGTCAGTGCGGTGAAGAAAACACCTTGGGTGTAGGAACCGAACGAGTTATGGTTCAGTTCATGTGAAAAGAATTCACCATTAGATATAGCAGTGGCCCTAGTATAAATCCCTAGAGTACTCCTTCCTTCACAATTAAAGGCAGGCTAAGTTCCTCCTGAATTTTCACTTTGACAATTTTGTTTGTCAAGTAAGATCTGAATAGGTTATTATTGACTAGTCCACGTACTCCTTTCACCTCAAGAAATTGCAATAACAGACGATGATTTACAGTATCGAATGCCTTACGAAGATTTACAAAAACCACTCCAACGTATAGACCCTGGTCAAGGTAAGTGTTTATTGCATTCACAGTTTCTATTAGTGCATTTTCAGTGCCACATTTTTCTTGATTCCTATCAAAACCACCAGTCTTAAGTAAAAACTGTTTAAGGCGCTTGTCAATCATTTTCTCGATTAATTTGCTGAATACGCTAGTCAATGCAATAGGCCTGTAATTTTTAGGATTGGTTCTTTCTCTAATTTTATATATTGGTATAGTTATAGTTTTTTTGAGACAGTCCGGGTAATTTCAAGTTTCGAAAATTTGATTTATTAGATCCTTCAGTGGGTCCCTCACTAAATCTGAAACCATTTAAGATCTTAAGCTGTTATGCCATCTTCACCAGGTGCTTAGTTTCTTTTTAAACCCTTGATCAAACTTCCAACTTCCAGTGAAGTGACTGGAGTTAAATACATAGAGAGAGTTTGAAGTTAATATGTCGTTGTTTGGCAATTTTTATAGATATATTGACCATCTTGCTTTAAGTCTTGTACTTTCTGGTTAATTCCATATCCAATGGACTTGCTTTAGCTTTTTGTAAAACTTGTTCCTGACTTTCATTAGTTCAATTATTTCCGGTGTGTTCCAGTTTTTGCTGCGAGTTCTTACTCTTAGCTGTTTTTATGAAGCCCATTAAAGAATGCTTACTCATGTTCTGCGCAGTTCGAATTTTTTCCTGAACCATTCTCCTAAATTTTTCCACTACCGTTTTTTTTCCTGTATATATATCTCATCGATTTCTGCAAGGTTATACACGTTTTTATGCCTATGTGCAAAGCTCTGTGATCCGAGTACGGGATATCTTCAATGTTGAATTCTATTTCAAAGCTAGAGGCATCAAGGTTGGTTAATGCATGATCAATAATCGTTGCCGAATCAGGCGTTAATCTTGTGGCGTTATTTGTATTGATTAAGTTAATTATTTTATACCCATTTAAATGTACGATGTCCATTGTTGATTACTAAGTAAGTCGATATTTGTGTCCGCCATTAGTAGGAGGTTGTTGTGCCTTTCTAATTCGGCATCGAGACATTCCGCTGGGTTTCTATATAATGTTAATATTTTAATTTTCTTATTCTGTGTACTTGTAATTTCGACGAACATTGTATTATCTGGGGTTTACTAGTCAAAGTCCGAAGTAAGTTTTCTAGTTTGTCTAGCCAAAGAAAAAAATTTTGTTGTAAGGGTAAGAACGATCCGGAGTAGCTAACGCTAGTTGGTATGGTACTGCACTAGAAATTTATAACGAACAGACAGCAGGACACACATACCTTCAATTGCCGATCTTAATAGAGCAACGCTCAGTTTTCCTATTTTCAACACAAACGGAACTAACACATGAAGAGTAAATAGTTACAGAGACTAATCTTGTATCTTTTGCTAACTTTTCCCTAAGAGTAATGGAGGACTCTGGTCAAGTTGACGTCCTCTATACAGACTTCAGCAAAGCATTTGATAGGGTTAACATTCGTCTGCTACTTGCAAAGCTGAGTACGTTCGGCTTTCATTCCTCACTGCTCAGATGGATTTCTGCTTATCTCTTAAATCGCAGACAGATGGTTGTGATCAATGATGTGACATCTCGTTTCATTCGTGTGCCTTCTGGTGTACCACAGGGCAGTCATTTGGGCCCTATTCTTTTCATAATTTTTATCAATGACGTTTTTAAGATTTTCAAATTTGCCTCATGCCTTGGTTTTGCCGACGATTTAAAAATATTCATTAAGGTTGGTAATGCTCTTGATGCAGCTAAACTTAAGCTGGATGCTGAAAGATTCGCTCGTTGGTGCTGTCTAAATCGTTTATCTCTCAACTTATCTAAATGTAAGCACCTGACCATTACTAGAAAGGCTTCACCGGTTTTATTTGATATATTTATTAACGGATCTCCTGTTTCCAAATGTAATTTCGCATCTGATCTTGGTGTTATTGTAGATTCCGGTATGACATTCTCCCAGCATATTGATTTCATTGTGAGTAAAGCGAATTCTCGTCTTGGCTTTGTCAGACGCCGTGCTGCGGAATTTTCCGATCCCTATACTCTTAAAAGCCTGTATGTCTCCTTAGTAAGACCTATTCTTGAGTATTGCTCTGTTCTATGGGATCCTTACTATGCTGTTCATAGTAATAGAGTCGAGAGTGTTCAAAGGAGATTTACCACGTTTGCTTTAAGGAAGCTTAACTGGAGTGCCGATTTGCCCCCCTACCATGCAAGATGTCAATTAATTGACTTGCAAAAGCTATCTACAAGACGTAAGATCCGTAATGTCATGTTTATAAAGGATCTGCTGGATTATAGAATTGTCTCTCCTTCCCTGCTTGAGCATATTTATTTTTACACTCCATCCAGAAATCTGAGGTTCTTCTCTATCTTATTTGAATCGCTTCATAAATCAAATTACTGTCTTAACGGTCCAATTGCTCGTTCTGTTCGTCAGTTTAATCTTTGTAGCTGCATGATTGACTTCAATGAAAGTAGATGCTCAATTAAAAAAGCTGTTAGTAGTTTCATCGCTTCTCTCTCTTAATTACTTTTTTATAATTGTATATTATCATTGCTAGATTTTATCATGATTGTCATGTGATTTTTATTCCTGTTATAGTTGTTATTATTATTTTCACTTTATTTCCAAAGTTATTATTATTATTTTGTATGTAATATGTTACTCAACTATTTATTAATTGTTAATTTCATAATGTTACTATCAATCCTTTTATACCATTTATTGTCTAGCTTCTTTATGGATATGCATTTATTTTATATTTTTATCTTTTTTACATCCTAGCTCGTAGTATTACTTAATTCATTGTTATGTAAATATTTATTGTGTTTTTGCTTGAAGCTAAATATATTTGTTTTTTTTTTTCAAGCATTTATACATAGTTTTAGTGCATGCCTTTTTTCTTTTTTTATAATAACTATTTTTTTTTCCTTGGTCTGTGAGATTTGTGAATCGGTAGACGGAATAAATAAATAAATAAATAAATAAAATATAGCTTAATGATATACGTAAGTAATTTTCAGACATTTAAAATTCTTCGCATAGTATAATGTTGTTATCACTTACCTAAAACCATTCTACGGAAGGTATCCTGATAATCATGACGATTGTCATTAATGCATTTGTTAAGTATATCGAGCAATGTTTCTGTTCGCATAACCTTATGCGCGATTTCGGCACATAGCAATATGTCCTGTTCATGTTGTCTTATAGATGTGGTATATCCAGGCCATAATTGAAGTCGAAACTCACGTATATCAACCTAAGATTAAGATTTAATTATTTTATTTACAAATCGTTTTATTTTTTATTTTTTAAATTTTACCTTTGCCTTTGGATCGAAGAAATTCCTACCAACAAGTTGAAGTTTCAACCCCTCCATAGCGCGACGTAATATTAAATTAAGAACTTGGAGGGATTGCCATTCACTCATTATTATTAATCCAACATGTTTCACTGTAATCTTACAAATTTCTCCTGTTGTAGGACTTTTAGATTCCAATTCAACTTTATCTTCACGGAGTTTTGTTGTGGTAAAAACCTTTGTGCCATCAAAAATATGCCCTCCAAGAATTGACTTGTGCTGATTTAGCGCTCCACGACGCATACGTGGTGCCTCAATGTCTGGTGAAAAATCTACATGATATTGATAGATTCTCCAGGTGGGCTTTGTCATCAAACGAAAGTAGTTAGCTAATAATGTGACTTCCCTTCCAGTCTGCCCACGCTTACTCTGAACGGCTTTTGGACGTGTTTGGACAATTTCATATCTCAGACGTCGTGCTTCTTGAATGTCTCGAGGGTCTCGAGTGTCACCTCTCCCTTGCGCTAAATTATGTTAATAAAAATAATTCAATTTTATTTAATAATTATTACATATATTAAAACATAATACTAACGGGCAGGTTCTCGTTTCGGTATTTCAACTGCCGGAGGAGGAGGTCGTTCGCGTTCTTTGGATGTTCCTGGTTCTCTTGAGGGACCAGGCTGCTCTCTTGATGGTCCAGCTTCTGCAGAGTTGGACGAGCTCCTTGAGCTCCTGGATCCTCTATCTTCTGGAGTGGATTCATGAGAAGAGTGCTTTCTGAATATTTTTTCACGCTAGATAGAAAAAAAAACTTATGTATACAAGTTTAAAACTTATTTTTTTTATTCTTCTTAGCACAGATCCTCCAACAACAACTCTCCTCTCCATCTCTTTAGCAAATTCATCGAAATAAATAATTTTTTGTATGCACTTCTAACCAGTATAATATATATATCAGAGATGGGCGTTTTTGCACCACTATGGCAGCAACACTAAATTTTAATGATAGTTAAAATATAGGTTGCACTATCACTAAATGATTAGTGGTAGTGCAAATTTTTTATCGCTATCACTAAACGAATAGTGGTAATGCATAGTCTATTGCATTATCACTAAACGATTAGTGGTAGTGCAGAGTATATTGCATTGAATACATTCAAGGTTGAGATTGTATTAATAATTTCAGAAAGATCGTTTATACTTATTTGATTTTGGTCGCTGTGTATTAGATTAGTACTCTTTTCTGATTCTATTTATATTTGGTTGCTGTAATCTTAGTTTTTTTTTTCCTATTTCTCGTTCAATGGCCATGAATAGTGGTGATTCGTATATTTGTTTTAATAAGCTCACGAGCAGTTTTATCTATAATTTATGAGTCGCTCATTTGACAAATCGATTAACTCCATAAAAGAAAAGGTAGAAAATATTTATAAATTTTTTGTAAAAAAGGTCATAACATTATTTCATGTAATCTCTCATGACAAGAATTTGCTACCTTCAAACCAACATGGGCTTATTTTGGGTAGGTCTACAGCCACTAACTTGTTGGAATTTGTCTCAGATATCGTTTGCAGATTTGCAAAAGGCTACCAGGGGCCGGATTCTGTAACACGAAGAATTGTAGAGTTTGGGAGATGAGAATTTCCTCGATTAAAACTCTTAACCTCTCCAGTCGCGATTCTCTAACATACTTGTGGAGATAGGGAAAACGTGAGAAGTGTTGCAATTTGAAGTACGCCTAACTCTCGTGTGGGAAGGTTTTTCCTACGGATACCCAAATCCGTCTAGAGTACAAAAGTATATGTAAAAAAATGTGCACATTTAAAATTTTTATTGAGTACCTTGATACACCAACATCCATATTTCTCTGTAAGTATTGCAAGGATTTCCATAATTTCTTTTTGTAAATATAGCCAGGAAATGCGGTGAATCCATAATTCAATTTAAGCTTTTCTAGGTACCTATCTACCTTCACATAACACAACAAAAACAAAGAATACTGTCAGTTGAGAAATATTCTTCTTACTTCTCCACAATTGTCGAGTGGAATAGAGAGATTGGTAATTCTCAATACATATTCCGAGTGGAGAGCCTTTGCAAAATTTTAGGCTTACTATGTTACTTTCTTGATAAGACCAGCTGAAGACACGGAGTGTTCATGCGTGAAACATTGTGGAATATTTTAAATAAAAAATTTAGACACTAAAATTTGGTTTGTTAATGAGTGTGTGTCTGAATAAGTGAGTTTTGGTTCGGTTCTTTGTATTGTACTTTTTTTATAATTAGTAAGCCAAGCTCAGGGGATATGCTATGATGTAAAGCACAGCCTAGCAGGAAAGAACAAGTAAAAAAGCTAGAATTATTCTAAGATCAATTCTTATGATACCCTAGATGAATGCCCGTATGAATTTTGAAGTGGTTTTTCGCATATATTTCTAGAACAGTTTGTCGAACAGAAAAAATGATTATAACTAATTATATAGGATTTCGTATTCTGAAGAAGTTTTTAGTAAAATAAAAATGTCTTGGACTGATCGTTTTCACAGTATATGTAAAAAACCTAAATTTTTATATGGCAACACCAAGGAGTTCCCGATTTAGTCCATTTTTGATATTTTATTTGCTAATATGTATAATGAAAACACCATGTACCAAATTTCAGCTTTCTATATCGATATGTTCTCAGGCAGTGTCCAAATATATAGCGGAAAACGAAAGTTTTGTATGGCAATCCCACGAAGGAGTTGCCCGATTTGTCTCATTTTCAAACTTAATTTTACTTTTTTTTTTTTTAAGTCTGTGTACAAAATTTCAGCTCCCTAAGTATACGCGTTCTCGAGTTATCGTCCGCACAGGCGGACGGACGTGCAAAAATCAAAATAAATTTTAATATTATGTGTCGGTGTCCAATCTATTTTACTCTACCATCATTATTTTGAGGTGTTACAAACGGAATGACAAACTTAGTATACCCTATAGATTTCATCTAGAGTATAAAAAGGGAAGGCTGAGATCTGATGTACGTATATCGCTTAAACTTTTGCAGATTGTATGCTGGAGAATAGACAGAAGGTGATAGACTGGTTCCATCCACATTCGCACACTGCGAGATAAAAAGGAATCACGGAATTTGACTGTACGGCCAATAGTAATTTAAAGGGTAAAAGGCTATGCGCGGAATCAGACTAGATATTTCATCAGAACATTGACTATGCGTGTAGCGTTAAAGGAGCGAATAGCATCCAAGACTGCGGCGGTGCTCGAGTGAGTCGATATTGCAAGTTTATGTAACATCGCCAATGAGCTTAAAGGCTCTCTTTTGGACAATATCCAATGAAGGTAAACCTGTGTGACCAGCCCCCGATGTAAAAATTGTGTTATTCGCTGATGATGCATTACTTTACATAGCCCAAGACGATATTAGTTTATGTGTTGCCCGGATGGAAAAAGCAAATATTTGGTTGAAAATGGAAAAGCTAAACGCATGGTATTTGATGGCGAGAATATAAGTAGTATAAATATGAATAATACCGTTATAGCGTGTGCATCAGAGAAAAGTTCTTAGGTTATTACAGATTTTTTTTTTAGGTTTTTTAAGAATAATTAGGAGTCAAATTTCAATGGCCACAGCGTTACAGATTTACATGTCATCGTGAAATCTCATTTTGAGGTACGTTCAACGGTGTTATTCTTAAGCACCAAGGAACAACTAGAACGTATGCGAAGGCTGCAAAACAAGGCGATGAGATTCTACTTTGTTGTAACAGATTCACCACCATTTCATAATTGCTGAATACTCTCCAATGGATGAGTGTAAAAGAGATTGGATCTAATGTGTTAATTTTTGTATTGGTATTTTGCCGGAATACGTTAACAAGTATTTGCAATATGTAGGAAACGTACAACCAATATCATTAGGAAATGCTGCTGAGTTTATATAGACTAAATAAATAAATAACCTTTATTAGCAATATATCATGCTTTATGATAATAATAATATTAATAATGTACCCTTTTTCTTATTTTTTATACTCTTATTATATTATCGAACCGGATAACGTTTGCGTATAAATTCTACAATTTTTTTTTTTTTAAAAACATAAAATTGGTATACTAATTGAAGTCCTTTATACATTACTGTATTTTGAGCCCTACTCGTTCTTAGTCGCTCCAATCTGAAGTCTTCCAAGTTGTGCAATCGATAAGGTTGCATATCCGCTACATACTGGAGTTTCCGGCATAAATACTCTGGCAGAAGATTATTTTTCATTTTGAACACCATTTTTAATACATTGAAAATCGTTCCGCTACATACTGGAGTTCCCGGCATAAATATTCTGGCAGAAGATTAATTTTCATTTTGAACACCATTTTTAATACATTGAAAATCGTTCGCTGATTAACTAACATCCATTTAAGGGTATTTAACATTGCACTAATGGGCGTTCTTTTATGACATCATAATATGCTCTTCATTGCCCTGTTTTGTAATTTTTGTAACCTTGCATCTGTTCCTTCGTACACATAATGAGAATTGATTGGCAATACTCGAAATGTGGCATAATTATGCTAACCAACCTTTTTAGCTGTTTTGGAACATACATAGTCCAAATGAGCTTTGAAGTTAAGTTTTTCATCAATAATAATACCTAAGTATTTCATCTCATTCACTTGTTTAATCAACACATTATCCATAAACACATTAACTCTTTCATCCGCATTTAGAACCATACATTTAAGTTTTTGTTACATTCAGCTCAGTTTATTCATTCTTAACCACACACATTCACTCTTCCTAAGTCTAAGGTCGTTAAAAACCAGAGCACAAAATGATACAAGAGCAAAAATGATACAAATATCGTTTCAAAAACTATTGTATTGAATTTGTAAAAGCAAATATTCGCATTTTTTGGCCATAATTTTTAAGATTGTACCTACTAAAATTTTTTGAAAGCTTTTAACTACTAATTACACTTTACATAGTTTTAGTACTTAAAGCTAAATTAAAATTTAAATATTTTTATCTTATAATAACGCATATTTAATTTTAATTCAAGTGGGCCTGAACCCTCTAATGGGAGTAATAAAACTTAATTAATGAATTTATCTAGATATCACTTGGTTAATTTTGATATTTTCTGAGCTCTTATTAATACGTCTTTGTAGTGTACATGCAGAATTACCGACCGCAATGGCAGTTTAAGAATTATTATGT
Organism: Dioctria rufipes; assembly: GCA_963924295.1. Lineage (NCBI taxonomy): Eukaryota > Metazoa > Arthropoda > Insecta > Diptera > Asilidae > Dioctria > Dioctria rufipes. The sequence continues at coordinate 26,106,855 of OZ002745.1, read as the reverse complement.
TACCTGCTATCTATACTAAACTATTTTAAGACCTACTTTATTTCAACAAAGCACTTATAACTCAATCGTTGCACCCAATGTTCATTATGTGGTGCTTAGGCCGGGGTTTGTAATAAATAACTTTAGAATTTGAAATTTCAATTAAATGTCCTTAGGTTAAGAAATATTTTGTGGAGAAAGAACCAATCCTGAAAATTACAGGCCTATTGCATTGACTAGCGCCTTCAGAAAATTAATCGAAAAAATGATAGACAAGCGCCGTAAACAGTTTTTACTTAAGACTGGTGGTTTTGATAGGAATCAATTTGGTTTTCAAGAAAAATGGGGCACTGAAAATGCTATAATAGAAACTATGAATGCAATAAACACTTATGTACCTTGATCAGAGTCTATACATTGGAGTGGTTTTTGTAGATCTTAGTAAGATAATAGACACTGTAAATCATCGTCTGCTATTGCAATTTCTGGAGGAGAAAGGAGCACGTGGACTGGTCAATGACCTATTCAGATGTTACTTGACAAACAGAATTGTCAAAGTGAAAATTCAGGAGGAACTTAGCCTGCCTTTAATTGTGAAGGAAGGAGTACTCCAGGGATTTATACTAGGGCCACTGCTAGATCTAATATATATAAGTAACATAAATAACGTGAAACTGAAAGCAGAGTACAGAATATTTGCGGACGACACCAATCTGCTATATAAAGCCACTAATGGTGTCAAACTACAGGAAATAATGAATTCGGATTTGAATAAATTTAAAGATTGGCTAGCTGGTAATAAACTTACGGTTAATACCGGTAAAACTATATATAATATTCTAGCAAATAAACAAACATGAAATACAGCTAAATGTAGAAGTGGGGGCTTATCTCTGCAACGGACAGACAACATCAAATATCTAGGGCTCACTACTGACAGCAAACTCAATTGCGACAAACATATACAGCTAATCTAAGACAAAAATACACCTTTAGTAGGAGCGTTGAGAAAATGTAGTAAACTGACAAGATATACAGGGAATCTTATCTACGAAGCACATATTTTGTCAAAAATCAGATATGGAACCTTAGCGTAGTGTTATACGTCGAATAGTAACATAGTAAAAATCAAAAGAACAATCGAGTAAAGCGCTGAAAACCTTGTACAAATTACACTGGAGGACTCCAACGAACAGAGTATATGAGATATCTAATCACTGCAACATCGAGCAATTTATATGTAGAAGCTCAAATTCATTTTCAAAATACTACATGGACTCACGAAGCCAAACATAACAAACCTGACTAACTCGGACATTCATTCGTATAATACCAGAATAAGTAATCTCTTGAGGATAGCTTCAACCACAACTGAAAGAAGGAAGGCAAAGCCTGGTCAACACTGCTGCTGCCCATTCAATGAACTAAGTGACGACATCGAAAACATCAATACGTTAACAAAATTTACGAGAAGGATAACCACGATCGTCTGTTCAACAGGAAGTGGTGACATAAGCTAATAATCGGACAAATTAGTTAACAAAGGAAAACAATAATAAACAACACCTCTTATACCTACTAATAGTAGTCTGAGGGTAGTTTAAGTATAGAAAGCAATAAATTAGGAAATGTAATGTACCTAATTGGCTTGAGTAAGTTTAGAAACCACAAATTAGATAAAGGAGTAATGTATGAAGAATAAGAATAATTACAATTAGTATTACATACTTTTGAATTGTCATTATTGATTATAAAGGAATGTGCAAATATGTATATAGGTGTCATTAAATAAATATGCTCTTCAGTGTTCAAATAAAAAATATAAGAAATAACGTCCCAATTGTATAAAAAAAAATATATAAAGAAATTTTGTAATTTACAAGCATATAGGTAGTACGACTGCTAATAAATGAACTACTACTACTACTAACAAATTTAAAAATTAATGTTTAAAAACAATGGTGCAGTTTCTCTCTATGATATCGCAGAAAAATACTGTTAGGCGCATGATGGAAGGTTTTAGTTTTCATTTTATTTAGTAGTAGTTTTTTTAGTCTCAAAGAACTTGATGGAAATAACTCTCCATTTACCCATAATTCTTAGTTTTTAGAGTTAATTTAATTGACCGCTAACAAAATTTAAACATAATTATATCTAATAAATTCTGTTTTATTTGCAATATTAGCCGTCTTCTTTTGTGTCCGCAGAGCAGGGCAGATCAAAAAGTACACAAAAGAAAGCCTCATACATTTTCATAGAAGATTTTAATGAAGCGGACAGTACAAATAGTTATCCTCAATCGACAGAACAATTTGTTTTTGATCAAGGTACACAAAAGAACACAGCTATTATTATTATTACAATTTGTACATTTTCAATTACCATTACCATAGCGTTTACATATGAGCTACGTTCATCATACTACAATTTTTATATACTTGCTATTGTTTTCATTCTTATTAGTTTGCTATGGAATTAAAATTGTTCTTTTGCTGCACTAACGTTGCTCTATGCTACTATAGCTGCTCTAAGCCTCCTCTACTCTTTGTTTATGTTTAGTTTTGCTATTATATGTTTGTATCTACTATGTAACTCGCTGTGCCCAGCGCTTAGCGTGCTTTTGGCACGGGTACTCAAGTAAATAAATGTTTATGTTTAGGTCTAAGAAGTTACCAAATGGAAAAATGATACATGCCTAATGCATATGGAAGGTATCTAGAAGAAGCAGTACTTAATACTGAAACAATCTTTCACCTTCCAAAGAGTTTTGGGAAAAATCCTTAAGTTTTATAAAATACTTCCTTTGTTGGTTTGCTAATGTTGATCTTCAATTAATTAATATCTATTATGGACGTTTACGTTAGCCAGGGTAAGCGTTTTGTATTGTTTTGTATCGTAGGAAATATAAATAGAGAAATGAAGCGCATGAACGAAACTAACATGAAGCTAACATTTCCTCGTAAGCCCATCGGATTTTATAGTTTCATTTCAAGTCTCCAGCTAGATATAATACATAGTACATGAAATTTATAAAAGGGTAGAGGCTATTGAAATTTTTATGCAAATCAGCTAGTTGAATGAATCGGCGTAATTGGAAACTACGAAACAAAAACTACGAGTTTGCGAATGCCGCCATTTTTGCTGCATTTGCAAACCTGCGCCACCTCCGTTACACATTCCCTCGAAATGTATAAGTGCAATTGCTTTTTTTTACACCAGTAGTTACAAAATAGGACCGGTCAAAGACCTTGAATGCAGTCAATAACAAATTATGTAAGAAATTTAAAAAAATTTTTACGACACTTACAGGTTGCTCTGAAGCAGGAAGCTCGTCTCCTGGACGCCTACCGCCAGATTTTACTTTGTCGCTGCTTGGCCTTCCATGACCACGCGCCTTTCCTACATCTTCTTCCTCCATACTTTCACCTTAGACTTTAGTTGTCTACTCAATTATCCTAAATATTTTGCACAAAACTATGTTATATTTCTGGCAATAATAAACATAACCTAATTGCTATACTTACTAAACTTTCTCTGATAAGATCTTCCGAGCTTAAACCGTAAAGGTTTTATCAAAATGGACGACTCTAATTCATATATATCTTGCGGTACTCTATTAACTTTGTAAATACACCCTTCACTTTATTTGAGCTTCAAAATTCACAGTATCAGCAGAAAAATACAAAATGGAGGCAGCCCTTTTGAAAGACGCCACCAAAGAAATACATCTTTTTTAGTACTACCAAGTACATTCTTTTTATATGCTTAGCCGCCATCGTCATATGTTTTTTCGGTATTCCACATGGAAAGCTGCATTATTATTTTAGGTTTCTTCTTCTTTCCAAATGGTGAAAAGTACAGCAATTGCCAAGGTATATAGAATAAGTATTCCCATTACGAACCACGTTCCGCCATTAATGGCGAATTATCGTGAAAGTGTATAGGAAAGCACGTACAGAGAATACAATACTCTCTCTGTCTTTCCTATAAAAATGTATATAAATTAGTCACAGAGTTACGTCACAGTCACTCAGTCAGCTGTGTCAATATTTTAATAGGAATACTTGGCTTGAGCAATTGCCTAGGCGTACACGTTACCGCACACTTCAACGTTATGTGACTTTTTTTTGCTGAGTCAACCGGGGGGAGGAAAATTTCGTCCTACATTGTCTCAACAATGTCAGCCTGTACGCGTCGCTACAGAACCGCAATAGTATTCCGCGTATTTCTAATCCTAAATTTGCTGCTCACTTTTACTGGTGCCAACAAAACTATTATATTTGAGGTAGGAAACTTCGCATCAACATTTCCATCCCGCTCATTGAATCAATATTATTCAATGATCCTGCTGCGTCCGTATTGCAATTTGTGGCACAGCGCATCGAAACAATTTCACTGTTCAATTTGTCGCGCTGTCACGCTGCGTACTACTAAAGTTATTTCAATCGATAACGTTAATAGACGACACCTACCTGCCAGCATTAGGATTAAAAGAACTATTGCCGCAAATGGCCTGGCCAAAGATATAGAAAAGCAAGCATTCCCGTTACGAACCATGCTCTTTCCTATAAGAATGTAGATACATTATAGTAACGGAATTACGTTACAGGCTACACAACTGCAATGTGCCAAAATTTTAATGCGGAGGAAAAATTCCTTGATGCAGTTTTAAACCAGAGCACGGGCAGTAACCAAGAAAATAGTTTCGGGCATTTTGAAAATTTCTGATCGGGCGAGACGATATTTTGACCATGGCCGATGAGCCTCCATAGATCTTTTCAACATTTAACAATGGTCCCTTTATCGAGGGACGGTACACCTTATCAGTCACGCTCTTTACGAAGCTCGGCCTGGAAACTAAATACAACTTCTGCCCACAAATCAAAATTTCCTTTAGTATACCTTGAACAAAACTATAGCAATCTAATTTTTGATATTGTTCTGATCCAAATCTGAGAAAATGGTTTTTACAAACAAATGATTTTTCAAACAAAATTGTGTATAAAACTAGACTTTATTCATAAAGTACAAAATGTTGCGCATAAAGCTGAACTCCTTGTTGAAAAAAAAATTATTAACAATAATGAAATTATCATGTATTCTTTATGTAGTATAATTTTTTTTTTCGCAAGCAAATAAGTAACAGTAAAATTCAAAAATTGAAAACTTAAACATTGTCCTTTGAAATAAAAAAAAATATGTAGTTCTAAGAATTAATAATAATAAAAAAAAAATTATTTCGAGAAAAGCATTGACTGGGAATATATTTTACAAGAAATACAATTGTTTCTCCAATAAAGCTGATGGGCACTGATGAATGTATTGTGCCACAAGGAATGCTAGTTTATGTGCATATTGACACATAGCAGGAACTCTTGTTGTACCAGACCAATTGTAGTACATATGAGTCATTTTGTACGTTAGGATTTGTAATTTGTCAGCATCCAGTCCCATGTTATCGTGAATGATGTTGTAGCTGGTGGGAGAAACTGTACCTTGTCTTACTGACTGGGACACCAAGAAAAAGTCATAACGTTCTGGCAGTGTTATAACGTCATCAACGACAGTCCCTGGAGGAGGATTTTGTTTATCAAGAAAGTAACGTGTATTAATACGTTTCGAAACAACAATAAAAGCAAGATGACAACCATCTGCAATATTGGCATCACGATAAATATCATCGAGACGTTTTTTCAAATTGACCACTTCAGTTTCAATGACTTGATGTAACTGACCTTCACCTACTCCATCACGGTAAAATAATATACGTGCCGGAAGAGTACCAGATTCCTCACGGTATTCTTTTAAAGCTTTCGTCATATTTAAAGCGATCTCATTTGACAATTCTTGACCCTTATTATGGGCTGATACTGTACTGAAAAATCGGCTACTCTTTTTTAAATCCATAGTAGCTACCAGAGCTCCATAAGATCTTGAGGGTTCTCTGGCACTGTGGCAAACATCAAATCCAACTGTCATAAGTCCGCTTAATGGAATCTCAACTAACCATGGTGCTCCTGCTAATTTACTGTTCATTTGGATGGCTACTTTGGTGGCAACTGACATCAAACCACTCGGTGGCTTACCTTGTCTAGGAGCAATTGTTTTATATACAATAACTTGCGATGCAACAGCTCTGTCGACACATGTTTTCTTTTTAATACAGCTATATCTATTCGTTTATGAGTTAGAATTTATTATAAAATGAAATTCTATTTTATTAGCATATTTTTCTTTACCTTTCTGCATTGTTATTAGGAACAACAGCCATTATAAGCTGGGGATCCTGGGTGCAACACTTTTCTAGTGCTGTTACGTAACTGTTATTTCTGTCATCATTAAGAGTAACACTAAAATCATATAGACGTGTTAAAAAATACATCACTTTGTAATAAAACGACATACTATTTAGGCTCTGCTACGGCCATTTTCATGCCATTAGCAGCTTGTTTGATGCATTTTACAAAATTAGTTGCTTCCGCCTGACTTCGAGATGGTACAAGTACGAACCAACGATTTAGAGCGACGCTTGAATACATGGAATTATTTCGGAATTCTCTAGTCCAATCAGCTTGATCGCCAGCAGGAACTCTATAAAAATTATTAAACATTTTTTTCTTTTATAGATATTGCTATTGAAATATGTACAATATAAGAGTTACCATCATACAGTAAACAATATTTACCTTCTTCCGTTTCCAAAAAGTATATTTTCTTGATTCAGAATACGTCCAGCCATCTCAACAAGATTCTGATCAAGGGTTAGCTGCCATGACGAAAGATGTTCTCTGCTGTATTCGGTGTTATACAATCGCCTGTTAAAATTCTTTAGTCGTTCAATTCGCATGGATGGTGCTAAACGGGTATGTTCTGCTAGAGCCTTCATTGTTCTATAAGAATATTGAAACAAAGTACATTTATTTTTAGATCACATCACGTCCAATTCAAAATAAAGCTTGTTCAAAACAGAGCAACTACTTTCATTATCTATATCAAAACGAAAAAATGACAAAAACGTCGACCTTTGAAAGTTTAATTTGTATATTATTGCTTTGAAAAATGGGCTAGCTAAGTTAAAAATCTGCGTGTACATCTTTTCTTTTCCATTCGTTAAATAATGAAGAGTTTGCGTTCGATATGTAAACGCTTTCGAAATTCAAGAATACCACATGTGTCGATTCAATATAGTGTTGATAGCATAACGAATACGGAATCTGCCTTCGTTATTCAAGAAAAGGACCCAAGAACGATATGGTTGGTTGAGACTTTATTACACTACTCCAAGCTTACTGTGTAACGTATCAGTTTAAAGTATGTACTTCCAGAGTGACAAGTTATGCTAAATAAATAAACGCCTGATTGACAGAATTTATGACACGACTACATAGACCATGTCTGGAAAAAGACGACACATCAGAGCACATTTGCGAATGTGGAGCATTTACATAATGTATATTTCAAGTGTTATATGCAGAGTTGTAAGAATAAGCGGTACACAACAAATCAATTAGTGTCTGTAGTAAGAACACTGTAGTGATTTACTAAACCTAAATCTGATGTACACAGGTGTTACATTGAATGATTGCAACAAACTATGGCGAACGTGAACTTGTCAAATAATGCACACAATATCATCAATTATTATAGTTATCATTTTTCATACTTAGAGGGCAATTACAATTTCCATTTCAAACTATATCTGTATTTACTGTGGAAATAATTCAAAAATATTTGAAGAAATACACATCAATCACAGTAAGATTTTGTCTAGCTTCCTATGTATTCGTCAGATACTTTTATGTGCAGTCCAATAATTATTAAGTACTTTAAATGTTGTAGACCTAAATAAATTCAGCCTGATTCAGATTGCTCGATAGCGACAGCAACGCAAAAAAGTTTTGCTGTCGAGTGTATCAGATTGCATTACAGCAGCACAAGCCAGCGTGAGCAGAATATTATGACATTTCTCAGCAACATTACCACTTTTTTTTTAATTCATTGGAAATTTTTTGTAAGAACTTCTTGATTTGTCATATAAAAATTGTTTGTTTTTTACCAAGGATATAAGTTTTTCCTCCATTTTCCTTACATGAAAAACTAGCTTGACAACTTGGGATAACAGCAATCACTGCCTATGAAGACAGCAACAGCAAATTTAGAATTTGAGATGACTCGGCAGCACGACGTTTTTGCTGCTTTCTCTCAATCAGCTAATTGCTCTCAACCAATGAAAACGATTTGCTGTCGCTGTTGCTGCCGCTGTCGTGCCAATCTAATTCAGGCTCTCAATATGTTTCAAGGGTGCACAGCTATAGATTCCTAAAAAGTAGCTTTAGAAACACAGAAGTTTGCGCACGCGGAGTTGTTGGTTGGTGTAGAAATTTTCGGATGTCCCAGGTTTAAAATTGACGAAAATGTGTTGGAGACAGATATCGAAGGGATAAAATATAGGAGGCGGCTAATATCATACAGGGCTAATTTTATTAAAAGATGATGGAACTTTTGATGGCACTCTAAATCCATACTTGAATAATTTTTGTATCGATGTGGTAGAGAACTAATGGATCAAAGAGTCCCGTTTTAAATTAATTAGAATACAAGCTGTAAACGAAAGAAATTAATAAGAAATCCTATTAGCAAAAATTTTAAAATTAACCTAAACAAATTTTAGAGTTCTTCAGAATTTAACATTTACGTCGGATAATTGGCGCAAAAGTAATAGAAACATGTAATATGTATATATATATAATACTCACGGGAAATGGTTTCGCATGGCATCACTTAATCCAGTTGCTCTGCAAAGTTCTGGAATAAGCATAACAAACTCAGTTTGACCAGCTCTTAGGTCCCGTTCTCTTGATTTGGATACTAACAACGGTTGTTTCGCATCTTCTATTTTGAGATTGTATTTCTAGAAAATGCAAAAGAATCTTTAAATAACAGTAAAAAGTTCAAAATTTATTACATACTTTGGAATAATAATCCTTGTACGTAACGTCTCCATCGCGAGTTTTAAATGTCGATAACGGCGATTGAGAGAAATCAATATCATCAACACGATAAGTTTTATTATTATAATCGGTTAAAACAATCATCCCTGAAATTATAATAAAAGTATTTCCCAAATGTTTAATATCAATAAAAATTTATGTTTATAATAAAATAATGGAAATATAAACGCACCGATAACTTCTTGTTTGAATGTGTCTTGATAGTTTCTAGCTTCTTGTACACATTTTTGAAGAATGTCATATATTCTCTCCGTTCTCATAACCTTATGCGCTATTTCTGCGCATAGTAAAATATCCTGCTCATGTTGCCTTATGGATGTCGTATAACCTGGCCAAAGCTCTAGCCTAAAATCCCTCATATTAATCTGAAAATGTATACACAACGTTTATTGTATTCAGTTTTTAAAATATGCACGTTGATCATATAAAGTTGTTTTTCGAATATCTATCTAGAATGGTACGTAGAGCTGTTGATTTTAGAAGATTCGAAAGAATATCCTAGGGACGAAACTTCGAAGGTCGAAACTGCGAACGTAATAAATTCGAAGCTACAATATGACCGTGATTCAAAATTTGTAATGTTAATTTGACCCACTTCTTGTTAAGCCATTAGACCTAAAATTTGGCACACTTATTGGATCTACCATGACAATATACTTCAACGCTTTTATATAACGTGCATGCTTCGTAGGATTCGATTTCGAAGCTTCGAACCGCCTGTTTCGAATTATCAACAGCCCTAGTCGGAAAGTAAAAAAAAAAATTTTAATAATCATTTTCATAGATTCTTACATTCTGATTACTCTTCAGTACATTGAAAACTTTTGGAATAGACCATTTTCCCAGTGTACGTAAAATAACCGTAATTTTTGTATGCCAATTCTCCTGCAAAGGAGTTGCCCGATTTAGTCCACTTTCGATATTATGTCTTAGACTAAATTCTACATCGAAAGCTACACGTAGCTCTATTTTAGCGTATTTCTATGAAACATTAGTCTGGGTACGGATTATGCATTAATCTTCGGTTATAGAACATATACTTATTCAAATTCAAAAACATCTTTATTGAATAACCTTAGTTATCTAAGCCTATGACAATAAAGCTAATCGTACACGGCGTTGAGGCCATCCCGGGTACTAACAGCTATTTAAGCTAATTTAAAAGTTAGTAGCTTTTGTTTTGTTGTAACCTTAGCATTAGTATTCTTTTCTTGTTTGGGCTTAGTTTAGTGTAATTCTGTCGAATTGTCTCCTACCTAATAATAACTTGTTTATGTTGTATTAATTTTTTTAACAGCAACAGCTGTGAGCATGGTATTGAGTGTGATTTACGTGGCAGGGATGTCATTTCTGACAAACACCCCAGCTCCGCCACTGCGGGAGGTGCGGTGGTTTATCAGGAATGGCGTAAAGTTGGAGAGGCGGGGAGGGGACGCCCCGTTTGGGAGGTGCTTTCTTGGATAGCCAGGATTGAAGGAGTGTACTCGCCAACCAGAAGATGAAGGCTACCTAGGTTGTTGTAGTACCCGCAGATGTTCCATTTGAGAACAGTGAGGTCTCTTAGATGGTTGCGTGGTACTAATGTGGGATTTTGCATGGGATGGGAGAATAGAGTTTAGGTGGGGATCAAGACATAGTGATCTTGTTTGTGTTCAGTCTGAGATTTCCACCATGCTCTCGTCACCCAGTCTAGTGGGCAGCGTTGCCACCTTGGTACTAAAGTACCAAATTTGGTACTTTTGTATTGAGTAAAATATATGGTACCTACCTTTTTATTTTGGTACTTTTTCGGAGTCACCCCCATATTCCATAAAAGAAATTACAAATAATTTCCGCCGACTATGAGTTGTATACGAATGTGAAAGCGAATGGGAAACAGAATGCGAAAGATGAAACAGTTTTTTCTAATTTTATTTTTTGTTCTTCGTGTAATTGATGCTGGCTGGCTGCATCGTTATTGCGTATTCCATTTCGCCTCTTCTTTCACAATACATATATAAATATTTCTGAGCATTTTGTTGCATTGGATTGGCTCGGTGATTGGTGCAGGAAAGGTGCATTCAAGCAGAATTTATAGAAATTTTTTGTTTTTAGTAATTTTCACTTCATTCATAACACCCGTAATTCCGTTCAGTTTAGGAACTTCAATTTGGCAGACACATCGTAGTTAACAGTGATAAAGTGATGGATATTAGAAAGTATGAACAACATTTTTGGGCTTAGGCTTAGTTTTATTTCTAATTTTATATTAGATTCCTGGTAAAAGAAAATCGTGTATGTGAAGATGATAAACACGAACAATCGTCCGAAAATGATTTGAGTGGAGAAAAGTCCAAATCGCAGTTATCAGATAATCTATTAGTTTCACAGGAAAAACGGTAAGGCATTTTGAGGAAACTATTAAACATAGGAAAAATTTAAATATTTATTGTTTTCACTAGAAATAATCTAGTTGGTGAATTTGATTCACATTCAGATTATGAATGCGAAGAAACTGAAAATAACAAATTTAGTAATGTGAGGAAATACAAGGCAGAATGGCAAAGTGTTTACAGCTGGTTAATTAAAATAGATGACAATGCATTTTGCAAACTATGTTTTCAAAAATTAATAAATAACAAAAAACATCTTGAACGTCATCAGGAAACAATTAAACATAAAAGGAGATTAACTGAAAAAACATCTTTTAAGGCCATTGATGACTTTTGCCTTCAGGATTACAAGTCAGACAATTTTAATATTAAGAGTGAAAAAATTCGAGCAGAGTTGACATGCGTCATGTATTGCGTTCAACATTCTCTACCATTTTCGCTTATGGACTCTATTCCAAGTTTGCTTCGGACTGTATTTAAGGATTCAAAGCTAGCAACTAATTTGAAGTGCGGTAGAACAAAGGCTACAGCTTTAATTAATGATATTATTGGACCATTTTCAAAAGAACTAATTTCGAATATTTAAAAAAATCGTTTTTCACATTAATAATCGAGGAAACTACTGATGTATCCAGCGACAAACGATTGATATTAGTTACTCGCTTTTTTAATAAAACCACTAGTAGCATTAAAGACGTATTTTTCGGATTAGTTAAACTTAAACATTCAACTTCAGAAGAAATTACTGAAGTAATTGTCAAACGTTTTCAAGAAAATAATATTCCCATTAAAAATATGATAGGGTTTGGTTCAGATAATTGCTCTGTTATGACAGGTAAGAATAATGGAGTACAAGCTAAATTAAAAAATCTAAATTCTTCGTTATTTTCAATTGGATGCACCTGCCACTTGATACACTTATGCATTTCAAATGCAGTTAAGTTACTTCCGAAATATTTGGAACAATCTATTAGAAAAATTTATATACATTTCGCACATAGTCCTAAACGGCAAACTGAATTCCGAGATTTCCAAGAAAGCTTTAACGTTAAAAGCCATAAAATTCTTAAATTGTGTAGTACACGTTGGCTCTCCTTCGAAAATGTAATTAACAGGCTCTTAGAACAGTGGTCAGCACTTCTTCATTATTTTAATTTGCTTTCTTTTGAACGCCAGTCGGATGAAGATATATGTACTATTACAAAATTTTTAAAGAGTCCATATTCAAAGCTTTATTTGCTTTTCTTGTCATACATACTGCCATTATTTTCCAATATTAACAAGCTTTTTCAATCGGAGAGCACAAAGATACATTTGATTATAAAAGCTGTTCAAGATTTATATTTAAGCATTTTAAAGAATTTTATTAAACCCGCAGAAATGGGAATATATGTGGATTTTAACAAACCCGAGGTGCATCTAAATTTAATATCTATTTATTTTGGATATAAATTTGAGGAACACAGTGTTACAATGGGTTTATTAAATGATTCTGAGTTTTTAGAAATCAAGCAGAATTTACTTAGCTTCTATATTGGAGTATGTGTGGAATTAAAAACGAGGTTTGATTTTGCAGATCTTAAATTAAATATGCTTAAATATCTTGATCCTTTTGAAATCCAATTAGGCAAACTACCAACTATTTTACCTTTATTAAATTTTTTTCCATACCATCAGCAAGGAAGTGAAGAAACTTTAAACACTGAATGGATGAATTTAATTGGTGAACAGGAATTAATTTCAAAGCACTACGACGAAGATATTTCGCGATTTTGGTTCAATTTGAAGAGCGTTAAAAGTATTCATGGTTGCTATATATTTATGAATTTGGCAGAATATATGTTAAATCTCTGTGCTCTCCCACACAGTAGTGCTTCTGCTGAAAGGGAGTTTTCCCTATTGAACGTTATTAAAAAAAAATCGACAAATAGATTAGAATCCAACACAATAGAAAATATTATGTTCGCAAAACAGCTATTAATTGGATTTGAAAAGAATGACATTTGGCAGCCAGATAATAATTTAATTACACATGTATTACGAAATAAGTTTCATGCTGGTTCATTCGAAAGAGCATAAAGCAAATATCTGTACTTATTATATGTTTCCTTACATTATTCTGTGGATAAATACATTATTATTTTTTTTTTGGAAAATTTTAATTTTTGTTTTTTGCAAAACAGTATTTTTAAACAATGTTGTATTTTACATATGTATACTATTTGTTTTTGTGAAAATGTTATTTTTTTTCATACATATACATACTAATTAAATTTGATACTAAATCAACAATCTTGGTACTTTATTTTTCTTCACCGGGTACTCTTGTCGCCTTTTTGGGTGGCAACGCTGCTAGTGGGTGAGACATTAGGAGAGTCTAGTGGGGGAGACATTAGGAGAGTCCAGATTGCGGTCGTAGTAAGTATGTGGAGATTGTATGGGGGATGAAAAACAGAGAAGAGGTGGGGAGCCCAGTTCTTCTTCTAGGTTAAGTGTGGAAGGGGAGTGTGGCGTTAGTGACTTCTGGCGTGGCCAGATTGAATGTACTGTCTTGCTTGTTTTGTGAGGAGATAGGGGAGCGGAGGATGTGAGAGCTAGGAGTGTAGTTTTAGAAGCTAGAATTAGTTTGTTTGTCAGTGTGTGAGTTGGTGTCTATACCTGTATTTGTTTCTTGTTCAGTCTTGGCTGTAACTATGTTAGGGTTGGTTTCGTTTCTCGTTGCTGTGGGGCGTGAGGTTGCGATTGTGGGTTGTTTTGCTTGTTCAATTAAGTTTTTGAACGTGTGTGTTTGTGGGATGGCTGGCCGAGTAGCCATTCTGCTGTTAAGAGGGTGGATATAGAGGGTATGGGAGCTGGGATTTTCTTGCCTGATTCTGCTCGTGCAGGAGCCATGGATCTGGAAGACCGGAGCCATGGGTCTGTCAAGGCGCATGATGAACGAATTCTGTATGACACCACGTGCTCTACTCCTAGCTATGTACTGTTCTGACCAAACTATTGTGACTGTAGCGGATCTGGTTCTGATAAACCAGAATGACGAACCAACCTTTGTTACCATCCGAAGACAGCAAAGTCATTGCTTGCGTCCTATAACACTTTATATCTAATCTTCGACTGGAGAGTATCAATTCTGATGGGAGTTGACCGTATTGAGGTGAAGCCATATATATATACCACAGGGAACTGGTCTCCGCCGAACTCGTTCCTCCATCTGTACGTATCAGGAGTACCAACGCCGTGAAGAAGGCAATAGGAAAGCTAAAATCAGCAAAAACTGAAGCTTTCGTAGATATTTGTCACAGGAATCCTATGCCATGCTGGAAGGGCTATCTGAAGGCTTCCAGAAGTCTAGGAGGACTGTCTGATCTACCGCGGGACTCAACGTAACTATAAGAAGCTTGTTAGGAGAGAAAACAAACTGCTATTGCGAACTGGCTACACTGCTTACATCTCGGAAGAGCAACCAACGTCCAGATTGAGGACAGATAATAATTAATTTTTTATCTTAATCATAATTTATTCGTTATTATTGTTTATATTTTTTTTTCTCATCTATTATCATTGTTGTAGTATTAAGATTTAATTTAGTTTACTTATTTCTATTCAGTTATATTACTGTATTGCTAAGAAAAAGATATGTAAATCTTGCAGTATCTCTTCCAAATAAACAAATATTCTATTCTATTCTTCACGGCGTCGAAGAAACAATCCTGCAGGCTTGAAGAAAGTCTACATCTGAATGGTGTATTATACCGGCCACCCTTCAGTGGCGGTGATTTGTTCACTGCTGCTAAGGTGATTGAAAAGGTCGTGAAATGGCCAATTAAACTTTCTCCGCCTTTTAAAGCCCCGGTCCAGCCGGAATGTTTCTGGTACTTCTGAAGGTGGGGAGCGTAGCGCTGGCTCTTTACATTAATACCATTTCAAGCCATGTATCGTGTTTGGATAGAGATATGAAGGAAAGTGAGTGTTGTCCTCGTTCCGAAGCCTGGCAGGGCATCGTATATAGACCCCGAAGAGTTTCCGAACCATTAGTCTCTCCTCATCCTTTTGAAATGGATGACCATATTAAGAAAGTCGCCTTAAAAGCCTCTCTCTTAGACACCTGGCAGCACGCATACCGAAGAGGCAAATCAACTGAGACGGCTTTTCATTCCATCGTTACGGTGAATTGCTGTCGGCACGCTTTAAATATGTTGCTCTTGTATACCATGTGCTAGTTCTTGTGCCATGTATGGTTTTACTCATTCTGAGTTCTGTGATGGTTTTGAGAAAAATGAGAATTTTATTTTACAGAGATTTTACTACAACAATTTTAATTTAATTTAACAATTTTGTAATCATGGAACAAATGCATAGTAATTAGTGTGTAAATTTCAAAACTAGCAAATGAAATCAATCAATTGAATCGTGATTCTGGTGAGGACTTTTACTCTTAAGGGCCAACCCAGACGTAGTAATCACGAGTATTTTGCTACAGTTGTACCTAGACGTATCATCACAATAATTGCTCCTCAGTAGTATGATTACAGAGTTTCATTTTGTGCGTGTTCAATCAAGTTACAGTTAATGACATAAATAATAATTGTATTACAAACACCACTACAGAAAGTAATGAGAATTGAATTATTATATTATCACATAAATCACAGGTAAAGAATTGCACAGAAATTTCAAAATCTCAAAATGGTCGAAACTATTTGCTTGCATTAGTATTGGTATTCTGTACGTGCTGCAGCAGAAAAGTGTAGTACGGAATTTTTCCTTCCCCCAAATACCTCTCATCTAGGCGTGCTAGCAACATCTGGGCTTAATACCTTTCGGGATTATAAAATGTGTATTTTAAATTTCAGGATATCACGTCGATGTATGTTTGTAAAGGGTTTTCCAATAAGAGGTGTTATTTTAATTAGCCCGCTATTTCGGTAGATGTCACTTTTGGAGATGTCATTTTTTGACATGTGACAAGTAGGAACTACGCCATTAATAAAAATGGAACGATACACGATTCAACAACGCATTGAAATTATTAAAATTCACTAGAAAATGGTAAAAATGTGGCAGAGACGGTTCGTAAAACTCGAACAATTTTGGGTCGTCGTGAAGCACTTTGTCGGACCGCAATACAGAAGTTGGTAGAAAAATTCGAGCTGTCGGGACAAGTTAGTGATGTGAAGAATAAAACCCATGCACGTCGCTCAAGAACAGCCGAGAATATTGCTGCTGTAGCCGAAAGTGTTGAAGAAAACCCAGGTTTGTCCATTCCTCGTCGTTCTTTAGAATTAGGCATTCCACAAACGTCATTACACCGTATTTTGCACAAAGATTTGGGTCTTAAGGCTTATAAAGTTCAGTTAACACAAGAACTCAAGGCGGCCGATCATCAACAACGTCGAGTCTTTGCTGATTGGGTCCTTGAAATGCATGAAAATGATCCGGAATTCCATTGAAAACTCATCTTGAGTGATGAGGCCCATCCATTTCCACCTCGATGGCTTCGTCAACAAGCAAAATTGTCGCATCTGGGGCTCGGAAAACCCAAGAGTTATTGTTGAAAGGCCTCTCTATCCTCAACGTGTGACTGTTTGGTGCGGTTTATGGTCCCGCGGGGTCATTGGACCTTACTTTTTCGAAAATGAGGCTGGAGCAACAGTTACGATGAATGGATTGCGCTATCGACAGATGATTAATGATTTTTTATGGCCGGAATTGGATGGTATTGATCTGGACAACGTTTACTTTCAACAAGACGGCGCTACGTGCCATACAAGCAACGAAACCATTGATCTTTTACGGGAAAAGTTTCCGGACCGTGTTATCTCTCGAAGAGGTGATCACAATTGGCCACCGAGATCTTGTGACTTAACACCTTGCGACTTCTTCCTTTGGGGCCACGTGAAAGACAAGGTCTACGCCAACAGCCCAGCGTCGATTCAAGACCTCAAAGATGGAATTCGTGGGGCTATTGAGGTCATAGGGCAGCCACTTTGCGATTTGGTTATGGAAAATTTCATGAAAAGGGTATGGTCCTGTAGGCGTGGTCGTGGTGGTCATTTGGCTGATGTTATTTTCCATTATTAACGGCATACCTTCCTCTTTATAATGAAATAAAGATCCGATCATTTATCTCAAAAAATAGCATTTTTCTTTGAATATCAAAATAACACGTCTTATTGGAAAACCCTTTACATACGAAATTAATTGTGTTAAAATATGTAAATCTCTAAATCAATTATAAAGCAATATATAACAATTAAAACCGCTATTTTTTCTTAATATTTGCCTATCTTAAAATTGACAAAAATATTACTGAAGATATTTGTACCCCCCTTATCTACCGTGCTCAGTGAAATCATTATAAATATACCAATTAGGGCGTACAGTACAAAATCAGCCATCAACTTTCTCTTGAATTTCAAAGTACATTTTGCCAAGATTGACCATACATTTCAATATTTTATTGCAGAATCATAAAGAAAATAATGCATAGCACCACCACGAAATATGTATACTTATTATATGTATTTATAAAAAGTCTATAACGAACAATCTTCATCATTATACTGATTTTTTTTATCGTTTCCCTAACATAAAAAAAAGATAACAGACCACAAACAACTACTTACTTTAAATAAAAAAAACTATGGCTACGACAGGAAAAAAATGCTTCCTCGTTTCTAAATTGCTTAAAGATAACAATTTGAAGTGTACCAGCCCAAAAAATGTAACATATTCATGAAAATAAACAGCTGGATCTCTATTTTTAGCACAAAAAAAAAGCAACATTTTATGATTTCATTAATTCGCTCTTTTAATTCTAAAACACATCGTCAATGGATAAAAAAAAACATCGGAAGAACATGCGATCAGCCACACTTAGGCCATCGATGGTTCATTGTGAGCGCTTGTTATTACTGACTGCATATCTGGGACGGAAAAAATGTTCACAGATGCGATATGAAGTCCAAACATTCAACACAACAAGCAAAGCGTTTTAGAAGTCAGCAAAATATGATATGATAATGATAAAACTTTTCTTGGTGGGGGGGTGGAGGGCAGTTTAACTTTTAAAACAAATGAATACATATGTATTCTATTTTTGTATGCACATACATATATATGTATGTATAAAGTTTTCTTCCCGACTTATTTGTATCAACATTTACATTTAAAAACAAATTGCAATACCACCGTTCTATGAACGATGAAGCTAGCAGTAATATTTGTATTAATGAAATGTGTACGACGGAGCCTTCAATGTTATAAATGCTAAGTTACTCTAGAAAATGCCGAAAATTTATCCGTAAAACAAAAAAGACCAAAATCGGTCATATATTCCTGATCGAATGTACATAGAAGATACATCAATTGCTCACGTAATTGATCACTATGAACCTGATGCCCATAGTCAAAGCAAAGTTAACTTAATGACAAGCTAAGAAGCAGGCGAGATTTCAAAGTGTTTTACATTTAAAATGCAGACGGCAAGAAAAGGTAGAAAGAAAGAAAAAAAAAATCACATTTTTCTATCATAAAATGCTTCGCGTTTTTGTGAAACCCGGTTTTCATGAAATATTGATAATGTTTGGTCACATCTTGTTGCTGTAAATGGAAACATGTTGTTGCTGTAATCTTATGATATTTGAACAGCACGTGTTTCTGTTTACATTCGTTTTACTATGAAGAGATTAATATCGATTTTCATTGATATTTTAAGAGAAGTCCACGTCAATCAATGAAAAACGACTTTTGATTTGACGCGATGAGAATGTAATAGTAGCTCATTTCCGCGTAATTTGTCAGATTGAAATATTCTGGAAAATATAACATCACGAATAATGTAAAACTTATGAAAATTTTGGATGAATTTGTTAGAGTAATAGTTGAAGATTAATATGTGATGCTCAATGACATTCAGTTGTGATATTTCTCATGTAGATGTGTGCGTTTTTCAGTGTAACACCGCCGATTTTTCGGGTGTAGCACCAGACTCATTTGACGTACACTTTTTCTAGAATTTCAGGTCAATGGAACGATTTTGGTGTAACACTGCAAGAAAAGTGTAACACTTCTGCTAGAAAACGTGATCAATGGAAATCGGTATAAGTGGGAGAACTCGTGCTGGATTTTGATATTTTCGGGAAAAATGAGACTTATATTTGAGATGAATATATCTCTTTTCAGCATCTGGGCCAAAGCGAAATTTATCTTTTTCTTAAATATGGGAAGTATTTTTACCTGATATACATTATTATGAATAGGTTGAAAGGATGTTGAAAGGATTTTGAGGGATTTAATGAGATTTTGTCGTTCGGGTATCCTACGTTCTCTCGATTTTTGTTTTTAACTCGTTGTCTCAGTTGAAATACAATAGTGCATAGCCACATTCTTTTCCCCCATTCATGCAAAAGAAGTATATGAAATTAATTGTTTCATTCTAAGAAAACACCAAAAAAAAATCCAATTTTGCTCTACTGCTTCTGAACTTGTTATTAAGTTAACTTTGCCATAGTATTCTGCTCTAGCGAATGATTCAATCGGTTTATGACCACATACAAAATATGCTCTAAATCTATAAAGGACAGACTCGCTCTTTAGGAAAACGTGAATGTTACATACCCGTGATATTATTTGATCGCCACGGTGCCACGGGTCGTACATACGAGGGTACCCGAAGGCTATAGACAGGTTAGGCTTAGACAAGCAAAAAATTGCATGTGTGAGGGCAAGTCCTAACGGTGTAGATAACGTTACTAAATATTTGGGTATGTTTTTATAAATCGGATTACAGGGTTTTAACTTCTGAGAATTACATCCTATGATGGATCGTTTAAAATTTGTAAAGATTAATATTCACCACTCCGTTTTGAAGTTATGGCTCATCAAATCACGTAAGAAGAAATATTTCTGTTGTAGCTGGTCATTAAACCCACATATAGCAGTTCAGGACGTTCCTGCTCTACGATTAGAAATATCTTGTTTCCAGCGATTTTTTTTTTAAACCTAACAATTGACAACTGTCCAATTTTCCTATTTTTCTCGTCAATAATTACATATTACACTCTGCATCAAAATGATAGGACACCCCTGAAATTTTTTCACTTCTCAAAACCGATAAGAGGTAGAAAAAACTTTTATTGTGTGTCATAAAGTATATGCAAGGAATGCTCAGAATGTTGAACGTAATGGTCCCTTCAAGTAATATTCTAGAATTTTTTCGTATTTGCCAGAAAAACGGGTGCTTCAAAAAGTTAGGACAGATATATAAATCGGCAGTTGCAAGCATTTAATGCAAGAAGTGAGTTTGAAATTTATTTAGTATTTACGGGTTTAGATAAACTGGGGTCGTTTCTTAATAAATTCGATATTTTTTCAGTACGGACTAGTGGATTGTGTTGTAAAAGTGGGTCGCGGTAAAAAACTATGTGAAAGTGAAATAAAATAAATTTGAAAAATGAGTTTTAGCGTCGCAAAAATCGCGAAAATTATAAGAGGCCGAAATGTTGTAATGAATTTAAAAGAAGAGTCTAGGCAGACCTAGTGCACTAAGTGATCGTGAAAAGCGGTCGATATTACGAGTAGCGTCAAACTCAACAGCCACAGCGAGACAAATTACTGAAAAAGCTGGTGTGAGCACAAACATTTTAAATGTCCAATGTCTTTTGAAAAAAAAAAAAATTCGCTCGGGAACATGTAAGGTGGAAGAAAAGATGGTAGAATGTCATCTCTACGGATGAAAATAGATTCACCTTGCATGCACCCTACAGTTGGTCATATTATTTTCATGACATAAGAAGAGATCGCATTTTCCAAGTTCGCAGACAAATGGGTAGTGAAGGTAATCATGGTATGAGCAGGGACCGGATGCAAAGAGAAGACCGAAATCTGCTTTGTGGATGAAAAAATGAGAAGTCCGGATTACATAAAACTAATAGATGAATAAATCAGAACACATGCAACAAGAATTTCTAAAGGACTTTATCTTTCAACGGGATAACGCAACAGTGCTTACAGTTTATAAAGGAATACTTTTCCTCCAAAAATATTAAGATTTCCCCAAGGCCAGCAAGATCCCCAGATTTAGATGTTATAGAGAATGCTTGGGGTCAACTATCCCGTGCTGTTTATCGGGGCAATAAATAGTTTAATTCAATCCAGGAGCGAAAAGGTGCTATTCAAGAAGCTTGGAGGCTAATTCCGTAGAAATATCTAAAAAATTTATATAAATCTCTACCAAATTGAATGATAAGTGTTTTAGCAAAACAAGGAAAGGCAACACATTACTAAAGCCTAAAATAATTAGTTAAATTTATCTTTAAACACAGAATTTTTTTAAACTGTCCTATCTTTTTAATGCATCCTGTTTTCAGGTAAATATGAAAAATTCCTAGAATATTAGTTAAAGGCGTTATTCGTTCAACATTCTGGGCATTCCTTGCATGTAATTTATTACACACAATAACAGTTTTTTTTACCTGTTATCGGTTTTGAGAAATGGAAAAATTTCAGGGGTGTCCTATCATTTGAATGTGGAGTTACATTCCCTTACATTTAATATTTCGAAAAGGATTGAAAATTTGGGCGTCCCTCCATTCTAATGCTACTTCAGCGTATAAATATATGGGCCAGGGAACTGCAGCTCACGCACAAAAACACATATTTGTAAATCCATGAAGACAGGAAATCACAGATACATATGGTAGAACCTGTGTACACATGAAAAAATACACAAAAACACCTCTTCATGTGTTTGCCTGATCACGTGAAACAGCAAACTTTAGTAGGTAGTGCACTTTTGTTTTCTAGGGCTTACTTCTGTAAATGCATATAAAGAGCTCTTTAAGGCCTAACCACAATGTGTATATGCTCATAATAACAACCCACAATAGGAATAAGAAGCCGTTCGTTAAGTTTTAATTCCTTTCGTGAACTTCTGTCTGTACGCTCATGATCGTAGTTTGCATAAGCAAATTTCACAAATTGTGAAAATACTATACAAATCTTAGTGATGCATAAGGAAACATTCGTGATATTTTCAAGGCTTGCATATGCAAGCTTATGCACATTATGGTTAGGTCTATAAAGTGGCATTCGACTTAACCTTTAATTTTCTGCACGTTTGAAGAAACCGAGTACGCTGTTACAGAGTAACCAAAAATAATGAATGTGCATACCTTTTTTTGCAACTTTGAAGGATTGCATAGTATTTCAACTTAGGATTTTATGCATCAATAAAATTGTGACAGATGAATGAATATACGAACTCATAAATCAATTTCAAATTCATGTAAAATATTATGCATCGGCGATCTTAACTGAGAATCGATAGAAATGATAAGATCTTTCCATTGATTAAGCATCCCCGACTGCATAAAATTATAATGCAATTCGAAAATCATGTATGAATTTATGATAACGCTGATTTACGTCTTCATTCCTCGTTCGTCTGGATAATTTTTTCACATTAAATTTTTCATTTATTACTATTACGTATTTTAATACGAAATCCTGGTAGAACCGATTGTAACTCGGAGGCTCTATCACATCATCTTAAATCCCATGCTGAAAGTTTATACGATTCACGATTCATTTGTATCGTATCATATTCGCGGTAAATAGGGCTGAACAAAAAAAATTTTTTTGTATTCGTTTTATATCTGCCATCTTTCAAAAAACAGTAATTCATCAATCTATCACACTACGAAATTAGATATAACAGCGTACAATCAGACGATGATTTAAATAGTTTCAGTAGACTTAGAAGTAAATATTTATGTCTACCGTTGCTGACGCTGTTCAAAACAGTACCGGGGAAAAGTGTTGAATTGCAATGTACGAATGAAAAGGCGCCTCGCAGTATCAAATAAAAATACATTGAAAGACCTGCGCCAATCACGAAAGTTGAATTTCGGAAAGCACGTAAGATGCTTACGTATCACTGTCAATATAAAATGGGAAAGATGTTTGATTATCGCACGATGTAAGCAGTTCTGTTATCGACAACCAAAAGATCAGTATTCATCTTACATTTTCAAAAATGTAAGAATGCAGACATGTGTGATAACACTATACTCAACAGTACCAACCAATCCTGAGCAGGATTTGTCTCGACTCGATTCGATTTCGATCTAGTCAATATCGAATTAAATAATAATATATGTGACAAATCGGTCAGAGATTGATCAATGCGTATGCATTGAGTTACATATTTTGTCAGTACGATGAGAGCTGCGGAGGTACCTGCATCACTTTTCATTCATAATCATATTTCAACCCCAAATATCCTTCAATCATAAAAAATTAGGTGTGATAGAAGATATGTCCCAAACGGAGCCCTCTTCCCACGTCTCTCTAACTTTACTCCATTTCTGGCAAACTCTTGCCCCACCCGTACTGGTGGCGTGGAAATACCTCTCAATTCATCGCTAACAGCCGTAAACTTCTCACACATTCTCCTATCTACGTCATATCAATCTATTTGGGCGCCGGAGACATAGTCATTGAGAGCGCTCTGCGAGTCCACTGTTTCTTCTGGGAGATTTCAATGCAAACCATGCACTGTGGGGCTCGTCATCAAGCGACGCAAGAGGCAATGTGATCGCGGAGTGGCTGGGTGACTCTGCCTACGTCATCCTCAATTATGGCAGTCCAACAATCTAACTCCCGTAACTCTCTCACCCATATTGATCTTTCCTCCCCTCGCACCGGCCATTAGATGGCAAACGGCAGAAAGTCCTAGAGGTAGTGACCACTTCTCCATTCTTATATCTATGGAGAAGCTCTCCCGACTGTCCGTCACATTCCGAGATATTTGTCGAGCATAGGGCGGATTGGCAGAGTTTTGAGAAGATAGTTGAGAGATACTTGCAAGATAAACCAAACAGTCTGGATCCAGACAGAGAAGCAGCAGTGCTCACCAGAGCAATTCGCCTTGCAGCAAACAGCAGTATCCCACTATCTCGTCCCAGGAATAAAGCTCAGCCCCCTTGGTTCAATAACAAGGTTAGACATCTCGTGCAGTGCAAGGACAGGGCAAGGAGATATTTCAAAAAACATCCTACCACCGAGAACGCCGTCTCCTATCGGAAGGCAAATGCACTCATGAGACGGGAAATTAAGTTCTCAAAAAAGCAAGCTTGGCAGGACCTTGCTTCCAGCATAGATTCCTCCACCCCTATGAAGGATAACTGGCGCAAGGTCAGGGCTCTTTGCGGACACCCCTCGAAGGCAGGCATCACAGGCCTTAAAGTGGAGGATGATATAGTCACGAACTCGGCGCAAATGGCTGAACTCCTTGCCAAGCATTTCAGTAATTATAACAGTCGATGACCACCCTCCAATCTATCACTCTGTAAAAGCACGCTTGGAAATGCACAGACGCAGCGAACACGAGAGCATTCCCCCCTCCCCCTCGACGATCTCTTTTCTCTGACGGAGCTTAAGCGAGCGCTTAACTCCTTCCAAGGGGGGCATTGCAGGTGTGGAGTGGACAATATCGCTTTTGGAATGATGAATCAGGCTCCGGAAAGCTGGCACGCCAGACTAAAGAGACTGTTCGACCGTATATTGGCTCTGGGCAGGATTCCCATAGAATGGAAGATAGCCGAGATTCGCGCAATCCCAAAGCGAAACTCCCGCATACCCCGACCCTCCGAAACCAGATCTATTTACCTTCTTAAAACTTCTTCCAAGCTCCTGGAGAAGCTGATGGCGAACAGGTTAAGCTGGCTCCTAGAACAAAAGCTACATCCGACGGTTTGAAGCTACAGACCTGGCAGAGGAACTCAAAATCTTATGCAGGAGCTGGAGCACAACCTGCCATGCGCTTTATCTAGAGGTCAGCACACTGTTTTGCTGTCTATCGATTTAGAAAAAGCATTCGATAAATAGAACGCCGAAGCACTCCGTTCTAAAGCAACTTATAGAATAGAATGGAAGGTCGGCACTGATTTCATCAAGCTAGTAGATTCCTTCCTCACAGGCAGGAGGATAAAGGTCAGAGTAGGAGGACATTTCTCCTCGACCTATGTCCTTAAAAATGGGCTTTCGCAAGGCTCTCCTTTATTCGTGCATCTCTTCTCCACCTACATGCAGCACTCCCTGTGAACGAAACTCAGCTCAGTGCCAAGCCTCTCCTATCACATTTATGCAGACCCCGGCCTGGTGTGAAATTAATGGTGCTAAGGTTGCCATCAATACAGCTTCTATCCCCCTAAAAAATGAGATCAAGATCTTGGGTCTGTGCATTGCTAAAACACTCGACTGGAGTAGACACTACAACATGGTAGTGGACGACATAAATAAACGAAATGACCTTCTCAGAGTCATTTGTAAGAAAAATGCAGGCCCTCCGCAGCTACCCAGATAGTCAGACAGCTGATCATGGGCATGATTGATTACGCTATCACCATCTATGGATTCTTTACCAAGAAAAAATCCAGAATAACACTTCAGCCAGGCCAGAACGGCTATAGGTGCTCTACGCAGTACGCCTATTGAGATCCTGCTTATAGAAGCAGGTTTCCCCCCGTCCTAGTCAGAAGAGACCAGTTAGCTGCAAGTCTCTTCTTCAAAAATCTACACTACCCTCAAGCCCTCTTCATAACCTAACGTTGGACATTCTGTCCACCAATTGTCAGCGCTCCACAGGCACCAGATCCGGCCTATTCAGGTCAGTGGCAAACAACACCCATTCAATCCCACATCGAATTCCATGGAGGATCAAGACGAGTAAGATAATCACACCGACGCATCTAAAATAGACTCAGCTGTTGCCTTAGCAGTCACCACGGAAAATGTAAATGGACAGATACAAATCTGTCGAAAACTACCGAGGTGGTGCAATGTCTACACGACAAAACTCACAGCAATATGGGAAGCAGCTAGGTAGGCAGCCAACCTAAAAGGGCATCACGGTTATCTTCTCCGACAGCCTGTCGTCCATCAGAGCTATTCAAAACGTTAGTAAGAAGAACATCCTGGCGCAAAATGTCAGAGCGATCCTGCAAAACGACAACATTTTGATCGCCTGGTGTCCTCCATGTAGGCATACCAGACAATGAAAAAGTAGACTGCTAGCCAAACTCACTGCTACGGGTGACGAATTCCCCATCTATCCCCCCGCCAACAAAGCGGCAGTTTTACACAGTAGGAAACTTCAAAACGAGCTCAGACTGCAGGCATGGAATAACTCAAACTCGTTTTTGGCAAGCCACCACAGGCTTTTAAAACCACCAGATATGATCGACCCTCCCAGACGGATGATGATTGAGATGGCCAGGGTCAGGCTCGGGCACTTCTTCAGAGTAAAAGAACGCCTCTTTCAAAGACTGATGTCCTTCCTGTTCTTTTTGTGAAATCGTTGCGCTAACGGCGCACAATATCTTTCTAGAGTGCGGGGAATTACAGATACTACTAAACGAACGACGCATAACGACAAGACCTACTGAACTTCTCAAGTATACCAGAGAAGACACGAATGCACTCCTCCCTGCACTCAAAAAATACCTAAGAACGAACGGCTTGACTACTACACTCCAAACAACATGTAACTAAAGAATTTTTGAACGGCCTGCATCGCAAAAGGAAAACTAAAAATTGTTCTTTAAAAAAAAAAAATATATATATATATATATATATATATATATAGGGTGTTTCCCACTAGGACGTCAATAGAGCGGGAGGTGATAGTACTCACCTAGCCGAACCAAAAATTGTATGGCGGGGGGGCATATCAACCCTATGTTTTAACTGTAGCCGTTAAAGAGTTATTAACTCATTACCTACTCCGGTCACACCGAAATTAGACGATATTTTTTAAAATGACGTGCTAAGGGAACAAATTATCGTTGAGAATAGGTTTGAAAATACGTTTAGAGCTAATAACTCTTAAAGGGCTGCAGATAGCACATTGCATGTAATAGGTAAACTTAAAGAGGAGAGTCTACAGTTTACAATTTTAATAAAAAACCGTTATGTTAATGCCTTGTTGCAAAAATAATAGAGGTTAAATTAAAAAAAAAAAGGTAAGAAAATCGGAACTTTTTAGTTTAGACAACCATAATTCTTGATGGGAGGTATGGGGCTGATTGAACAGTCGTTGGAAAGGCCATAAAGTTCTGCATACAATGAGCTCTTAACGTACGCCCTGTAGTTTTTAAGATACAGGGTGTTTTGTGAAAAACTAGCTTTTTTTCTTAATCACCCTGTAAATCCTAAACGGTTGATATGCCCCCCCCCCCCTCCAGCCATACAATTTCTGGTTCGTCTAGGTGAGTACTATCACCTCCCGCTCTATTGATCTCCTAGTGGGAAACACCCTGTATACTAAACGGTAGGATAAGTAACATTGTGAGTGGAGGGAAAAAATATTTAAAAAAAAAAAAAAATGAATTATAGACTAAACTAACAATAGTGGATTACGATAATCACACTTAAGCTTATCTTATAATTTTCATGAACTACACTTTGTACATGAACTTAATAATACTAGCTAGTTTTTATGCTACTGCAACTTATAGAGCCTAGATGGCCGCGTAGCTGTGGACCAAATAACTTTATTGCAATAGGCTTAAGTTTGTCTTAAAGTTATGTAATAAAGTAATAATAATACATATCTATATATGAAAGAGTGTATCAAAAAGTCCTTGGAAATGAACACAAAAACAAATTTAATGCTATGAAAACTATTTAATTTCTCTTTGCAAGCACAAATTTCTTGTAAAAATTACACATTACCCTCACCATTGAGTCACTAAATTTTATCTCACACGGTTCAGACTAAGGGGAAATCGCTGGGGCCAAGTTTGATGAATATAACGGATGATTTGAAAGCTAGAGTTCTTACTTTTTTCAGCGAGAGCAACTTGCACCGGATCATTGTCCTGATAGAACTGAATTGCGCTCCCAATTTTCCTAGGGGTTTCTCAGTGATGAAATCCCAGAATATGGAGGTGAAAGAAAAAGAACATATTCAAATGATGACTGGATAGTCTGTACTCTTTGAAATATTTGGGCTCATTAAACTTTGCTTAAGTAGTAACTTCAAACATTAAATTATTTCGTTTTAACTAAGTAAAGTGTGTGTGTGCTGATCGGCCTTTACATGAATGGAATTTACCCTAGTAGAAAATGCTAATCGGTTTCGAAACCCCTCCCCCGCTCCTGAGGAATCCTATGTAAACTAGTATTGTTACATCTGGAAATTGCGCAGTTTTCTGATGAGTTGCGATGAACTTTTCGATGAGCATATCATAAGCGTTTTCATATTCAAAATTCATGTGCATTTCCATGAAATTATGATGAATGGTGTGTTGTAGCTGTAAGTGGTTGTAGTAAAAAAAAAACAGGGCTTTTTACTTCTAACGCGTAGTTTGAAAAAAGCATTCGTTTAATAAAGTTATCTAAAGTACTGTGAATTGTGTAACGTGAAAGCATTTTGATTTTTGAATAAGTACATATATACTATATATAGGTCAGAATGTTTTTCTTTCTAGTTCTTCATAGCCTCCTTGTACGCAGGTACCCTAAGGATCGTTTAAAACTTTATTCCCATTCTATCCACTGAGCTCTCACTGGTCAACAAAATCGAAAATGCTTGCAAAATCAGAACATGCAGATGTAAAATAAAATGATCGTGAGATATTATAATTCAACTAATTTATATCAATGTCATCATTATGAATTTATTGGCAAAAGCAGAAGCATTTCCATTATTTTATCATGATTTATTTTTATTATTTTATTTTATTATTACTTTTTTTATTTTATCATCATTATGTCAACAAAAAATAATGTAAAAACTCGTGGAAAGGATAATATATTGAAGAAAAGTAGTCCCGGGTACAGAACAGATTTCATCATTATCTTCATTCAAGGGCTCATGATGAAGTCATCGATGAAATCATCAAATCGTGTCAACTAGGGTAATACATAATAATATGTATATAGAACTTTGAAATAACGACGGTATTGGTACAAACAATAATACTATTTTATTCTACCCTGCCCAGACTATTGATTAATTTCAAAATAATCTTTATCCACAACATGTTACCATCATGGTTCGTATGGAACTATTTCGTCACGAAAGAGGTCTGTTTATTAATTCTAAAAAATTTTGATAAAAACTCCGGATGTTTCCTTTCTATCTGATTCCTCCAACTCATTCCACACAAATTACATCATGTTCATGTTTGTTTAAATTAGACCATATGCCGATTCATTCCGGAAAAAACTTTGCTGGAAGATGCAAGGCTGAAGGATTCCTGGGAAGATCACATTACAGATGTGCTGTGCATCTTTGTTTGAACAATGAAAGAAATTGTTTCAAACAATTTCATCATAAATAAATAGGCTAAGTTAATCAATTATGTACGTTTTATTTAAGTTAATCGGTTATGTACGTTTTATCTTGTGATAATATTGTTTTTGAAGTAATTAGAGTTACCATATATGTACATATAACCTTTTCAAGCAATGAATCGTTATTGAATTTTATTTTAAATACAGGTAACTTAACTTTTCTTTATTTATCAATGAATTTTTATTTTTTTATCTCCCGATTTTAGGCTTACTTAACCATTATAGTTGCGTTATTTATTTCTGTTCCTTTTAATTTTTTGTAATGTTATTTAGTATTTCAAAATAAAAGACTGAAATCACTGAGTTTTTTGCAAGTTTCTACAACCTTTGAGTAATTTTGTACACGATTGTATACACTTCAAAATTTAGTGTTATCACCAATTGCTTTTTACGAAATTTTGCACATAGACAAAGAGATGTTAAAGACACTGTGAGCAATTTCGAAATTTTACGTCGAAGAACAAAAAACCGTGACCGAAAGGGTTAAAGACAGAAGGATAAAAGATTAGAGTTGGAGGACACTTCTCTTCTAACTACACCCACGAAAACGAGTTACCGCAAAGCTCACCGCTTTCCAACCACTTGTTCAACACCAACTTGCACTCTCTTTCAACAAAACTCAGCGCAGTGCCTGACCTGTACTCTACACAGACAATAGTATGCTGTGCATCCAGCAAACCACCAGTCG
This sequence comes from Dioctria rufipes, assembly GCA_963924295.1. Classification (NCBI taxonomy): domain Eukaryota; kingdom Metazoa; phylum Arthropoda; class Insecta; order Diptera; family Asilidae; genus Dioctria; species Dioctria rufipes. Next base: position 26,076,442 of record OZ002745.1, on the reverse strand, counting down.
TGAATTCAATCCTCACTCAGACACGGAGGAAAATCTCAGTTTGGGTTAAGGTTGCCTTAAACAAGCCAGAGGCTGTGCACGTTTACAGAAGACCGAGTCTATTCCACTCCTGTCATAACCTTAAGATCGTGGGTCTGCACATCTCAAAGACTTTTGACTGGAGGAAACACACTAAAATGGTTGTAGAGTATGCCGACAGAAGAAACAATAATCTTCTCAAGAGTCATCTGCAGGAGAAACGGGAACCATCGGCTAAATCGAATGTGTGATCACAATCTACGGATTCTTCACCAAATTAAACGTTAACAAATTACAGAAGGTTAATACCGCCTCCGCTAGAACGGCCATTGGCGCTCTACGCACCACTCCCATTAACAGTCTTCTCATTGAGGCTGGCCTGCCCAACTTCCTGAAGAGAAGAAACCGCCTAGCTGGCAGCCTTCTCTTTCAAAATTCTCCAAAACCCACAAGCCCCGCTTCGTGACTCTATTGTGAACATTATACCGACACCGTGTTACACGCACTAAGTCGAGAGTTGATGGACAATAGAAGACGCTCCCACTCCCCTCAAAACAATTCCACTCGACCCTAACTCTGCAAACCCAACATCGCTCCTCCCATCCTGGAGGATCAAGACTCGAGCGAATGACAGTATCAAGACCAAAACAATGACAGCAAGAGAAAACTGCACCAAGAACTCTGCGCCGGACTCAAAGCTTACTCAGTTATCTACACTGACGCTCCTAAGTCTGGCTACAGCGTTGGCCGACTGTCACTGCCGAGAACGCGAATGGATAGACCAATATATGTATGTCGACTCCCCTTCTGACGCAATGTCTACACGGCCGAGTTCACAGTTACCTGGGAGACGGCCAAGTGGGCAGCCACCCAAAGGGTCACCACCACTATCTTTTCAGACAGTCTATCAGCTATCAAAGCGATCCAAACCTAGGAATACCATCCAAAATGACAAAATCCGGATGGGTCCCTGCCATGTAGGCATCCTAGGTAACGAAAGAGCTGACAGTCTGGCTAAGCACACAGCCGCCATCAAAAATGACAAAATCTGGATCGCATGGTATTCCGGCCATGTAGGCATCCTAGGCAACGAAAGAGCTGACAGCCTGGAATAGTTCACACGACTTCCTAGCTAGCCATCACAAGACCATAAAACAACCAGAGATAAGGGAATTCCCCAAACGCGTCATGATCGAAATGGCTAGATTCAGGCTAGGGCATTTCTTAGCCATCAAAGAACACCTTTTTAGAAGGTAACCGTGCCCGCCTGCAGTTTCTGCGACGTGAACCCTCTTAACTGCACATAACATCTTTACTGAGTGCGGGCTAACGAGAATACTCAACGAACGAGGCATCACGATAAGACCGGTGAACGTCTTGAAATAACAAAGAGGAAACAAACGCACTTATCCCTGCACTCAAACCTCTTTTCTTCCAACGGACTAACCACAAGACGATGACATACTGATCCACTCAATTTCAATATATATATATGTATATATATATATATATATATATATATATATATATACTTATATATTAGAGTTAAGAAAAAATCTCTTAAACGACGAACAATTTTGATCAATTGTGTTACAAATGTAGTATCAAAAAAGACGCCGGTGGCCAATTTGTGCATGTTATGGCCTCACAAATGCTGTAGAAATAGACGCGTTTACATCTAGTGTTTCTTTGCCGCTCTTATTACTCCGACACTATTCCCCTCAGGGCATATCAAAAGAACAACAATAATTGGTCAATGATACTATTAGAAGGTATAGAAATAGGTAAGCAACTGAATAAATGTTATGTATAAACAAATTAGCCTTCAAAAATAGACGTAGTTAAGATTAGCTAGGTAAGAATAGACATAAATAACATAAATACATTTATACGTCTTTCAAACTCAAGGAACAAAGAATCTGCTGAAAAAAAATATCTAAGACCAATTCTTATGATACCCTAGATGAATTCACCGATCGATTTTTGAAATGGTTTCTCGCATAATTTCTAGAACGGTTCGTACGACAAAAAAAACCAATTTTATAGGATTTCGTATTCTGAAGTTTCTAGTACAGTGATGGTTTTAACATGATATGTAAAAAACCTAAATTTTTATATGGAAACACCAAGAATAGGTTACCCGATTTAGTTAATTTTTTAAATTTTATTTGTTATTACTATAAAAACACAGTGTACCAAATTTCAGCACTATATCGACGCGTTCTCAGGTAGTGACCAAATACCTATATAGTGGAAACCGAAATATAGTTGCCCGATTTGTCTCATTTTCGAACTTAATTTTACTTTTTTTAAAGTCCGTGTACAAAAGTTCAGCTTTCTAAGTGAACGAGTTATCGTGCGCACGGACGGACATGCAAAAATCAAAATAACTTTAATATTATGCGTGGGTGTCCAATCCATTTTGCTCTACAATCATTATTTCCAGGTGTTACAAACGGAATGACATAGTATACCTTTTAGATTTCATGTAAGGTATAAAAATATTAGTCTATATTTAGAGGAATATTTTCAACGCAGCACTTGGCCTAGGTACTTAGCTTGAGAACAGGATTGCCGGAATAATTGAAAAGGAAAGACTTGTTGAAGAATTGGAAGGTCCTCGTGAAAAAGAGCAAGGTGCGCTTCCTGTCCACGATCAAAAAAAAAAAAAATAGGTTTTAAGTCTTCATAAATTAAATAAAATGCATAATTAGATGGCATAGGTACCGATGTACAATAATATCATTTCTAAATAATTAACTATGCACGAAAACGGCATATACTTACATACAAGCGAAACTGGATAAAATTTAGTTTTCACCGAATCCTTATTTATTCAACTCTTATTAAAAATCATAACTATAACTCGTTCTTCAATGACATTTACCAGCTTCTCCTAAAGTAAACATGGTAAAATTTTTCGATCTACCAGCCATTGCTGTCTTTATAAAGGTGATAAGCCAAAATCTCTCAACTTCGCAAAAATGTTACCTTTTTTTTAATATCAACATTAACATCGTTTTGTGCATTGTATCTTACAATAAAATAACAAAAAAGTAATCGATCGAACTACTTTGTCATTCAAACATACATATGTATACCTAGATATCCAACCCTAATTTAAATTCTACTAACGCAGTTAAGAAAATACATGTTACATGACTGCAAATAGTCAACATAATAAACCATATATACATTCGATTATAAAAAAAAAAAAGGTAAACTTGAGAATGAACCCACAAAACCGGAATTTTGAGATCACAGGTAGTTGCCTACTTCATCTTCGTCTACCTGATTTTTTTCTATTTATACCCAAATATTGATTTGATGGGTAATAATTCCACACTGAGTTGAAAGATAATTTGAAAATTGAGGCTTGTAATTTCAACCAGCAAACTATTCCCAAATCGACTAAAAGTATAATAGTAAACTAAATTCTTACTAAAGGCGACTCCTAAACTTAACTTGCTGCGCAATTTAATATGTAGTATCTGAAATCAATGGCGGACAGCTTTGTTTATTTACAATCAAAAATTGTTTAGGGAAATTTTTTACAGATAAGAATTAAATTATATCTGATCTATATTTGTCTGTTGGACCTATTAAGATTTTATTGTTTCCTTTGCTATTATATCTAAATTCCGCAACTCTTTACTTTTGTACAGTGGGTACTGTTAAATACGTAGCTTAAGAACGAGAATTTTCATATAAATTGATAGAAACTCCAAAAATGAGCTAAGTTTTAATTATTATACAGAATATCAATATACATAAATTATAAATGAGATAAAATAAATAAAAAAATCAAACTTACCTTTGCTGCAGCGTCAAAGAAATTTCTTCCCACAAGCTGCAACTTCAAGCCTTCCATTGCTCCTCTTAATATCAAATTTAAAACTTGGACGGATTGACCGTCGGTCATTTCTACCACTGCAACAAACTTAACTGTAATTTTTACGAGTTCTTCATTCCGATCCTTTGATACTAATTCCATAGGATCATTTTGAAGCTTGCGTGTAATGAAGAGCACGGTACCATCAAAAATATAACCACCAAAGTGAACACCGTGCTCTCTAATCAATCCTTTTCGTACACGCAATAATTCAATGTCTGGAGAAAAATCAACACGATATTGATAAATTGACCAAGTTGGCTTTTTGTTGCATCTGAAGTAGTTGGCCTGGACTATAACTTCTCGTCCAATTTTTCCCTTTTTAGATATACATTGGACAGGCCTTGTCTTAACAACATCATGGATTACCCTTTTACCACGCATTGCACCACGAGCCCCATCTCCAGATGTTACAGCAACTGCGTCGTAGATTTAATATAAAAAAATTAATACATACCTTGATAATTTGAATATTTATTGGTTGTCTAACCTCTTGCAGATTCTTCTTGTCCTTGTGGTCTGCGATGTACAGCTGCCCTTCCTTGCCCTTGAGTTGGAGCCGGAGCACTTGGTCTTAACAATGGAACTGTTTGTTGCCTTGGCTGAGAAGGTCCAGCTGAAGGTGTTTGTGCTTGTGGTCTACCCCAAGCTGATTGTTGTGGAGCCTATAAAAAAAAAAATAAAAATTTACATACAATCCTAATAACTTCGCACATTCAGAATAACAGTAACATTCGAATAACGCTTACCTGTTGCTGAACATGACCCTGGGGTGGCTGAGCTAGAGGCCCGCCTTCGCCAGGTTTTCGTCCTCCTGGGCGAACATTTTGTCCAGTCGCCCTGCCTCGACCACGTGCCTTTCCTTGTCCTGTCCCTTCCATTTTAAGCCCTTGATATGAATTTCAAAGAATAGATTTACCGTAACAAACTTATTTCAGGAAAAAATTGTCCAGCAGCAATATAAATTAAGAGATGCTATGAACATACCACCAGAAATTATCCAAAATTGTAATTTAATCCTTTATACCGGTTGGATCGCATAAAAATTCGCGCCGCGCTACCGAGATTAGATCTACATAGACGTATATGTATAGCTTGAATACAAAATGAAGCCCTTCTGAACAAACAAAAACCTAGGAAAACGCGCGTGATCCTATTCCAATGTTCTCATCTTCACAATTAGATAGAATAATACAAATGCAATTTACATTTGTGTTTGATATCCATGCATGAGTTCTTTTGTTTTTCTTCGGTATAAGCTTAGTAGCACTTCATTCCGAAATTTCAACGATAGAATAATGTTAGAGGTGTATTCCAATTAATATTATTTTTTAAATCACCGAGTTATGAATTATATAAACCAATACATCGTTTTTAAGTATTACTAGCTTGATTACTTCAATTTAAATTATCTAAAAACTACGTGTTTAATTTTTTAGAATATATTACTTACGCAAACATTTATCTGAATGAACTGTCAATGTGACAAGTGTAAGCTGACAATGAGCGTATCTTTTTCCTTCAAATGTCAACGCGTGCAATCTGACAGCTTATTTTTCCTAAATCATTGCAAAATTGCAATCCTCTACTTTGAGCAATAATAAACACATGGCCCTTCGAACGCTGCAGCACGAAGCGCCTAGACGTGTCTTCAGAATAATTTTGCTACGCTGTGGTTCCTTTTATGATTACCGAGATATATTGTATGCGTGTTCAAACAAGTTACAGTTTTTTATGTAAATAATAACTGTATGACAAGTTCACAGCTTGTAAAGAGAATTTGATTATTATATTATCAGAACTGCACACCCGTCCGATCAGAAATTTAACAATTTCAAAATGTTCGAAACTATTTGCTTGCAATAGTATTGGTATGCTGCTCGAGCTGCAGCTTAGAAAAGTGCAATATGGAATTTTTCTTCCGCCCGAATGCCTTTCAGCGACGAAAACAGAAGCATGCTGCAGCATATCAGCCCTAGCATTCAGAGTGTTTTGAGCAGAATAAAGATACGACCACTGTCTACATGTTGGCTTGTTTTCTTTTAGCTATTAGTTTCCAAATTCAAAAAAGCAGATAAGGCATATGCAGGTAGCTCTGTAGATTAATTTTTTTAACAGGAATGCTCAGTTAATTTTCATTCTTATTAGCTGTCATTGGTTTATGAATGAATAACTTTGATATGATTAAAACTGTATGCTATATTAATTATCATGAGTATTGATCAAAAATGTTATTTCATTTAATTTCATCTGCTAACGCACTGTCAAATGAAATAACATTTAACGATTTTAGCACCATCTGGCCGCCACACGAATTATCCTAGTTCAATAGAGAAAATTGAAATTTTTCAGTTTCCACATCCATTTGAAAATCCGTTTTTTCCCGTTGAGGGTGGGTTTTCAAGAAAATTTTTGGACCTCGGACCCCCGAAATTAGCACGTCCATATTTTGCTCCGCCAAAACGCTTCACGAGAAAAAAGCCAATTTTTATCTGGCGAAAAATTGGATTTTTTTATATCAGATTTTGGCCTGGCTCAAACGACGCAGTATCACAAATATACCATTTAAATCAAAACATTTTTCACAGTTCCCGAGAAAAAAGCCAATTTTTCACAATTTTCTCCTCCAGAAATGAATGAAGGCAGAGAATTGGGTAATACTGATGTGATAAAAAGATATTGGAGCCCATCCTTTAATTAGTTGCTGTTGCCGTCTCATAAGAGCAGTTTCATGCTATTTTTAGTGCCCTAGATATCTTATTAAAGAAGGCGCCAACGATGAAACCTTGATACGACTAGTTCACGATAACGGATTTCTAAGATGGGTATCACAATGGATAGCACATACAACTTCGACGATTTTCAGCAGGGCAAACTGCACCAGCTACAGCTAATGATCAAGATCAACGCTCTAATTTGATCCTGACCAACCTGGAATTTGATAGAATCTCTATCGGTAAACACGATTAATACTTTCAGAGATCTTTTCTCTGAGTGGATATGATGCGGAGAATAAGCCAGAATACAGAATAACCTTTTCGAAGGGTGACAGGCTAGCAGAGGACTTATGTATATATGTATGAATTGAGCTCAATTTATAAGAAAACGACTGGAATTGTCGGCTGTCCACTTCTCATAAAATATTTTCAGATTCTCAATTTGGTATTGGTAAAAAAAAACACTAGGATACCTAGCTCATAGAAGTCCAGTTTCTCAGTGCAAAAATAAAAAAATACATGCTACCCTAATCGAAGAGTGAAAGCGAACAGATTACAAAACATATCCTATAGCGATGAGACACTTCTCTCTCTTGAAGTACCTAAACACTACTACCGATATTGTAATGTCCCGTAAAACCTGGGTTTTCACGTATTACTAAGTCGAATTGGTGATTTTTCGTCATATTATGGCAAAATTAAATACTTCAATGTAAGGCACAAGCTTACAAAAGTGTTACACTTTAATTACTCAGTAGGTAAACGAAACTTGAATTTGAATGATATAATCTCCCTACACTACATCATCATCTCATTCAGCTTACAGCTGTAAATCTGTGATAATAAAAAAATGTCTATATGAAAGAATCCATTCATTGAAACTTTTTCTTCTTTCATTTACAACAAAGGATAGTTTATAAGAAAAAAAGGGACCCTTCAGATGTTATATAATTGTTGAGATAGATATAATAGATTTAGAATAAAAAGATGTTGAATACTGTCGCTTCCATAGTTATGTAGGTACCTTCTACTTCAAAAATTATATAGGATGGGAATCTGAACATACGAGAAATCGTTTTCATTCTGCTTAGTGAGTGGAACAATCCAGACCTAGATTTTCTGTTCTAACATTTTGGAATGATCAACTAGAAGCAAGCAATAGAGACAATTTATAACTATCAAAAGATCAGTTTGTTTGTTGGCATTTTCTATAACACTTCCGTTTTCATAAGAACTTCAACAATAGGTCTGATTTGAAAAATTTCTTTAGTGCATTGACCGTCAATATTTGATATACGTACTACCAGACCTTTCTGGTTGAACTTGAATCTGCTATATATGCATTCTAAGACCAGAAACTTTTTTTTTTATGCAATTGTTCAGGCTAATAGGTTTCTTATGTTTTAGTATTTGAATTAAATATACCTTTCCTTTCAATCAACCCGAAACAAATTCAAGGCCAAATAAGTACTTCTGAAGTCTCAAGCAATAGTGTCGTATGGGGAAATCTTCAGTGCCACACCAATGCGCAACTGAGCTGTTATTGGAAAATTAAGTTGATTCCCTGCTCTCTATGCATTACATTTACAGATTGCTAGTTTGTTATTGAAATCCTTTTTTATTAAAATTACATTAATCTTCCTTTACAACAGATGTCTTTTCGGAAACGTAAAGACCATCCAAGAATTTTCGGATATCTTTATTTTTCACTGTTGTTGATTGTTGGATAAGCGCTGCTGATCCTGAAACAGCTTCGATGTCATTACCCTCTACAATTAGTTCATCTTTCTGTGCTGTCGAATTAACAACTGTAACTCCTGGAGCCATTTCAACGCGACGAATATATTTTTCTCCCAAGAAGTTTCGAATTTCAATTACAGTGTTGTTTTCAGATGTTACACAGTTAATAGGAAAATGAGCGTATACAGCTCTCATTTTATATTGGAATCCCTTAGTCACACCTACATAATAATAACATATCATTAACATTTTAGATGCCTCTAAATCAATTACTTTAGTACCTTTAATCATATTCTCAATGTGACTGCATACAGTACGTACAGCAGCCAATTCCTTTTTTGTTCCGAACCATTTCTCAACTTTTAACTGGCGTTGACTAACCATGTAAATGTCCAAGGCTAAATGTTTAAAACTACGCTTAAGCACTCCACGGGGACCAGTGATTGTCACATTCCGTGACTTAACGCTAGCTTTAATATTCTTGGGGATTTTCACAAACTGATTCGAGTTGATAGTCCTCATTTTATCACTAAAAGAGAAAAAAGATTATTATAAAGAGAAATAGATCACAGTAGTATATTTCCATTCTGGTGGTAAATAAAATTAATTCATAATTTAAACTACTATTGTTAATGCACTTTTAATGAAACGTAAACATAAAAGCAGGCTTCAGATCTGTCAAATTTTAAAGAACGAAATTCCCATCCAGAAAGAAATATACATATGCGTTTCAAATAATAATATATTTCGCCATCGTATAAACAGTCATTTAACTTTATTGAAATCACCAAATTTTCGATGATTTCAAATTAAAAATATACTTTAAAAAAGGCTCACTTACACGCTTCGGCACTAACCGGAAAAAGAAATGACAGTCGAAAGTTTTCTTACATTTTTTGTTAGATGGCGTTCAGAACATGAATTTTGTGGTAGCGTTCTTCTTTTTAGCTGGGCTTCATTATGACAGCAAAGCATTTTGAATATTTCAGAATTTTAAATTTGATTAAATTTAAAATTTTTGAATTAATTTTATTTTTAAATTTAAGTTATGACTTCCCTTTTATTTTATTTGTATAATAGGTGAATAAAGGTAGAGTGTAAAATTTTAAGGCCTACATTATTTTCATCTTGAGCTATGGCTACTGCTAGAAACCACACACTTCAACTTTTTACCGATGAGAGGCATTCGAGGGCAGGAGAAATCCCGTGTAACCAAACTTCGAACGGGAACACCAGCAGCATATCAAATACTACTGCAAGCAAATAGTTCCCGTCATTTTTAAACCGAAATCTGTATTTTGTTTTACTGGCGATGATTATTTCATTCCTAGCTGGGACTGTACGTACAATCATTTCACCCAGACTTTTTTTTCTCTACGATTGACAGCACTGATCACTGACATTTTTATATTGGCACAAAAACAAATGACATCTTAAGTTGACAACAAATTAGTATCTTTTTTGCTACAATTTTCTATTAAAAAATACATCGAGTTAAATATATTTGTCAACATAGAAGGCTGGAAATAAGATGGATGTTGCCGCTCAAGCAGATTCCGTAAATCGGGATGAATTGATAATGCAACAGCAACGTCAAATTGAAAAAGAGGTTAGAAAATAGTTTGATAGTTCTTGAAATGAAAACTTTGCTTTTTGTTTATTACAGATAAGTGATGCGATACCTCTCATAAGTGAACTTCAACCAATACAAACTTTAAACAAGGAATATTCAGATGATGATGTATATGCATCCAAAGTGAAAGATTTGTGCGCCAAGTATAGGTCAATTCGCCGGACACGTCCTGACGGAAATTGCTTTTTTCGTGCATTTGCCTACGCCTATTTGGAGCATTTAATTAATAAGCAAGATGATTATATGAAATTTAAAGACTTAGCGCAAAAATCTAGAGATAAACTTGTCCAGTTGGGATTTCCACAGTTTACACTTGAAGATTTTCACGAAACGGTAATAGAATTTTTAACTAAGAAATACCTCATCACTGGAAAAAGTAAATTTTTTATTTTTCAGTTTATGGAAGTTATTCAGAGAGTTAGTCCGACTGAAAGTAATTGTAAGGAAGAACTGCATAAACTCTTCAATGAGCAAGGTTATTCAGATTATGTAGTGGTATATTTGAGGCTAATTACATCAGGGCAGCTGCAAGAAGGTGCCGATTTCTATCAAAATTTTATCGAGGGAAATTGTACAATTGAAGAATTTCGTCATCAAGAAGTTGAACCTATGTACAAGGAATCTGATCACATTCACATAATTGCACTTTGCACTGCATTAAATGTTGGTGTACGTGTTGAGTATATGGATCGCGGGGAAGGAGGCAATGTGAAAGCACATGACTTTCCAGAAGGAACTGGACCAAAGGTATATCTACTTTATAGACCAGGTCATTATGATATTTTATATCCAAATTGTTAAAAAAAAAATTCAAATTGTAATTTGTAATCTTGTAAAGATACCCTTCCGAGTTTCTTTTCAAGTACGTTTTGTATAAATGCATTATCGCAATAAAATTATATTTCAATTCTGGAAATAATTTTTCCCGCTTGAAGGTCTTACTTTCTTGAGTTATCACGAGAGGATTAACTACAGAAAGTGTTAGTTCTACCTGTTCGATCTTAAACGCAGAATTAACGAGTTGAAGCCAATTATCTGTGCGTTATGTCAGATGGTAAAAAATTAACTGAAAGATGGTACTCAATTTATTATTCTGCATGAAAATTTTTGTAAGAAATAAGCAAAAATTCTATATCCTGCTCCATATGCACACTACTATTGTAAGATAAATACTCTGGGATTATAAATTTAATGCCCATCTATCCAATATTAAGTACTAACTCAAAGGAATCGAAACGGTAACAGAGGTGAAGTACCTAACTAGACAAAATAGCTTCCGAAATTAATCCAATATTAGGTGCATTGCGAAGAAGCCCTAGGCTAAAGAATGATACAGCACTTGCTATTTATAATGCACATATATCGTCGCATATTAGATGCGGATAACTAGCGCACCAGTCAGCGCACTTAATCCGAAAAAAAAATAGCGTGAAAATGTGGATGAATAGAGCTTTCAAAGTACTGTTCAGTATGCCTTGGAGAAAAGCATCGGCGGACTTACATGCAGAAACAAAAACGCTAAGCATTAATCAAATGATATACTCTGTATAAGCTAAAAATTGCAAAAGGATTCATTAAAACAAATATACGAATCGACGGCAAAGTATTTACAGCCATCGGACGTGGAATAGAAAAATCTAAGATTACAAAAAATAATGAGTCCTTTACTGACTATATACGCGGCGATCAAAATATATAACGATGATCAAGCTTTACGTCTGCAAAACCTTATCAATAAATTTTAATAATAATAATAATTTATTCAGTCTACCGATTTTAACAATCTTACAGACAGGAAAAATTACATATTTAATATAGCTATGTATACATTAGGCAAGCATTAGTAACAATCATAGATCATTAACATAATCATAGACATCATTATACTTGAGGAACCATTAATTAATAGCTAACTTTTCACTTAGAAATATAACATAGACACATGTCAATTACAAAGTTATATCGAATATATCCTTAGCAAACATAATTAAATGTCGTTTTTGAAGAATTAATTAATAGTAAGGATTAAGGAATAATGCAGAAAATGTAAGGAGAAGCACAGGACCAAGTCGAGGTGGGAATCGAGCCCACGTCCCCAGGGATGGTAGCCAGTGCGCTTACCAACTGCGCTACCGAGAAGAGGTTCAATCATAAAATTTACTTATATTTGATGAGTCATGTTAGAATTAAAGAGATGGAGAGTAGTGGCAAAGTTAACCTAATGGCATGTTAAGGCTGTAGAGCAAAATTGGAAAATTTCTGGTGTTTTTTAGAACGAAACACGTAATTTCATATACTTTCGTCTTTTGCATTAATGGGGACAAAGAACTTGGCTATGCACTATTGTAGTGCAACTGAGACAATGAGTTAAAAACAAAAATCGAGAGAACGTAGGATTACCCGAACCTCAAAATTTTATTAAATTCCTCAAAATGCTTTCAACCTATTCATAATAATGTACATCAGGTCACACTACCTCTCATTTTTAAGAAAAAGATAAATTTCGCTTTGGCCCAGATGCTGAAAGGAGATGTAAAATTCCTCTCAAATGAAATTCTCATTTTTCCCGAAAATATCAGAGAATCCAGCATGACTTCTCCCACTTAATCTCTTCATAGCAAAACGAATGTAAACAGAAATACGTGCTGTTCAAATATTATAGGATTACAACAACAACATGTTTCCTTTTACAGCAACAACATTTGTCCAAACCAATATTTCATGAAAACCGGTTTTCACAAAAGCACGGGCGTGTAGATACTTCTATCATACTGATTTTATGAAGCGGGAAAAAAAATCGCTAGGAAGAGTAAGATCATTGCCATCGTCACTGTGCGACATATACTGTGACTGTGCCGACCGGGCAAGGCAGAAATGTACTATTAAACAACTTTTGTATAAGCTGTCCTAAGAGAAACAAACGAATTGAATCAAAATGATACAATTAGCATAGACGACGTGTATAATAGCGTAGTATGCAATTGGTTGAAAAATAATGAAAAACTGTATTCTCGATGGACACGAAATTCACTATCTGGTGCTGTTCAGAAAGCTGTTGATGCTATTAATAACAATTCCTCGATATTGTCAAACTTTAAAATTACCATTTTAGTACCTACATACTAATTTTACAATAATTACTGTTATCACTCGTTTCAGATAATGAATCTCAACAAATAAAATTAGCTATACACCTGAGCATTCCTCTATGTAATCAAAAACTAAGACATTTTTGCCGCTAAATCATGCGTGAAATAATTTTATATTAGAAATAAAAAAATTGAGATGAATTTAAATTTTATTATAAATATATTTTAGTGTAATTCAGCCTTAGAAATTGACCCGAATAATATAAAAGTATTATATAGACGAGAATTGACCCGAATAATATAAAAGTATTATATAGACGAGGCCAATGTTATTTATCAATTAATGATACAGATAAGGCTCTAGAAGGTACTACCAACGAGTTTCTTTTTTGCTGCCGCCATTTAAATACAATGTTGCTTTGAGTTCCCTGCGGACTTTACCGCGAGGACTGAGGGGAATGACATGACATTGTCCGCAGTTCTTCTCCGTAGAAGCTGTAAGAGTCCAGCTATGAAATTCTTTCAAAAGTGAAAAGAATCTTATTAACGGGGTTATGCATAAACTGCGCTTAAAATAATTATATACTGTTTATTTATTTTTACACATACATAAACAAAAAACCTAACAATTCTCCAAAAATCGATTATTAAAATATTATCTTTTTTCTAAATGCTTTTCAATTTTCATTGAATATAAATTTCCGTGTTATCATGAAGTTTTTTAAAGTTTTGACTCAATATTCTCTCGTAATAGGAAAGTGTTATCTAGTCAATCCTGGGAACAGACGGCCATAGCCTCGCTTTTCTCGGCTAGAAGTTCCTTTCCAGTAATTTCCAATTTGGATTTAGCAAAATCATCGACCTGTAATCCCTGAACAATTTTCCATGATTTGTTTTTAATTTCAACAGGAAATGAGAATACAACATCTTTAGGAGCCCCATAGCTTCCATCCGAAATGACACCCATTGAAACAAATTCATTTTTTTTTGTGCCACACCACCAATCGTGCATATGATCACAAGCAGCTTTAGCAGCTGACATAGCTGAAGACATTTTACGAGCAGAAATCACTGCAGCTCCTCGCTTTTGCACAGTTTCAACAAATTCTCCTTGTAAATACTTAGATTCACCCACAGCATCCCATACAGATATCTCCGCACTACTTCTTATTACAGTACCATTTCTTGGATCAGGGAATTGCGTTGATGAATGATTGCCCCAAATGACAATATTTTTTACTGTATCGACGGGAACATTTAATTTAGCTGCAATTTGTGCCGTAGCACGATTTTGATCAAGTCGTGTCATTGCACTGAAATTTTCCTTTGGAATGGACGGAGCGTAATGGGAACAAACTAATGCATTAGTATTTGCTGGATTTCCAACAACAAGAACTTTTACATCTTTTTTGGCATGTTGATTTAAAGCCTGTCCTTGAACTTTAAAGATTTTTACATTGGCTGAAAGTAAATCTTTTCGCTCCATTCCCTCTCTTCGAGGCATTGCTCCCACTAAGAAAGCAGCAGAAACATCTTTAAATGCGACAGCTGGATCTGTTGTTGGAATTACTTCGGTTAATAAAGGCAATGCACAATCAGCCAATTCCATAACTACTCCTTCAAGAACTCCCATCATTTGTTGTATATCTAGCAAATGAAGTGCTAAGGGTTGATCTTTTCCGAATACTTCGCCTCGGGCAATCATGTAAAGGAGAGAATAAGCGATCTGTCCTGCAGCGCCAGTTACTACAACACGAATTGGTTCAGCCTGTAAATATAGTTTATATAAAATGTAGTTCAATAAAAGAAATGTGAACAAGAATTGTGAAATATTAAAATACTTAAAATATACTTGCCGAATGAATTTTAAACTATAATGAGCTATTATTTTAGTACACAGAACGATTTTGATCAAAGGATTACGTATAGTGACACTTACGCGACTCAGTCCTTACTTAAATATATATATAAAAAAAAGCACTACTTTTCTTCTATCTATCTAAATTTTGGATGGATTCATCGAGTTAGCCAAGGCATTATTAGTTATACCCACAACTAATTATCAAGAAACGTTAATTTTTTCTTTGTCTCTACGACGCTTGAATTTTATCAAATTATTTTTAATTTAAAGGAGCCATTAAAATTTGTTGTTAAGAAAGCAATGCGGAGAGCAAAGCTTCCTTACAGTTCTATGCAAGAAGAGGGAATTTCTGGTTTGAAAAAACAATTCATCACGAAAAGTACTAATTCTTTCAGTAAAAAAGCAGTATACAATAAAAGATTATAAAGAATTAAGTTCTAATCATCCAATTTATAATTCTCGGCCATGTTGTAGTTGTAGCGAAATTGAAAGTATCAACTTTTTCTGTGTGAAAACGACTTGTTATTGAAGGGTTGACAGGGATGACTTATCTTTTTTTGATTCTCGAAATCGCGTATCTAATGCTTATTAGAAATGTACTAGGAACGTAATTGAAAATTTCGTCCGATTAAGTCAACACCTTTATCCCTTCTTCACTTTGTCAGACTACAATGGCGTTGACGACTGTTAACCACATTTCTGATGATAAATACATTCGTGCTGACTGCCACTTAGACGATTTCATCCATTAATCATCCCTTCGTATAGGCGTGCTTAAATTTACTACTAATACCTTCTCTTGAGAGCAGTGATGTGCCTCAAGGCGCTTATCAAATGTTTTTCAACGAAATAAGTCTATGTGAAGACGCCTCCCAGCCTTGGGATAACATCAGAGATGTAAAGAATAGAGCTCTTAAAAAAATAACAAAATAAGTGATGAGAATCTTTGTTGTTAATATGTATAAACCTACAGAATATTTATAATCAGATATAGGTATATTTGTACTATTCCTATTATAACGAAAGCGCTTTAATTTTGAAGGAAATGCCTTCTCCTAACACGATTTTAGTAGGTAGATAATACTAAATCGTGCATACAGAAACCAAATTTTTTCGTTTGATTTACAATAAGAGAACTTTGACCTACGGAAATTACACAAACGTCATTGCCTATTAGAGAAGACTAGAAATTAATAATTTAATATACAAAAGAATTACAAATACAACACAATGGCAGCAGGAAATAAACTTCTAAATGTAGCTAAAAATAGTACACGTAGAACGTATGTATGCATGTGTATCTACAAAATGATCCTGCAACAAGTCTCCAGAAGTATCCTTTTCTCAAGGGCACTTGAAGAATGTTATGTAATAATATTTTGTGTAAATTTTTGTCTTCAGATTTATTTGATATCATAAAGGTCAAATGAAAGTTATGAGATGCTTATGAGCTACTTTAAAGATTGACGCGACTTACCATTATTAATTATTTCAATATCTGAATTCACTTCAGATTCCAATAAATTTGTCAACAAAACGACTTATGATAACTTGATGAAACTCCTTCAACCTTCCAAATGGGAAAATTACTGCATGAACTCTGATGATATGATAATCTTCCAAATTATCTCCACGCCGGGCATTAAT
The DNA here is from genome assembly GCA_963924295.1 of Dioctria rufipes. NCBI lineage: Eukaryota > Metazoa > Arthropoda > Insecta > Diptera > Asilidae > Dioctria > Dioctria rufipes. Next base: position 26,059,845 of record OZ002745.1, on the reverse strand, counting down.
ATCAATTTGAGTAGGTTCGTTAGTGTAGTTTGGTTGTTGTGTCAAATGGACTAGACTACGCTATTCAATGGACTACGCTCATCCGCTGTTTCCACATGCATCCCACAGATGCAAGATTTGTCAAAAAATCATGCTAAATTTTGCACGAGAGATTTTCTGAGTTTGAACGAGAAAAAAAAAATGCTCGGAATGCGTGTGGGGAAACAGAAACAGGACTTTGACGCCGGCATTAATGGCTGGATCAATGCCAGAGTAAACACGCAGCTAACTGTTAAAAAACGCAAGAAATAAAGTGCTGCCCAGAATGAAATTGCCGCGACTGCGTTTAATAACAATTCAATGCAATTTTCATATTTTCAATATTGTGCTTGTGGATATTTTTATATTGTTAAAACTTGTGCGAATAATAAGAGTAACATTTGAAACATACCGCAGCTCAATAATTAAGTTTACATTACAAATTTCATTCAAAACAAACGTTTCCTTCAGCTGTCAAAAATTTTCAATCCGGCACTTGCGTAAAAGTTGAAAGTTGACTAACCTTCTTGGGGTAACTGCGTTCACTGCCACCGAAATAGTGACTTTTTGTCGACTACGAGTCACTACCAAAAACTATTTTGCGTTCACTCTGCCAAATTTTGACAGTTAACGACTACGCTCGACTACGACTATCGCTCACTCCGCACTTTGAATGTACCAAATAGTCGACAGCATTCGACTACGGTCAGGAGGATAGTCGATTGTAGTCGTTTTAAATCATTTGACAGAACTACATTACGCAACGACTACGCTACGCAAAGTGGCAGTGAACGCACTCACTGTGTGCGCATTAATGTATTTCAAATACATTCAACTTTTGCGTGACCATTTCTATCCGGCATTGATTCGTTCATTCTGTTCCAGCGGTAATACTTTGGAATGGAAATTAAAAACAGATTCAACAGTTTTCGGATGAGTAAATTACAGCAGACAACAAAGAATAGCACGTTTCCGTGGCAACGATTATTCGGTTAGATCACTGACTTATAACAATGGACTAAGCGTATTGCCATTTTCCTATAGGAAAGAATGGAACAAATTTTACAGTACTTAGATGACCAACCAGCAATTATAATTGTATAAACTCCCAAACTAGCACAACATAAAAAAAAATAATAATCCTAAATTAAAAGAATCTCTTTCGCCCTATGGCAGAGTTGGAGCTACCAACACAAAATATTGCTTACTGAACGTTTACTCATGCCATTTGATGTATTTATGTTGGCTGCAGATTCAGCACCGCAGAAAGAATAAGGTAAAGATAGTGTTTACCATGCGCCGTCTCTCTTGCCCATACGCAGGATTCAGTTAAGAACAACTTTTGAAAATTAAAGTCAGAATTTGAAGAGTGCTTATAAGCTATTAAAATATCACTTGGACACAAGAAAATATATTTTTTTTATTTAATTCGATTTACAGGTGTAAAATTTCATCTGATTGTGTGAGTTTTACATATTTTTTTTGTGTGTGTTTCCTTAATAAATGTTTTTCTATTCCATTCTAACTAAATGCTGTTAGCCCGAATGTTCAGAAGGTATGTATATACCTACCAATGCCCCTTTTTAATACTAAAAAGAAGAAGAAGAGTTAATTAATTGCGAGAATGTCAAATTGTGTTGTGAATTGCAGTGCAAAGTTCGCGATTTTTAAAGTTAATTATCTCGGAAACTATAAGTTTCCGTTGAAAATAAATTGGATATTCGTGATTTGTGCATAATTTGGAGCATGTGGACAAAATTAAAAAAAAATCTGAGCGTTTTCCTCACACTTGTGTTAAACATAAACATCCATTTATTTGAGCACCCATGTCAAAGGCACGCAGAGCGCTGGGCACATCATAGCAAGTTACATTAGTAGATACACATTACAGCAAAACGAAACATAAACAAGTAAGAGCATATTTTTTAATTTTTAATTCTTAATATTCATGCTACTATCTGTGCTGTTATTGGCCTCACCAATACCTGTAATAGATCCAAACTATCAACTAATGATTAATGACTCAATTTGAGGAATAGATATTCTATTTTTATCAGTATAAGCTGTTTATTTAGGCTAACTGATTCTTGTTTAATAATATATTGTTTATTTTGCTATATTTTATATAAACTGTTTGTCATACTCTGTAATATCGTAGAACCCAGCGTTATACGCTGCTTTAAGCAGGGGTTTATAAATAAATACACTTTGATTTGATTTGATTTAGGCTTAGAGCGTCCATAGTAGCTAATTCATTAAGAATAAACAATATTAAAAATTACAGCAAAATATAATATTTATAGTGTGATTTACAGTTTGATATAACAAGATTACAATACAATAGCAAAATAGAAAGACTGAACAGACCAGTAGTAGGGGATTTTAGCAACTAAGCAATACCTATAGTAAAGGTAACTAATGACTACTTAATGCTGAACTTAAAAATAAACTTAACTATATACATCAGATGACATGAATCATCTCTTATTAGAGGTAAACATAGCACATTTAGCTTGAATTGGTATTAGAGGATATAGCAACTAGGTTATACCTATAGTATAGGTAACTAATGACAACTTAAGGTTGAATTTAAAAGTAATATTAACTATATACACCAAACTACAAGAGTCATCCCTTGGTAGAGGTAACACCTGAACATTTAACTTTAACTTCAGATTAAACTTAAATATGTACATCGACTTTATATATAGAAGAACCATCCCCACGGCTTTTGCTGCTTTTACATTAGTTGTAAGACTGACTTGTCTTTATTTGACTTGATTTGATTTGATTTAGTTTGGTTATGCAGTTAAACATATCGGGCAGAGAAAATAAACAATATAGAGAGAGGCCCCTCAGAGTAAATTTAGTTTTATGCGGTTCTGATGAATCAAATAGAATTAGTACTAAAGGGGGGTTGGTTGATGAGTGACGTGAGAGAGATGGGGTTATAGAAGGTATTATAGGAGTTTGCAAATTCTACCCTGCATTCAGAAAGTCGATAGCCGCTGACCTAAATGAGTTTAGTGAGTCACTGCCCCTGGCTTCATCAGTCATCTGATTCCAGATGGTCGCCCCACGCAGAAAAGGAGACAAGCGGGCACACGTGAGCCACGCTTAAAGCCGAAAACATATCTGGCGCAAGCCATGAAAGCACGGCCCAGTTTATCGAGGTTGCCGCAGGAGATAGGAAACAGTACCACGTCTGCATAGAAGAAATGTGGTAGGATCAGAGCAGAGAATAGTCTAGTACGAGTGGCCCCGTCTAGGTGTTGTGACGCTGCATAGAGTGAGCGCAAACCGTAATACACTCTAGCACAGATTTTATTAATCTGTGGTTCCCATGTCAGACCAGGATCCATGAGCAGGCCCAGGTTGATCACCGCATTTGCAGATAACTCGATATTGTGTCCTAATAAATTCAATGCTGGAAAGTCTGAAGAATTGGACCCATTCGATGGACGAATGGAGTAGATAATGGCTTGTGTTTTAGAATGGCTTGTGTTTTAGTTCCAAAGAAAGAGTTCCAAAGAAAGATCACAGAAACGTAAAAAGCTGCTGGCGCAAACTGTAATCACAGAAACGTAAAAAGCTGCTGGCGCAAACTGTAATTAAATTCTAAATTTCCTGTAATAATCGAGGATAAATATATATATGTATATATATTTTTTTGTACATTCTCAGTTGGGGCTTTCCAGTGTAGAAGAACTCAAAACATGTTTTAGGAACAGCCGAGGAAACTTGCAGTCAAAAAAGAAATCGAGACGAAGATGATGATTGTCCGCCCGTAACTTCGAAGAAGTCACAGGCAGAGAATTTATTTTACCGAGATTCATCAACTTTTCTGAAGGTAATTTTCGTAATATTTTACTAAATGTTTACTTACTTTCAACATTCATCCAGGGAACGCAATCATCAAATCCTCATAATGACTACTGCCAACATTTCGTCGATACAGGACAATGACCTCAGAATTTTATTCTTGATGTAGGATTGGCTGATAGATTTGAAGAATATCCAAAGCTAAAAGAATTGAACAGATATTTAACTCTGCTTGAATAGAATTCGCTGATGAGAATCTTCAATATGATAAAATGTGTGGTAAATGTTTTAAGCAAAAATATGTACTTTTTTTAGGTCATGTAAATATATAGCTGTTGGCGTATAGGTACTATGGGCTGCTTAACTTTCTATTTCATGTGAGATCAATTGTTTATGCTAAAAAAAGTTCTTATGCCGGTGCCAACATTGAAAAAAATGATTGACGGGGAGTTGAAAAAATGAGCGCGCAGCTCGAAAAGCGATTATAATAAAACGTTTCGCATTTCTGCTGCACATCGTTTGAATATATTGCTTCTGGTAAAACAAATTTATCAGTAATAACCTTGAATAACTAATTTAAAAACATTTATATCGACCCACTTATTTATTTGTTGTTTACAGTTCTCTCTCAGTTGGTACTTGGTATTTAGACCGAAAGAGTCAGCAATATAGAAGTGAGCCCACTTTTTGCAATGCATTTCTCAGTCCACATTATAAATGTCAGAGGTGCATGTACACCGGCCTTTGTATTTTAGAATGCTTCACCTCTGTTTGGTCCAATAGGCCTGACTTACAATTACGAATGATTTGTCAACTACGACTTGATTTTCAGTCGAGGTCGACGCTGAGGTGAAATTTGTAATTAAATTAAGCCTTCAACTGCTTGAACAAACCAGAAGTGTCGTGCCGTGCCGACTCCGGCTGCTGTACTGTGATGTGATTAAATAGAAGTTGGCCGCAGCCGACACCAACTTTGCAGTTTGAGTAAAGTCGAAGTCGAAGTTACAATTGTATCTTGCCACATGTATTTATCATTTGGGCATACTCTCAGTCGACTGATCAGTCGTAAGTGCAATTCAGACCTTATGCATCTCTATAATCAGTTCAGCTTCAGTGTCTGTCAGCCGCAGTCTCCTCTTTCTCATTTTGCAGGCAGTTTTGTTTAATTACACAGTTAGTCTACCTACCTACTTAAAAAGAAGTTGTAAACAGTCCTAGATACTATTGTTATTATGTATTTTAAATATTTGCGGAAATACAGTGTAATTCTATGGATAATTTTTTAGAAGTGTGTGTACGTTTCTATAAGAAGGAAATTTTCATAAAACATTATTTGCCTTTCATTCTACGAACGCAATCGGATTGGTGTTTCATAGTGTGAGTACAAAAGTTTATTTAAGTCAAATAAGATTTGTTAATTTTGTACTCTATTATTTGCGATTTATGGTGAGAGAGAGAGAACACAATGCAAATACGATTGTGTTCTCTTTTTTGACCACAAACCCATTCGACTATTGAGTGATTGCTCCACGTGGAGTACTACTCGAAACTCGTCAGCAAGCATTCTCTTATTGTATCGTCATATTAAACAATAGATGGCGCCAAGAGTATCGAAATTAGAAAATTATCTGCTATGAACAAAAATATTTACTGCCTTCCTTTCCTTATAAGCGAAAAATTGTCCCTTGCTAATGCTTACTTTTTCTGTTTTTCTTAAATCATTTTCAAAACTCTCACTGCTGGAAATATTTTTACAAAACCTAGGTAGGTTATCAACATTACCGAACAGGCTGAGATTATGTACATACATAATAGGTAGATAGACAGACATTTGTACATAAAAATTGCAATTTCCAATATAATAATTTTTTTTTTTATGTAAATAAGTCTCTTTAATTTTTGGCTCTCTGGCTCTTTTAAAAATTCCTTAAAACTAATTGGCAAAAGGCACAAAATTGTAAAAAAGACACTAGCTAAACTAACTTACAAACAGTCAAAAGGGACAATTAAAACAAGTAATACAATAAAAATGACACACAAAAAGGAAAACAAACAAGACAAAATGCTCAAAAGAGTCTAAAAACGGTCACAAGAATTTTGAAAAAGATCTAAAGTTTAACCAAAAAATTTTGAACCAGTCCCAATTTTGACAATTAGGTAAGTGGCAGTTCCAATGAGTTCCCAATTTCCAAAATAAACTAATAAAAATGTTCCTAAACGAGCGAATTTAAACAAAAAATTTTTGCAATTTAGCACCGAGACCGAAACCGAATTAAAAACTTAATAGCCGAACGAACGAAAAAATTTACGCGATACCGTTATAGAGTCCCGCGAGGGCAGCCTGTAGTATCATAAACCTCTACAAACTGCCCTCATCATCCCTCCAGCTGAGCATCTCTAACGGAGCGCTTATCCTTCCCACAGCACTTGCAACGGTTCCAAAGCGAGGAGAAGCCCCGTGGACTAGAGTTGCAAATGCTGTGGCCTGATATCACCAGCGAAGGACAAGAGCGCCGTCCTGCACTGACGATAGTGGCTGCCATGTGCAGTTGAATGTGTCTGCGTTCGTTGCCAGATATTCGAGACGTAAACGTCTCTTCAATCTGTCAACGAAGTGGCGCTTAAGTGCTTGTGCGTGGTGTTGTGGGTCAGTGTTCTGATTCCCATCTCCGGCTCTCATGTAGTACAAGTGAATTGTAGATTTGGCCAGTGTCAACACAAAGCTAATCAAACAATTCCCCCGACTACAAACCTTTGGTCCCCATAGAAACGATGTCCTAGTAATGCTGAAATTCGGGTGGATCAACTGACACATATCGCGCACCAGTTCCATTAGACTCTGCAAAGCTGGACAAGTGAAGAACCTGTGAAACAAGGTGCCTTCACCAGAACAAACTGTGCAGATCCTCTGAACCCGCCGGTCGATATGTGACAACTGATTAGGATGCATAAGACTGTGATGCAGCAATTTGAATGCTACATCAGCATCTTTGTAACTAGAAGGATAACTGTAGACTACTCTGCAAGTTATCCCTCCCATCACGCCCATATTCACCCCGAGGTGTGTTCGCCATCTGTTGTATCCTGTGTACTCCGGAGGTCTTATTGACATAAGCACGTCACGGAGCACACGTGTTGTAAGTGTGCTGAAAGGTGTGTGAGGCGGTCTGTCCAGAACGAAAGCATCTTCCAACTTAGTGCCAGGGTCACTGGTCCCAAGTTGGCGAAATCTCTCCCGCGCTGAAGCCGCCAGGTCGTGTAGTTGTGGAGTGTTCGTGTTTATTCGACAGTTTCCAGAGATATCAATAATATCTCCGAGAACTGTGAGTGTATGCGTGTCAGCTTCAAAACCTCGAGCATTACTGAACACTGAATCTATTAATTCAGGATTAAACCTGATTGGAATCGACGCGAATTGCGTGTACCGCAGAGCATTCCACTTAAGGTGAAATGCTGGCCTGATTCTGCCCCAGGTCTGAATCGTTGAGATTAGATCCTGTGGCCAGTCACGAGGATAGGGTGGTCGAATAGAGAGCAGGTAGTAATACTCCCCTATGCCGATCCCTCCCAGTACATTCACCCACAGTTGAGAAATTAAGGTGTCTCTCTGGCAAAACACTCGTTGGAATGCACGCACTTGGAGACACCTTGATTTCACAACCAAGTTAGTGAGACCTAATCCACCTATCTTGACTGGCAGACAGAGCGTGCTTTCAGCAACCCATCGTCTTCCGCACCAAAAGGCGTCTATCGCTTTTGCTTGAAGAAGACCTACGAAGCCTTCATCAAACGTCTCAGACTTTAGCAGATGAACGATGGACGAGGTAATTAAATAGTTTATCACGACTGATCTTCCCATTAGGGATAGTGGAAACAGTCGACTACGCCATGAGTTAACAGCTCTAGAGAGTTTCTCAAGAGCGATGCGGCTATTATTTGATTTACTCTCGCGTCCGATATACACACCTAAATACTTCAGGCAAGTATTAGTCCATTGGATGTTCAGTGGAGTATCTGTACGATCTCTCCACCTTCCACACCACAAGCCTTGACTCTTGCTAAGGTTGATTTTAGCGCCCGCTATACGTTCGTACTGTTCGAAAACAGCACGAGCGACCGGAAAAGCTTCATCTCTTGTCACGAAAATAGAAAGGTCATCCGCATATGCCAACATAAGAGGCCTCACATTGGTATATGGTAGATGCACTGAATATTGTCCGAGCATTCGACGAAGATTCACCAGTAGCGGCTCCAACTAAAGATCATAAAGCATACCTGACAATGGACAGCCCTGTCTGATACCTCGATGAAACGAGATAGGAGCCAGAACCTGTCCTTGATGCTTAATCAAAATCGCTGAATCTCTATACAGTTTCCCGATGATATCGAGCCACCTGGGCGGGAACCCAAATGCCTCGAGAGCAGTCAGGAGATACTCGTGCGAGACGCTATCAAAAGCCTTTTGCTGGTCAAGAGAAATCATGGCCATTTGTGTACCTGTCTGTTCATGGTAGGCAAACAAATGTTTGGCTACCGCGATGTTGTCGTAGATACTACGACCAGGAACACAATAGGACTGTTCCGGGTGTATTACCGAAGCAATCACTGAGCGGAGTATCGCCCCTAATGCTTTGCAGACGATTTTGTAGTCAACATTGCATAGGGTTACTGGCCTCCAGTTCCCCATCCTCTGCAAATCTCCTTTCTTTGGAATCAATCGCATAACAGACCTCCTCCAACTAGAAGGAAAGTCTGAATGTGTCTCAACCGCCGAATTGAAGACTTCCAAAAGGTCAGGAATTAATAAATCCCTGAAACGTATGAAGAATTCTGGAGTCAAGCCGTCATAACCAGGTGAAGTGTGTCGCCTTAGATCCTTTGTCGCATCGATCATATCCTCCAATGGGATTACTGTATCCAGGATCTCCTTGCTGTCTTCAGAGAAAGTGGGAATATTCTCAAGAAATTCATGAGTGGTCGAGGATGTTGTCGACGTCGATTCAGAGTAGAGACTACTGTAATAGTCTCGAATAAATTCTGATAGCTGTTGTCCGTTGAGGACTTGTCCAGATTCATCAACTATCGATTCGACTTCACAAGAAGCAGTACGTCGTCTAGTTGCCTGAAAGAAGTACTCGGTTGGAGAATCGCCTTCCCTCAGCCAGCGTGATTGGCTGCGCAGCACAAACTCCAAGCTGTGCTTGTAAGTTTGTGTTGCCAAGCGTTCCTTTATTCTGTTAAAATAAAGAATCAACTCCGGCTGAGTTGGGAGAAGAGCTGCCACCCGAGATACTTCGGCCGACAAGCTAGAAGCTTCATACCCACTTCGATTGAAATTCGCTTCGATAAAAGATCGAATTTGGAGCTTTCCAACATCCCACCATTGACTAAGAAGAGGAAAGTCACCTTTCCGCTCTTGCCAATCGTGCCAGAATTCAGTGAATTCATTGATGAACTGCTCGGAATTCAACAAATAGTTGTTGAATATCCAGTATGCAGTTCTTTTTTCAACTAGAGTGCTGGTTGCCACTACAAGAAGGTGATCGCTAACGGAACACACTTCATGAGTGACACCAACGAAATGTTCTAGTATTCCAGGTGAGACGTAAAGTCTATCGATTCTGGAGCCTGCGAGACTTCCATGGATATTTCGCGAGACCCTCGTGTATGATCTAGTCGTAGGATGCATCCAACGATAGATATCCACGTGTCTGAAAACACGAACAAAATTCCTCAACCGAGTAGCATTGACAGAGTTGAACTCAACTCCGGAATGCTGATCCATTGAGGGATTTAGCGTGCAGTTGAAATCACCTCCGAGGATAGTTTCGCCACTAAAATTCACCAGACAGGATTGAACACTATCAAGAACTTGTCTTGTAATGTCCTGGTCATGAGGAAGGTACACGTTTACTACCTTGATATGTTTGTCTTGAACGACAAAGTCCAAGGAAGAAGCGAAGCCTGGGAAGATATCTGTATAGACAGGAGACGACAGTGTGAATTTGTTGGATACAATGATTGCCACCCCTGAGCCTCGGCGAGGCGCAGGTGTGGCAAACATTGCATAGCCAGTGTGTAGATAAGCATAGCGCTCAAGGTGTGTATACGTGTCTTGTGTAAAATTCGTCTCCTGCAGAAGTGTAATGTCTATATCGAACATTTTGGCATGCTCGATAGTACTGTGTAGTCTTGTATGAGCACTTAAACCCCCGGTGTTAAGACAGCCTATCTTACACATTCACAGAGATAAGAAGCTCAAACGATGATGGTACGACGTCTATTGACGAGGAGAATCGACCAAGCGATGCTCCTGTATCAACTCCTCCACCCTCCTATGGAGTCGATCTAACCGAGATATACCGTTGTAATTCCCCTTCTTCTTGCACTCCTCTTGTAGGAGTAGAAGTTGGGGAAGTAGCAATTCCGGCCTCCCCAGCTCCTCCACAAGAATACTCCAGATTTTACCTGAATTCTTCTTGTACAGGAGCCGGGAAAGAATCTTGGAGATCTTCTCCCTAGGAAGGGTTTCCATCCCCTTCGAGACCTCAAATTGGCTACCAGTCGAAAAGGTGCTACCACACGACTCGTAGCCACTGAAGCTCGAGAGACCAGTCTCATCAAAACCGGTCATATCGCAGTCCGAAAGCTGCTCGAGAGACACTTCCGTGTCTCTCACAACAACCTTCGAGCCGCGAGCACCACTATCGTCCTCCTCCGAGTGGGGCCGTTTTGACGCGACTGGCTTTGCTGGCTCTGGAGGAGGCAGCATCACCCGGTCCACCTTCGTCTTCCTCCTCGTCCTCCTTTTTCTGCCTACATGGCTAATCGACTCCTCGTCAGAAGTAGCCATGCTTTCACGTGCCGACGTGGCGCCGTTTACAGCCGTAATAATTTTTGCCTCAGGGACAATTTCAGGCACTTTAGCCACTGGCTGCTCCAAGATAGCAGGCTGAGTGCTGGCAGAAAGTTCCTTCTCCTTTTGGAAGCGTACATCCCTTATTTAAGGTAATGGACGCCTCCCGGCTGGTACCGAAGATACCCCGCCCGAGACCCTCGTCCCCAATTTTTAAGGGAATGGCACGAACGTTGCCATGAACCTTCCCAAATCTCCCTAAGAAATTTAAGAGGTCTTCATGGCTCGCTCGCATAGGGACCCGTGAAAAATAACCCTTGTGGGCTTTTCCCTGAGTGGGAACGGCACAAGGTGTCTACCATCCGCCACGATGCCCTCAAGCATAAGCTTGGTAGAACTCTCGAGGGTCGTGGTGTACACCTCAACCATTCCCCCAGCTATTATCCCCATGGAAAATAGCTGCTCACGGGAGATGACCTGGAAGATCGCTTTTAGGTATGCGCTCTGAGGACACCTATTGATGTGCTCGAGCTGCATACCGTAGCTCTCATCCTGCCATCTCCCGTCGAAAAAAGCCTGAAGACCCGCACCGGTCTTAGGCCGAGGCTTACCTGCGTCCAATGGGGCTGGACGAGGAGTGATGCCCTTTCCTAAAATTTCTAAAGCTGAACCCTTCGTGAAACTGCCACTTACCTGTTGGGCATAAGAGATCCCTAACTCTACTGTTGGGGATCGTGGTGCTGCTGCTGGTCTTGTTGCTGATGCCTGTGGCTTCAGCTGCTTCGAAGCATTTGCCTTCCCTGCAGAAAGCGGTGGCCTCATGACAAGACCGCTAGGCTTTGGCGCTGAAGCCGACGCCGTTTCAACGACTTCCTTCAGCGTTGGACGTTTTGGGCTTGCGCCCCTCTGCAGTTCATTTTCCAAAGCTGCAGTTACCGATGCTGCAGAAATAGCTGTAGTGTCCGAGGCTGATGCTCCAGGTTTTTCAGGGACAGCGGCCTCTGTACTTCCTGCAGTCTTCTCCGACGGAATTGGCTGCAGTTTCTTGGCCTCTTCAGTAGGGCCCTTGATGGCCTTTTCTGTGGGCCCTCTTGACATTTGTTTAGAGGAGGAGGAAGAAGCCTTCGTATTCTTCTTCCTCCTTCCGTTTAGTTTGAGGGGATCAACAGTCCCCCCAGATTCGTTGCTGCTCGAGCTCATTGTGAGCACGGCAGAGTAATTTAAACTTACTTTTTATTACAATTTTTATTCTTTTACTTCTGTCGAAAATTATTTATTAATCAAAATATTCCACTTTTAATTTGCACTAAAAAATTTTTACTGTTGCCTTGTTGTCATGGCAACGACCGAAATTAAATTAAATTATTGAAATATCACAATAATTTTTAATTTTTCACAATTTCAAATTCGTTTTTATTAGTTTTTATTTTAACAAAATTTTTAACAGATAACTAGTGGAACAATACACACACACGCAATATCAACTTTTCACTATTTTTAAGCGTTATTTTTTTGAAAATCCACGCAAAATTTAATAATTTTTTTTTTTTGCAAAATTTAATAATCAATACATTTTCTTTTAAATTGACTAAATCTAATTTCACTCTTTGTTTCTTCAGGTAGCTCGTTGAATAATGAGAATCCTCTATATCCTAATGAATTTTGCGCTGCTCCACTTCTACATCTGGGAAGTCGAAAGTTTTGGTTACTCCTTAGAGGATAAGGTTGAACGATGCCAACATATTGCACAAGATCACTCAAGTAGTTGGGGAGTTTATCGTTCCTTATGTTATATATGAACAAAAGTACATTTAAATCTATTCTTTGCTTGACAGTCAACCATTTTAATGCTTCTAGCATCCAATGTATTGGTGTGTATCTATTACACCGCAAAATTATTCGCATTGCTTTGTTTTGAAGCTTTTGAATTCTCTCAATATTACCTTGAGTGCTTAAGTATAGAATTGTCGAGCAGTACTCAAAGTGAGGTTTAATAATTGCATTATATATCTGTATTGAGCACAATAAGGTGAGTCGTTTCCTAATCCTTCGAAAAAAACTTACTTTTTTACCTATCTTTTTACATATATAATCAATATGGCTTTTAAAACTTAAATCTCTGTCCACTATCACTCCTAGATATTTCACTTCACTTTCATTCTTAATTGTTTCTCCATTAATTCTTACTTCAAACTCATCTCTAAAATTAACAGTCAAAAGTTTGGTCTTGTTCACATTTAACTTCAATTTGTTTCTCCTGAACCACAGACACAATTGTTCTAAGTCCTGTTCTAATTTTGTTTTACACTCTTGTAAACTTTTACCTTCAATATATACTAGTGCGTCATCAGCAAATAAATTTATTTCACAGAAACTTATGGGATCATTTATGTCGTTTATGTATATAAGGAACAATAAAGTTCCAAGAACAGAGCCTTGAGGTACTCCAAGTTCATTGTAGTCAAGCGATGACAGGGTCCCATTTATCCTCGTTCTTTGGCATCGTTCACACAAGTAATCTTTAAACCATTTTATCGCCTTACCTTTGATTCCATATGCATCTAATTTTTTTAACAAAATATTGGGTTCCACCGTTTCAAAGGCCCGTTTTAAATCTAAGAACACAGCCAGGACGTACATTTTCTTGTCCACTTTTTTATAGTAAAATGAATCATTGGAAATTTATGTGCCACTAAATCGTTAGACCGCCTTTTTATCCTATATCTTAAGACGTTTATCATTCATGTAAATTAAAATAAATTCATTCATTGATCAAATGCGTTTAAGCATACGTACCTATGAATGCACATATGTTCCCTCAAGAACACTTTACAAAAAAAATTATTTTTACACTAATTTTTCCCAACTCTTGTTATACTTAAGAATGTTATCAATCCACTCGATAATAGTAATATAAAGATGCAATTCAGTTCACCATTGACAGCATCCGTACTACCAACAAAATCATTTTGAATGCATTTCATGGCCTTGGTTTATAAAAATATCAATGGGTATTTCTTCAGAAGTTGACAAGGATTATTAACGCTAAATTATTATAAATTTTTTAAAAGGAAATTCAGAAATATTTTAAATAAAACTTGTAACTACCTGTTAATGAGTGGAGAAGGAAGAAATTTAGTTGAACCCTTAACTAACACAGAGTCGTTAGTCTTATTGGCTTAAATTTAGTATATAGATGTTGAAGGATAGGTTGATGATGATTGAGGTCCTTTGTTAACTATGCTTAATCCTGTTGATATCGGTATTTTTATACAAACCCAGTGCAAGAGGCTGCGCTAGTCGAGGGGCAACACGATATTCTGGAGAGCGTGTTACCAATGATGAATAGTTCCCATGGAGAGAAATTATAGACTTACTTGAAGAATTTTAAATCAAGAATTCAAAGTTTTAAATGTAAATAAACTTTTTCTTTTAAGTTGTAAGCGTTCTAGAATTATTACGGGTCAATTGTCGTTTATGTGTTTGTTGAAAATAGCAGCGTATGGTAGTATTCTACAGTTGACCAACTAGATTAGTCTATTCATTTGAAGAATTAATATAGCGAAAGTTTTTATAGCCCCCTCTCTCCCCTCTCTCTCTACATACTTTCTCTCATATTCTGAACAGGGTCTTCTATTTAAACCAGAGCCTGAAAATAACTCTCCATTAAGTCGTTTTTTAAGTGAGGTCCGACTGGAAACTTTTATATTTAAAAAATCAATTTTAATAATACATCATTTTTAAAGCCTTTTGAGATTTTTATTTTATAAAATTTTTTTTAAAAGTCTTTAATTATGTTTTTGTTATTTACGGTCTAATGTAAAAAAAAAACCCTCTCCTGCTGTTTATAGCATTTTAATCGATTTGATCCATATACATAATATAATTTGTTTATATCATACAAACTTAAGAAAAGTCCAGACTCTGTCTGTCTGTAACGCGTTCGAATTCCAGGATGGCTTTTCTTTTAATTAGAAGGAAATCTAAAAAAAAAAAAAAAAAAAAAACTTAAATAAAATAAAAACAAGTAAAAAGGCTAGAATTAGTCTAAAACACCAATACTTATGATACCCTATATGAATGTCCGTATGGATAAAATCGATTGAAATATTATCATAAACAGCGTAAGAGGCTTTTTTTTTTTAAATCAGACCGTAAATACTGTAAATATTTAAATAATAAGCATAAAGAAAGACTTTTAAAAAGATTTTTATAAAATAAAAGTCTCAAAAGACTTTTAAAAAGATTTTTATGAAATAAAAGTCTCGAAATACTATCAAAAAGTTTTTATTTTGTATAACAGTTAAAAATAACAATTAAAAATAATGGTTATTTTGGGAGTCTGAATAATAAAAATTACTATTTTTTATTATTTTAAAACTCTTATTTCTCATAATTTTGTTTAATTCTTATGGAATAAAAGTTAATAGTAACTCGTATTCTAGAGACTTTTTGAAAAAAGTCATAAAAGTTTCAAGCTCTAATTTAAACCTTAAGTGCGCTATTACAAATTTTTATTTGGATAATATAGTGTTTTTCGTTTTTTTTTCTGTTATCGGTAACTTCTTGATGACGTTATGAATATTGTTAACTCACTAACACATTTTAAATATCTAAACACACTACACTTACAATATTGTGCTGCCCTAGCTAGGCTAACCCATTGTTGCGCCCCTTGTCAAGACCTGGAGTGCAATGTGTTGGCTCTTAAATATTAAAAGGATCTCAAGGTTCTGCCCTCACTCAGTACCTGAGACCAACTGCCCGACAAGATTGAATATATTTCTTTAAAATGAGATCTTTATGGGGGTTGCCATATTGCTGTCCATTCTTAACCACAACAACGGGCTGCCACTGCTTGACAGTACTTTTCTATTCTGCGTCAGCAATTGGGGATTTCAATTGCTCCGTCAACAATATGTATGTTACTAGAAGAGTATTAGGCTTCGCAAACTCTTTTGAAATGATCCTTCACAAACACGTAGAGCCCTGTTTGACCTTTCCTCCGCATAGGTTTGCCTTTGCATATTAATTGACTCTAACCTCTAAAGATCAGTTATGCCTGAGGCAACTTACTTCTAGATATAAAAAAATAAACTGTCCGAAGACTTTGTTTTACAGCGAGGTAATGTAATGGTCCCTAATAGAAAGCTCTATACTATACATTCTCCCTCTCTCTCTTGCTGTATAAGCCACATAAATTCTTCGCAACACTTATTATTGTTAGCTTTTTTTTTTGGTTGAATGTAAGGTTAAAGAGGTTTAAAAATGTGATCCAGGCTTATGTGGAGATTTTCTTATCTAGTTGTATGTTGTCTGTGGTTATACTCTGAGGAACATAACCTTTGCCTAAGTACTGAAAAATAGTAAAAGTTTTCTCTGTTACATCACTTCTCCATTGATATTTGTTTGGATCACATACCCGCCTAACCTACAGTATCCATAGATCCATATCCACATCATCCAACATTATACGCGGTTTTCTGCATTTCTTGATATCGTCGAAATTTCTCTTGAGCACAACATTGTGGATGTTCAATCATGAAACAGGTCTGTCTGATTTAAATTAGTTTATAAAGATCTCATATATGAGAATCTAAACTCAAAATTTAGCGACTTTAGACTGAAAAGCAGTAGAATTTTTACTTAATTTTCCTTGCTTTTGAAAAGGATTTGATTAGAAAAATCCTTAAAACATCTTAAGGACATATTTAGAAATGAATTCTGTTAGCTTCTGGGTGATTTATATCACAAATAGTAAATGTAGGACGAACGCATATCAGAAAAATGAAAACCTTATCAACATTTCTGGTAACCAAGTTATTTAACTATGACGAAAATTGTAGCTAAGAAATGTTTTATTAACAGAAAATGTTCCTAATGTTCAGGCACACATCCAAGTTTCTATCTTTTACCAAAGCAATGCAATGCCTCGGTCCAATATAAAATCAACGATGCATGACCTGTTCTTAGAAATTTACTGGAAATATTTTCTTAGAATTTATATGTATTTTTGGAGACTGACGGCAATTTTTACGAGCGTAGACGCGTAAATAGGTCTATTTGATGAAAACCCCGGGTAAACCTAGGGCTACACTGGGCTAGACTATCTTGTTTTTGGAAAAACCTGGGCTACCCCGAACTTACACTAAAATTTCCTTGGGGTAATGGTTTGACATTTGTCACTTGAGAACTGTCATTTACAATATGTTGCTAATTGGGGCATATAAGTTACTTCTGAGCAAAAATAATCAAAACTTAGAATAAAAGAAATGATAAATAACTAGAGCACGTTTTATTTGTCTTCACCCATTTTATAAATAACTTTTTACAATTAATTATACTCAGGAGAACTGTCAGAGAAATGTCCTTACACTAGATTTACCCGGTGTTTTAAAAACTTGTCCGATGAGTGCACGAAATCCCGGGAAAATTGTAGGGGAAAATTTACAGTGTGCTTTCATCGAACAAACCTAATATGCAAGAAATTTTTTTTATTATTTAGAAATTTACTGAAAATGTTTCGGTAGAATTTTTATTCACTTTGGAGGCCGGGCGATTGGAGTTATTTTCAGATACAATGCTTTTCATTTGTGCCTTTGTCGGCCTCCAATTGCCAATAAGCATTCACTTCTAATGCCGTTGGCAATCTCCAATAATGCATAAAACTTCTAAGGAACAAATTTCCAGTAAATTTTTAAGAAAGAATTGAGGCCTTCCTACATAAGGCCGACACATCGTCGATTTTATAAACAAGACGTTGAAAATGCTTTTAATTGACTCGCAACATGTATTTGATTTCTGGTTTTCAATTTTCCTATTCGATTCGTTATATGCATATATTTACTTATTTGTGCTAATATGTAGATTATCCTCTCAGCGGGAAAAATGGGAATATCTGACTTAGTTAATGTTTGCTATAAACTTCACCTAGAATGTATTAGTAATAAGTACATGAACATACCTTACATTGACCTGGTTTAGGAAGGCAGGCGTAATGTATTGATGCGCCGTATTTTTGAGCATGTTATGTACCTTCCAGGGGCCGGATTCACTAACTCGGAGAGTTGTGGAGTTGTGGAGATGAGAGTTCTTTTGCCACTTAACTCTCTACTCAGAATTCTGTAACTCGTGGAATTTGTATTGAGATTTACCAAACTCTCTATTGCATTCGGCAAAACTCTCGGCTTTGTTAGTTATGGATAAGTAGAAAAATATTTCTCAACTGACAGTATTGTCTGGTTTTATTGTCCTTGTGAAGGTACCAACGCATCTAGGATTTTCAAAATGAATTATGGATTCACTGCATATCCTGGCTATGTTTACAAAAACAAATTATGGAAATCCTTACTTACAGAGAAATATGGATATTGGTGTCTCAAGGTACCCGCTAAAAATTATAAATTACGCGAAAATGGTAAATTTGGTCGTCTTCCAGTACAGAATAGATGCTATAAAAGTTTTAAATATGCACGTTAAAGCCTGTATGTAGGATGAAATCGCATCTACATTTTGTCCCCTAATTAGATATTTAATTAGTTTTTGAGTCCGATAAATGGTTTTGGAGATAACTGCAAAAGAAGTGAATTAGTCCTTCTTAAGGTGAAAAAATACCCGTTTTTTGGTACAAAAATAGACATATTTTCAACTCATCATTATGAAGAACTGGTAAGTCTGGAAATTCACTTTCCATGAGAAAAATGTTCACAACATAGTACTAATGGATGTGAAACGAAGAACGGATGAAATATATGCAAAATATAGGATCTGGGGTGTATAAGACCCAAGTGCATAAAACCCGTATTTTGGCGGTAAAAAGTAAGTTATGAAGTTAAAATTATAAAAAAAACTACACCTTTCGATTACCGACTTCTTCCTATTTAATTTGATACCAAACATGACGTATTTTGGACAACCCCACTGAGGGGTGGCACGACCGCCATCCAACCCCAAATATTTTTCATCTATATTTTTGTACTCTAGACCCTAAATCCGAAGGAAAAAACCCTATTGCTCTACGACCCTCCCACACAGAGTTAGCCGTCCTTCAATATTGTGATATTTCTCACGTTTTCCCTACTTCCCAAGTGTTTTAGATAATCGCGAATGGAGAGCTAGGGAGTTTTAACCGGGGAAAACGAAATTTCTCGTCTCCTAAACTCCCACACTCTCCGAGTTACAGAATCCGGACCTAGGGAATGCTTAGAGAAGGCAAAGATAGTGTTTAGATATCTTCATTCGTGTTGTTATCGAACAGAGATAGAAATTAGTGCGACTGTTCTTTTGTGTCCGCAGAACAGAGCAGAACAAAAGATACACAAAAGAACGTCTCATACAATTTCATAGAAGATGTATAAATGAAGCGAACAGTACAAATAGTTCGCTTCAATCCGCAGAACAGTTTTCTCTCTCCAATATATGGGAGTTCTAAAACAAGGTACACAAAAGAACACAGCTTATGTATATTTGCAGTGGCTAGTTCGAAGGAGTGCGTGCAGGTCGAAAATGAGTCGGAGGAGGAAATGTGCGTAGATGAAAAATATTCTGATTTGTGCATTATTTTAGAAGAAGTGGATTATTTTCATTTAAGTGCGAGATTCGAATAAGTGAAGACAAGTCTATTTTCTGCACCTTTCTAAGAAAGCAGGAAAAGTTCTTACCTTTACCTCTCAGTGATAATAGGAAGAGTGCTTTCCTCCACCCCACCACCTAAATTGAATGGTTCTTTTCAACCTTCCGGAAAATTCATGCTGGTTCCGTTTACTATTTTGGAATGGCTGAATGAATGCTTCCACTGAATTTAAAAGGATTACTCTTTTCATCCTACAAAGAATTTAAAAGCAATGCTTCTTTTCAGCTTCCAAAAGACTAATATGGAATGCTTCCTTTCACCTTCCAAAGAATTAATAAGGAAAGCTTCTTTTCACCTTTCAAAGAATTAAAAAGGAAGGCTTCCTTACAGGCCATGCAGGGGTAAGGTATGCAAGCTAATATATGACCACCTTATATACCTTCCCGTCGTAGTACATCAATGTATTAAATGAAATGGACTGGGTATCAGAGCGTATTGCTTCCATATAATGTTTTCGGAATGCATCCGAAATGCTTCCGTCTCCCGCTGGGATGAGCCAACGTTCTAATTGTCTCTTATTAGGACCGACTCATTTGAGTCATATATATATGTACATACATATGTCACCTGAGGTCTTATGATTGGTCGATAATAACACTTCTTTAAATTTTACGAACAAGGCCACGAGTTTTTAAATTGCCTCATTGAAGCAATCGCTCTGCTAGTAATACGGTTCCGTATAGGTAGGCATACCTATGCATCAAACGTTACATACATATATTGTACCTAGTTGGTTTAATTAATGCATTCTTCGATTTTTTTGAGCTCCTATCCGAGAAGCAGATCCTTGTTTTTTTTATATAACTATATAATACCTGACGACAATATCTTGCATTATACCTAAATATTTTTTTTTTATAACAGCAGATTAAATAAAATATCAGAAATCTTCTCTTCCTCTCTTAGAACTTAGACGATTAGGAATTTTTCTGAGATGTTACAATCTTTGGATAAATCTTACGGGTTTACAATATTTCGCAGTATTTCAATATTTGCCAACGCGAAACTCCTTAAAATTCAAAAATTATAATTGTTTTTTCTTTTTTTTTTTTTGTAATTATTATCCTTAGAATTTCTGCATTATTTAGAGCTGGCATAGTGAACATCTATTGTTGTTGGTATATGAAGCTGGAATGATACCGCCAAGATTTCATTCCCGTATCTATACACGGTTTCAGACAGTCAGCAAAAGGACTTTGTGTACACAATTTTGCAACAAGCCTTTTTTTATGGATATAGTTGTTACTTCAACAGACTCCTTTGGAATTATTTCCTCATTCAATACGCATAGTATCAGATCCTATAGTATTTCAATAACCAGTACTTTCCACATGATTAGTTCAATGGGAATGGTGCCGTCTTTAGGAGTTTTCTATGGTATCTTAATTTGTAAACAGGAAATGCATTCGGTCAAAGGCTACGAAATCCTATAAAATTTCTTTTAATCATTTTTTCTGTCCGACGAACCGTTCTAGAAATATATTCGAAAAACCACTTCAAAAATAAAACTTGCATAGATCGGTGACCATACGAAATTTTATACGGGCATTCATCTAGGGTCTCATAAGAATTGGCCAGATTTTTTACTTGTTTTCATTACAGTCAGTTAAAGTTGGGTGAAATATTAATTTTCTATTCTTGGTTCGGCAAAATGTGACATTTTCTTCCAAGCTGGAGTTGGCTTAGAATTTAAAGCAACAGGTTACATAAGTACTATTCGGGATTACATAAGAAAAATAAAATTGCAAAAAAGTAAAGATTTGTAGCAACAGGAGCTGAAAAACCATGACAAGGTGTACATTTTGTCGAAAAAAAAAAAATACCTATAATTTAAAAAATACATGACTTAGATTTTTTTTATATTTTTGTGGAAACTCGTATGATTTGGTCTATCACCCGATTCCGGCTTGACGTCGACTTGCGGGACACCCTGTATAAGAATGAGGAATGCGTATACATGGATACCGATGCTTTAGAGACGAACTTAATAAATGAACGCATGCGAAATCACATACTCTTTCTTTTCTGATATTAAATTTTATGCTCACAAGGCGAAAACAAAAGAAATTAGATAAAATAATTTTAAATGGGCTCAAATGATCGGAACATTGTAATATCATTATATTTTTGAAGATTTTTAAAAAATTAGTTCTATGTACTTTTCATCAATTCGTATATTGAAATTGTAGTATGTACCTCTTTTTATTTCACGCAATAAAAATATTAGCTTCTAGTTAAAAATTAAAAATGAAAATTCCATACCACTTCTGGCATCAGAAGCGAGATTAATATGATAAGTATAGTATATGTCAGTTATTATCGGGAACTCATCGCTCATCCACATTCCAGCCCTTTATAAAAAAAATATATTATGATTATTGTTCAAAATTTACAAAACTATTTCATCCCATTCCAAAGCAGTGGTGATCTTAGCTAAAAAAAGTTTCAAACTACTTCCGGTTTAACCGAAATTTGGATTTAGATGAATTTCCGTTAAATTTATTTTACATGATCTAAATAAAAATTGAAAAGTTTAATATTATATACAACTGAAACGGGCATCAGACTGTGGAGTAAATGAAATGATGATGTGAAAAGTGACATAAAAACAAACTTCCACGAAGAAAATTTTTCATTTCATTTTTCACAGAACGCGAATAGCCCTGACAGGAAGAACAGAAAAATTTTTGTTTCGCTTCTTGAATTAAAGTGAAGTGAAGACACAAAACATACTTATAGAACTTAGAAAATTTTCGCGCTCTTGCAAGCCGATTAAAAGCTCTTTTTCTCTCTCTCTTAACACTGCTTCATAGGCACACTTTCTGCTATTCGACTGGACATCTATGTAGTATATTAAGTTTGTCTAAGCCATTTAATTTTAGAGTGCTTCACCTCTGTTTTGTCCATCATGGATATCATCAGTTGTGTCAGCTTCAGCTTACTCTTCCTCAAACTGCAGGCAGTATGATGGGACCCCAGGCCAGAATTAGTGGAGTAGGCTGCCTCAAAAATTCGAGTAGATTTGAAAAAAAAATGGAGTAGAATTAAAAACACTTTCCAAAAAAGCATCAACATTTAATGAAATACCGACAATTTCAGTTAAAAAAACATCTTTCAAACAGCAAAATATTCCATACAAATTACTAAGTTAATAAGACTTGAGAGCATACTAACAGCATTTCTTCGAATATTACAAACATAACATTGTATGTATTACAGAAATATAATCATTATTAATTTTTTTTACAAAAATAAGCAACATGCTGAATTTTGAAATACGATGCAAATGATAGTAACTCAGCACTGGGTTGTTATATGATTTCATCTTTAGCATCGTTCATCAATTCCTTACTTAACATAGGATTTCTGACTATACATTAGCATTTAGTTTATTCGTTTTGTTGTTTATTATTAAATTTAATGTTGAAAAAATTCGGTCAGCAGCAGCAGCACTACTGTGAGGTAAGCAGCATAAATTTATCATATATGTTGCCAGTTCACTATACATGTATGTATTTACCAAATCCATTTTTTAAAACCTTTAATTTTGTAAAACAGTAGATGATGCAACAGAGTTGTTGTGTTGTAGCATTTATGCAGATGATGAAAATGGAGTACATTTCGTTAAGTACGTACATAATGCTATCAGCGCTGCAAGTGGAGTAGATCTACTCCCATCACTGGCAGTAAGTGTTGCTTAATTGCTTGGTTAGATACTTAAGAAAAAAATTGTAAACAGTCCTACTATTGTTATTGCATATTTTACATATTTACGGAAAATAGTGTAAATTGCATGCGGAATATTGTTTAGAAGTGTATGTACATTTATAATAAGGAAATTTTCATAAACATTATTTGCTTTCAGCATTCTTTATTCGTATTATATTTTACTTGGTTTTTTATCTCTCTTTTTCTTCAATATCATATTTCTGTTTCATTGTGTTGATATAAATAGCTATATTATACTATTATAATCACAAATCCAATTACGACTGCGATGGCTAACAATATTTTCGTAGAGGGGATAGTCGTCCATTTGGAATATTGTTTTTTGCATTTTCATTTATTTCCGAATTAAACTTGATGTTTGCCACTTAAGTGCCAAACACATTCCGACGTTTCGATCCGATTCGATCCAACCCATTTCTATTTAAAGGATGCATGAGCACAATTGTTCCGTTCGGTTTCAAACACTTTACTTTAAAATTTTGCCAGATTTTGTCTTTCTGCTTTACATTCATCCATGAAAACATTCTTTTTTTGTCATATAATTTATGTCTTTTTTTATTTCCTCAACAAAAGCCTTTTTAAGCATCTTTGAGTATAAACAAATATTAACAGATGATTTTTCTATGTTATCTCATCCGTAAAAGTTGAAATTTGCTAACTTCTCCGTTTCGATTCGATTCCATTTCAATCCATTTCGGTGTATGCGTTCAATTGCACGTATGTCTCATATAAGCAAATTTGACATTTGTACGAATCAGATCGAAACGTCGGAATTGTGTTTGGCATTTAATATTTAGAATTGAGAGGAGATGTATCGATATCCCATTCTATTCCATTCTAATACATCTAGGCATTAGAACACAATTGTACCTTAGAAACTGCAATCAAATATAGTATTGAAATGTAGTTATTATAATATTGTATCACTAACACTTACAAAGCAAAGTGGTACCCTGGTAGACATATCATGATGAGCTCATCAGTGAGCTCCTCATGAGCAATCAGATGAACGTGCTAATGAAATTTATTCGCGTTTGAATCAAATCCGGGAAAAAACTCATTTATTTACTTAATCACAGATAGTGTGCATGAGAATTGCATCTCTTTCATTTATTTAGAAATGTATGCTGTGCTTCTCTTTTGTGCATTTTACAATATTAGATGAGCATTTCGATGAGTACATAATGAGCGTTACGATGAGCTTATTAATGAGTATGTCAATGAGGGTCACGATGCACTTATTAATGATCATGTCAATGAGTGTCACGATGAACTTATTAATGAGCGTAGCACTGAGTGTCATGTTATTAAGGAGCATGTCACTGAGTGTCATGATGAATTCATAAATGATAATCTGCATTTACAATTGATTTCATATTTTTTTACTATAAGACGCTGAGGCGTAAGGATTTGGGCATAACGTCTTGTTCAGCATACCAGCGACAGTCTTTCCGCGGAAAACAAATAAAAAATTAATTTAAAATAAATAATTTAAAAACTAAAATAAATAAATCACAAAAATTAATTCAAATTTTCCTAGTAGAAATGTCATCTGACAAGGTGATGACAATAATAAATATTTATTTATTGCTGGTTTAGTATATAGGGAGCTGTTTCATGCTATCCAATGAGCCCTTCGATGAGATTTAATGAATGCTCATCAGGAAGCTCATCGGACCTTAATTTTCTATATGTTTCTTTATGAACTGCAAACACCTTGATAGTTTTCAGTCAAATTAGTATTGGTTTAAATAAAAACTGCCCCTTGCGGGGCAGGAGACAAGGTAAAACTGTGAGCAATTTCTACTAGGGTAGTTATTATACACCCTGTTCTTTTTGTACTCTGTATTTGCTCTTTAAATGTTTGCACTCTCTAATAACAAGACGTTTTTACCAATCACATACGGCTACTGATAGACTGCTCCACGTGGAGTAGGTACTATTACTCGACAGCAAGCATTCTCTTATTGTATCGTCATGTTAACCAATAGATGGCGCCAAGGGTATCGAAATTAGAAAATTATCTGCTCTGAACGAAAATATTTACTGCCTTTTGCTTTATACCTAAGCGAAAAATTGTTTCTTGCTTATGTTTTGTTTTTCTTAAGTCATTTTCGAAACTAGCACTATACTGTGTATTTAAAATTCCAATTATTTAATTTTTTTATGTAATTATCACCAATCAATAAAAATATTAAAAATATTAACGGCTGATTTTCAAATAGTTCCTAGTGCATGTTCAATTTATAAATTGATCTATAAAAACATCCTTCCAAATTGACTGAAAAATGTATGAAAAACAAAGTTGAATTAATACTCGCCGTCTTGAGTAACAGTAACTTTTCTTTAATTAAAACAAACAATTTATACAAAAATTG
The DNA here is from genome assembly GCA_963924295.1 of Dioctria rufipes. Lineage (NCBI taxonomy): Eukaryota > Metazoa > Arthropoda > Insecta > Diptera > Asilidae > Dioctria > Dioctria rufipes. Next base: position 26,034,410 of record OZ002745.1, on the reverse strand, counting down.
TGCTTAGTCTAGTACAATAATAACAAATTAAAATCAATAATTCTATTTAAGCGAGCAAGATTCATTCACCTTTAATTTTTGTGTTGTAAGCAATTTTTGGGCGAGCCCGCTTCGACCAGCGGTGAATGAATTTTACTTGTTTAATTAGCAACTACTACTAGGTTATTGTTATTTTGTTCGTTGTAAATGTAATTTTATATGTTTATGCATGCATCAACATCCTCCCCCGTCTCGTTGAATCTCGGACATTCTATGATGGTTGGCTGTCGAGGTGCTGGCACAGGGATTCCAAGTGTTACGGTGTTAGCTTGTGATGTTCTCTGGTTACGTTTTTGCCTCCAGTAATATAGCCCAAGTGTAAAAGCAATGCCGATGAGTATGTAGAATCTGGCATAATGATGCAGGCCATGATAGTTCCATTTACCAGATAGAGAAGCCACCTGATTTTGTTGGTTCTCTATTGCAGCAGAACGTTCGTCTAAGTCCCATTAGTCGTAGTATTTGTTGATTGAAAATTTATATGCGCTTTGATTAAATTTGTCTCCGGTATAAGTGATGATCATTGGAGTTGATATGCATTGTGGGATGATAGAGCATGCACCTTAGTGATAGCTGAACAATTCCACTTTCATCCAAGATAACAGGCCATATAAAGTCTTCACAGATGACATTGTATCGAGTTTCCTCGATCATCACTTAGAGCCAAGTACTAGGTGTGGTTAGTTTGACCCACTGAATTTCAGGCCCTTGCTCCGTAATGGACAAAATGATGACAGTTGATTCTCGTTGATCTCGTATCTCGACACATTTGGGGTTAGTGAGACGATGGGATGTTGCTGTCTGCAAATTAATTGCTCATCTTTTACTGTTATGTAGAGGCGCAAATCTTCAGTTGTCAATGGACTGAATCTATCTCGATGTGTATTAACCAGCATATAGTTGGTGGAAAGTTGGATGTACACGAGTGACCCTTCATGGTATGCAGGTTTTGGTATTAACTTGTATAGATGATAATCCTCTATAGACAAAAGTGGCAATTCAATGTCGAAGAGCACATTTGTTCCAGTTATGCGGATTTTGACGTGCATGGATTTGTATACATATTGGCAGCAACGAGTTTGAACTGCCGTCATCTGGAACTTTGAGCTCTCTAGGGATATGTACCCTTATGACTTTCAGTTGCTCATTGAGCTGTGCTGGAGTGGGCAGGAGCATGTTCCATCGTCCGTGTTTAGCATCCATTACCAGTGAGAGGAGATCCCTTTGTATTTGTTGGAAATTATTTAAATGTAGCAATATGAGGACTATTCCGGATGTGAAAATTTGTGATGACTTCAGGTCATATTGAGTTTTGTTCACACCGCGTTCAGTTGCTTCCATGTGATCGTGTATCAGTTGTAGTTGCAAGTGGACAGTTTAAGTGTTCTTTCGAATAACGTTGACAGTATGTTCGGCAATAGATGTTTGGTTTTTTAATAACTAACGGATAACGTCCTCATTTCCCTTGATCTCGTATTTCTTCGTATTTCTCAGCAAACCCTTGATCTAGTATTCCGAAGAGCTTGTTTGAGATCGTTCCAATGATCTCTAAGGGGGCTCGTTTTTTACGAAGTTTACTCAGTTTGCTGGTAAAGAAGCTCGTTGATTTACTCAGACTGCAGTAGCTGGTACTTGAGCTGAGCTATTGTGGAACTACATTGCTCTTTGTTTTGCAACGTTGCGTAGATCTGAGTTAATCTTGAGACAATGTCTCTAATTGCCGTAAATTCCTTCCAATAGCTGCCGAGATTGTAGTATACAATCAGACTTCACTCGCTAGCATATAATTGACGTTCACCCAAATCTTCGAAATAAATGCCATCCTTATCGTTAAATTTTGTGATCTGATAAGGTGTTCGGTTTTGTTGGCTATTTTGGCCCAACGCTAGTACGGACAGAAACGACAAGAGGATGAGTCCAATGAGATTTGGGTGTAGCTGAGTTGCGGCTGAAATTGACGCCCGTCGACTACAACTTTTCTTTGATGGCGTGCTGTCTCGTTCATTGTGTGGGTTACAAGTCCTACGTTTTGTTCCTTTCTGGATAATATATATAGCTTTGATTGTCCGCGAGCGGCAATAGTGATACCTTTGAAATTGGGCGGGTAAACTCCGCGTTTTTCGCACGCAGCCTTATTACTCTCGTTAGCCCATCTTTCCCATGATACATTTCTTTCACTCTTCCAAGAGACCATTTTGCTGGCGGCAGTTGATCGTCTTTAATTATCACAATGTCTCCGACCTTTATGTCAGTGTGTCTTCGTGTTCACTTTGGTCTATATTGAAGTTGAGCAACGTATTCAACTAACCATTTCCGCCAGAACTCTTGATGCATGCGTTCAAGTAGGTGCCATTTGCTTAGAAGATTGGGGTTAGTCTCTAAACAGCCTTTCTCCGGAACAGTCAGCAGTGGTCGTCCAGTTAGAAAGTGTCCGGGCGTTAATACGTCCAGAGATTCTGGGTCTTCGTTCAATGGGCATAGTGGCCTTGAATTTAAACATGCCTCGATTTGAGTCATTACAGTGAATATTTCTTCGTAAGTTAGTCTCGTGTCACCAACAACTCTTTTCATATGGTATTTAATTGATTTTATTCCTGCCTCCTAAAGACATCCGAAATGTGGTGCAGAGGGCGGAATAAAGTGCCACTGTGTATTTTGTGCTAGTAAGGCATTGTTCATCTCTTGCTTATAGCCTTCCTCCTTGAATAAGGTACTCAGCATCTTGCTGGCTCCAACAAAGTTGGTCGCATTATCGCTATATAGATGTGCTACAGGTCCTCGTCTACCCAGAAATCTTCGAAATGCTGCGATATATGCTTGCGAAGTCAAATCTGTTACCACTTCTATGTGTACGGCTTTAGTACTCAGCCATACAAAAAAAAGATATAGCCCTTGTGACTCCAGTTTCCTCGACCATAAACAACTAGCAGTTCAAAAGGTTCAGCGAAATTTACTCCTGTATGTTTGAAAGGAGGATTTGATGTTAACCTGGCGGTTCGCAGCATTCCCATTAACTGTTCAGGCATTTGCGCCTTATACCTATGGCATTTGATGCACTGATGTATATAGCCTTTCACAGTTTTAGGGCCATTCATGATCCAATATTTTTGACGCACTATCTCCAGAGTAAGAGAATTTCCTCCATGTAGCGCCGATTTGTGTGCGTTCTCGATTATAAGAGTTACAAGCTTGCCCTTATATGGTAGTATCACTAGATGTTTACGATCGAACGACATACTGGTATTTTCTGCTCGCCCACCTACCTGTAATAAATCGTCGTCATCTAGGAATGGTGTTAGCGAAAATAATCTACTTCTTTTATCAATTTGGCAGCCCTTTGAGAGTTGAGCTATTTTCCCTTGAAAGTTTTCATATTGTATTGATTTTATGTATGGTATAAGAGCCTTATCTAGTCCTTTTGTAAGAAGTTGACCCTTCGTCGTTCATGTACGTTCAGCCTTGTGTTCAGTATAAAGCGATTTACGTAAGCGGTAGTGCGCTGTAATTTTCCAAGTGAATAGACTCTTTCTAATAGCTCTTCATAAACACCTCTGGTTTCTTGCGTCGAAGCATGTGCTTCTAGTTTTCTCTTTTCCAAGTTTATCAACTTTTAACGATTGTTCACAAGTAGTGCTTTCCATATTATATTTTATTTGCCTCAATTTCAGCCATCGAGGTTCCTTCCACCACAATATGCTATATCTGCTGGATTATCACTAGATTTTACATGAAATTATCTTGTTGCATCAAGTATAGCTTGAATTTGTGCCACACGGTTCCCTACGAACGTTTTCCATTTATGAGCGTCTACTCGAATCTAGGAGAGTACTATTGTAGAATCAGTCCAGGCATAGCACTCTTAAGTTCGGAATATCTAGAGTTCGTCTTCTTTCCTCTAGACATGGGACAGTGAGTTATGAGCGACTTTTGTTTTTGAAGTAATGAGAGTAGGTAATTAAGACTTCTACATCAATAAATATTCGTAAATATACCACCGCACTATAGGCTGCCTTTGAAACGTCGGAAAATCCATGTAGTTGAACTTTGGAATGAGTTTTAGTATAGTTAATCAAACGGGGGATCTCGATTCGTTCTAGGGAAGGTAGTTCAGCTTTAATCTTTGACCATTCTTTGAGTAAAGTTTCTGGTAAGACTACATCCCAATTAGACCCCCCTTCCAAATTTCTTGTAAAACTAACTTGATTTTGATTGTTACTGGAGCTAGCAAACCAATTGGATCAAATATTTTTGCTGCTTCAGACAGAACCTTGCGTTTTGTATTCTCCTTAGAATTCAGTGTGTGGTTTACTCGAATCTTAAATGTATCTGTTCTAGGATTCCACAGCAATCCAAGAGTTTTAAGACCTTTATCTTGATCTAACTCAAGTTCAATGATAGATTCATGCAGCTCCTTAGGAATTGTTTTTAGCACTTCACTACTATTACTGCTCCATTTAGGCAGATTAAAACCACCTCCCTTCAGTATGTTAATCAGTTGATCGCTGGCTTGTACCGCTTCGTTTACAGCATCTGCTCCTGATACTACGTCGTTTACATAACTATCGTTTATTAGAACCTTTCCTGCAACAGGGTAGTTATCGCCATCATCCTGGGCTAATTGGTGCAATGTTCTAATATCTAGGAATGGTGCAGCAGCTGTTCCGTAAGTTATAGTAGTTAATTTATATTCTTGAATTGGGTTTCCGGGTGAGCCGCGTTATAATATTCCTTGATAATCTTGATCTCGGACATCAACCTTGATTTGGCGGAACATATTTTCGATGTCTGCTGTAAATACTATTCTGTGTTTTCTCAATCTCATCAGAATATGAGTAAACTTTTAGTAGATTGTCGTTTTGCAGATGCGTGGAATACCACTCTCAGGGCCGTTGTAGTACTGTCTGTCTTCAGGACAGCATGGTGAGGAAAATAGTTGATCTTACCAAGATTATCCGTCGCAAGTATCATATGACGCAATTTTATGTTTTCAGAGATAAAGGTCTTATACATGGTTTCGAATAACCTGGCCAATGCCAACTTCCGGGTACCATATAAATCTTCTACCTTCTCTGGGTCCTCTTTAAATGGTATAAGTACGGTATAACGTCGTTGATGCGTGGTTATTTATAGCTAACAAGCATTCTGTCGTCGTATCGTGCAACCTTTGTAGGCCTTCTGCATACTCTTGCTTTAATTCTGGTTGATTTAGCAAGACCCGAATTTGTGCTGCAACTAGAAGTCTTTCATTATCAAACCTCTTATTAAATGTTTTCCAGGCTGCTTCATAATTTTCGTTTGTCGTTTGTAGGTATCTTATAAGCTCTGCTGGTTCTCTAGTCAGATTAGTTTTCAAGTAGAATAATTTCTCTGCCGAAGCTATTTTCTTCTCCTTATGAATTATTTCGGTAAAGAGGTCTTTAAATGACTGCCACTTCAAATAATCTCCACCGAATATAGGGATGTTTATTCGGGGAAGCTCTTGTCTCCCTTTTAATTTTACAATCACAATATGGTACCCAACTTCTATTTCGTCGAATTCGTCTAAGTAGTTGTCACTTGCTATATGTTTAGTTGTCATTAATTCATCGTGAACCATGACGAACCGTGTTCAATACTCGTTCAGTAATTTTATTTTCTCCAGACAGTAAATTTGAGATGTTTGAGTATGTATCTCCTTATCGAATTTTGATAGTGCTCTTTTCAGTGATGCTGCAACTATCTTATATCTGCTTATAATAGGATCTTCTTGTTCCTTATCTTTTTTTTGGTGCTTGATACGGCTTATTCCAAATGACCTCTAATAGTTCTTTCGTTTTAGTATATAATCCCTTGACTTCTTGATAGAAGTTCTCACGAAATATACGTTTTCTGGGGTTTTACTTTCGTATACTAAGATTTTCTTATTTCTTGGTTGAAAGGCTTCCCACCATTCTTCCAAGTTGTTCATTCTTATCTCTGCATATTCTTTAGTTTTGCTATCTTTACTATCTTTCTTAATATTGGCAGTAACTTTTCCATGGTTAATGCACATTCTTTCTGATCCCTGACCAGGTTGTTTAAAGCTAGAACTTCAAATTCTGTCGCCATTATGCTATTAAATCTGGTTTTTTTTAACGTCCTAAGTGATGGGTGGATCAACAGTTGTGAGCTACGAGTCCCTTGTCAGATATTGTAGTACTTTGTGTTACTTCTTGGAAATCAGCTACTGATCCAATAATGCCTGTAACAAATTTAGCTTCTGCTAAGGCTGTAAATTAATTTAAATTATTAACAAGCAGGACACTGGTTCCTTAGTTAAAATAAAAAGACATAGCCGTTGGACATTATGTTCCAGTGGATGATAACAAAGCCTCGGCTGCGGACGCTAAGTTCCACAACTTAATTGTTCCTGTAGAGTGTAAGATCCACAGTCTACTAGTACTTCTGAAGACACTAAGTTCTACAGAAAGCGCTCGAAGGACCTGACCAATGAGAAATGTATGAAATTCAAAGTTGAATAATTCTCGCCGTCTTGAGTAACAGTAACTTTTCTTTAATTAAAACAAACAATTTATACAAAAATTGTGCTTAGTCTAGTACAATAATAACAAAATTAAATCAATAATTCTGTTAAAGCGAGCAAGATTCATTCACCTTCACGTTAATTCCTAACCATTTATGAAAACATAATTATCTAAATTAAAATTAAATACGTACTAGGTAAGCGTAGATATGTTCCCTCTTGAAGTTTCACTTTAAAGAAAATCTTGTATGCACGATACTGTAATCGTATATATGAATGTAGGTGGGTAGATATCGTCTTTTGTAATATTACAGTTTAGGAACAGAAAAGAGTCCAAAAGGATATGAATCATGATATCTACAAAAAGCTATCAGTTGCAAAATTCCAAGAAAATCCCAATACCCATCACAATACCAATGTATACATATACTTAGCTTCAAAATATTTCTAGCATCATCATGGGATTTTCAACGTGCCTTCACTGTTAACCTTTTCATTATACGCAGTTCCTTATGGCCTCCGTCAACCTTTAACATTCTACATTGAAATTTTCTTTTTTTGCAATCTTCAAGTTTCCCATTATTTCTGGAATCGGTAAGGGTTTACTCGCGCAGACCAGGTATTTTGTAATTTTTTATCTAGAGCCCTATCGTTGAGCTTTATTACTACTATTTCAATGATCTCAGCTCGAACCTATCTACGAGTATACAAACAACGTTCAAGTTTTCATTATTGCCAAGTACTGTAACAGAATTTTTCCGTCCACATTAAATATCTGAAAAAAACCTTTTTCTTGCCTAAAATATTTTTGTGATTTCAAAGTTTTCGGATGTACCTACATATTACCGTGGATATTATGCTATACAGACTGCCGTATTTAAAATTTTTCGAAGCACTCCTATTTTGCTATCAAAGTCATCTCTAGGTTGTACCCTTAAAATTTACGAAAAGCTGTGATGGTTATTGATTTAGTATATGTACTCTCAAAATTTCTAAATTACTTGATCTTCCACTGATAAGGTCACATTAAGTTTTAACACTTCAGCGAAGCCAGATCTTTGTCTTCAGTTAGTCACTGAGAATAGGTACTATCGCCTCCCGGGACTTCGTTATTTGAAGCTATTTTAGACAGCATTATACACATCAGAATTGCACACCTTCGTTGATTGCATTTGAAGTACTATTTGATCCTCAATATATTTAATATATTATGAACTCCTTATTGGAGGTGTACTGTTCCTTGTACCGAAGGCACGGAATTTTATAGTCCGCTCATCTAGAACATTATTCATTTCGTCGATTGATAATAGCATGGTCAGTTTGCGTGCATCTTGTTCGTGAATTTTTTCAAGTGGTCCTATGTATCTAACAATAAAAGTTCTTAAGATCCGTCTTGCTAAATGACCCTATCGATATTTATCAAGCTCTGGGACAATAAGATCTTACAAACACTTCTGACTGGATTACTTTGAAATGATTTTTTTTATCCAAATCAGCTGTTAAATTTATAAGGAATTTCGCGAGCCTATAAGTTTCACTTTCAATTCCAGTTAATGTAAAAAGAAAATGAAAACCATCGAAATTTGTTACTTTTATGATTTATTGAACTGATTCTTGATTCTGTAGCTAATTCAACAAACGCTAGATACAAGAACGTCTATTAACTAAATTTACAATTTATAAAGAAAGAACGTTTTTAATTTGTCAAGACGGTTACCTCCAGACTAACTGTTCTTGGTGCTCGGGCAAATCTTCTTTCCCAAAACTTATTCGATAGTGAAAGCTTTAAGCTAATTATGAGCTTGGGTAAAATTAATATAGGATGGGATATATGTGCGGTGTTTGAAAATGTGCAGGTGAAAAGATGTTATAAATGCTGGGGATATAACCATAACGCAAAAGATTGTAAAAATAATATTATATGTGCAAAGTGTGGAGAGCATCATGATACGCAACAGTGTGATGCTGAAAGCTATAAGTGCAATAATTGTGTTATATCAAATGAAAAATTTGGTTTAAGTTTGAATGTAAACCATGATTGTCGCAATAATAATTGCCCAGTATATATAAAGCAGGTTAAAGTAAAAAAGAATAAAATAATTTATTAGCAACCAAAGGAACTAAAGTGTGTGTACTTAAACATTCAAGGATTGCTAAATAACATGAATGAGATAACTTCCACAATCGTAAGTCACAAATTTGATTTTATAATATTAGTCGAAACTCATTTAACAAATGATATAGAAGATAGTGAAATTGACATAGAGGATTATTACACCATAAGATGTGATAGTGATTCAAGACATACAGGTGGCGTTGTGTTATATGTTAAAAAAATTTGGCAATTTGAAATCATGAATAGATTAGTACTGGATAGAGAATTTTGGTGTTTAACAGTTAAAATAACATTGGATAAATACATGTTAATGGTTCTTGCATTATACAAATCCCCAAGTGCCCAGAATCGTCGTTTTTGCGATAATTTTAATGAATGGCTAAGTAGCTTAAGTGAATATCCCTGTGATATTGTAGTGGTGGGAGATTTTAATATAAACTGGTTGGATTCAAATAATAATTATAGGAAAGATATTGAAAATACATTGATCATGAATTCATGCCAGCAGATAATTGTAAGCCCAACTAGAATCACACAGACCTCGAAGACCTTAATTGATTTGGTGATGACAAATAGTACATTCTTTGTCGCAAAAACGGATAGTACATTAAATATTTCAGATCATGAAACAATAGTTATCAGTCGTGAAATTAGTGTAGCGAGGACCCATAGAAGAACAAAAAGCATAAACATTTTAAAATACAACAAGAATAGCTTCGTTAATGAAATAAGGGATGAAAATTTCGATTGCGTTAGTAGATCCGCGAATGACTTGACAATGAGATTCCAAAATGAAATTTATCGAGTTACCAGCAAGTTTATTGTACAGAAAAGTGTCCAGCACTTTGAGAATGAGTGGTTTAATTTAGACTTAGAACGATTAAAGAATATTAAAATTGCAAAAAGGAATCGTGCATTAATAACGAACTCAGAATGCGATTGGAGTAATTATCGTGTAGCACGAATTGTATATAAAAGAAAATTAGAAATGACAAAAAATAATTATATCCAAAACAAAGTAAGTACCTGTGCTGATCAAAAGTCGATGTGGAAAACAATTAAATTAATGGTATTAAAGGAAAAGAAAAGTGAAATTAATAGTGTTTATTTTGATAATCTTTTGGAGGAAGGTAATTTGAATTTAGCGAATAAGTTTAATGAATTTTTCGTAAAAAGTGTGATAGATATTAAAAATTCGATACCGTATGTGCAATATGAGAACCTAGTAAATGAAGTAGAAACAAGATTTAAATTTGTGAGACTAACTTTAGGTGACCTTGAAAACACTATACGTCAAATGAATAACAAGAAAGACAATAACTTACTTAATAAACAGATGATATTAGATACATTCACGAAGTCAGGCCGACCACTACTTGATATAATCAACAAATCGTTGGAATGTGGGCAGTTTCCAGATATATGGAAAGAATCCATAGTTACACCAATTCAAAAAGTAAAAAACGGGAAGAATTGTGTAGAGTTTAGACCAATTAATACTATGCTATTTGGAGAGAAAGTGTTGGAGAAAAGTGTCTATAGACAATTTGAGACGTACCTTGAAATGAATAAATTGATAGTAGAAAATCAGTCTGGCTTTCGAAGGAATCATTCATGCGAAACTGCTATTAATATGGTCCTTAGCGTACTGAAAGAACAATTAGCAAGAAAAAAAAAAGTAATATGTGTATTTCTGGACTTGCAACGTGCTTTCGAGACAATAGACAGAGACATACTACTGCTAAAGTTGCGGAAATATGGAGTAAGAAATACTGAGTGGCTGTGGTTCAAGGATTTTCTAACTAATAGGCGGCAAAAAACCAAAGTAAATGGCCAGGAGTCCGGATCTTTGCAAGTTAACCTCGGAGTTCCTCAGGGGTCTGTGTTGGGAACATTACTGTTCGTGATCTACATAAACGATCTACAACGAGTTTTAAAACATGCACAAGTGGCATTGTTTGCCGATGATGCTTTGTTGTTTGTAGTAAATGACACAATTGAAGAAGGAAGAAATGCTATGCAAGAAGATCTAGAAAACGTGAGTGAATGGCTAAGAGCAAACAAGTTGAAATTGAATGCAACAAAAACTAAGTGCATGTGCTTAAAGGATCAATTTAATCTTAATTTAGTAGTAGATAACTCGAATATCGAGCAAGTGTATAAAATGAAATACTTAGGTGTAGTTATGGATTACAAGCTGAAATTTAGTGATCACATTTTATATATATGTAAGAAGATTGCAAAAAAAATCGGTTTTATGCGAAGAATTCGCCGAAACTTATCACTAGTGTCAGCAATAAACATATACAACGTTATTATTAAGCCGCACTTCGAATTCTGTGCTACAGTTCTTTTTTTGTGTAACCAGGAGCAATTGACTCAACTACAAAGACTGCAAAATAAGGCAATGCGTTGCATTTTATATTGTGACAGATATACAAGTGTAAATTTTATGTTGAAAGCATTAAAATGGTTAAGTGTAGGCCAAAGGTTAAGAATGAACATGTTATTATTCGTATATAAAGTAAAACACAATCTTGTTCCAAATTACTTAAGTAGACATATAAGTTACGTAGGTGAATGTCAACCATATGCTTTGAGAAATGTTGATCAGTTTAGACTTCCAGGCTTCACAGATACTAACTCGCAGAACTCACTTATCTATAAGGGCTTTAAAGAATTTAATGAATTGCCACGTAGCATTAGGAATGTTCAAAATATTCAAATATTTAAAAGAAAAATAGTAGAGTACATCAAAGAAAATTCTAATTGATTCATACATGTAATAATTAATGTTAAATAGCAAAAATGCTAAATAAAGTTACTTACTTACTTACTTACTATTTTTGCTGACGTAGTGTCTAGCAAAAATATATTAATGAAACCTGATGTTTTTATAATTTTGAGCTATGGGAACTAAAATATATCTTGAATTCGCGAAGAGTTTTCCTGTGGGAATGTAAAAAATGGAGATAGGACAATTAATGGCTTTTTATAAAGGGCTTTGCAATAAGAGGTGTTATTTTGATATTCAAAGAAAATTCCAATTTTTGAGATAAATGATCGGATCTTTATTTCATTATAAAGAGGAAGGTATGCCGTTAATAATGGAAAATAACATCAGCCAAATGACCACCACGACCACGCCTACAGGACCATATCCTTTTCATGAAATTTTCCATAACCAAATCGCATAGTGGCTGCCCGATGTCGTCGATAGCCTCACGAATTCCATCTTTGAGATCTTGAATCGACGCTGGGCTGTTGGCGTAGACCTTCTCTTTCACGTGGCCTCAAAGGTAGAAGTCGCAAGGTGTTAAGTCACAAGATCTCGCTGGCCAATTGTGATCATCTCTTCGAGAGATAACACGGTCCGGAAACTTTTCCCGTAAAAAATCAATGGTTTCGTTGCTTGTATGGCACGTAGCGCCGTCTTGTTGAAAGTAAACGTTGTCCAGATCAATACCATCCAATTCCGGCCATAAAAAATCATTAATCATCTGTCGATAGCGCAATACATTCACCGTAACTGTTGTTCCAGCCTCATTTTCGAAAAAGTAAGGTGCAATGACCCCGCGGGACCATAAACCGCACCAAACAGTCACACGTTGAGGATAGAGAGGCAATTTTGCTTGTTGACGAAGCCATCGAGGTGGAAATGGGTCTCATCACTCAAGATGAGTTTTCGATGGAATTCCGGATCATTTTCATGCATTTCAAGGACCCAATAAGCAAAGACTCGACGTTTTTGATGATCGGCCGGCTTGAGATCTTGTGTTAACTGAACTTTATAAGCCGTAAGACCCAAATATTTATGCAAAATACGGTGTAATGACGTTTGTGGAATGCCTAATTCCAAAGAACGACGAGGAATGGATAAACATGGGTGTTCTTCAACACTTTCGGCTACAGCAGCAATATTCTCGGCTGTTCTTGAGCGACGTGCACAGGTTTTATTCTTCACATCACTAACTTGTCCCGACAGCTCGAATTTTTCTACCAATTTCTGTATTGCGGTCCGACAAGGTGCTTCACGACGACCCAAAAATGTTCGAGTTTTACGAACCGTCTCTGCCACATTTTCACCATTTTTATAGTGAATTTTAATAATTTCAATGCGTTGTTGAATCGTGTATCGTTCCATTTTTATTAATGGCGTAGTTTCTACTTGTCAAATGTCAAAAAATGACAGCTTCAAAAGTGACATCTACCGAAATAGCGGGCTAATTAAAATAACACCTCTTATTGGAAAGCCCTTTATTATGTGGCCAGAAATCGATTGCTTACATGGATTTGAATTTGTACCATGTACATATATCAGGGTTTGTATCATCATTAGTATTTACTGCAGCTGTGCCTGTAACAATATTATCTATAACACCTATATTCAGCATATCTATAATGTTGAAAACACCTGATCTAGTTACATATTAATAATAGCATGTCTCAAGAATCTGTTTTGGGGCTCTTATTGGTATCCTGGTATTCTCAAAGGCATGCGTATATACATATACATATATGTCGAAAATATTGAGGTTTATTACTCCAGACAAGTTTATTTAATAGAAGATTAATTAAAAATTAATGATCCCTAAAAGTGTTATTCAAAAAGAAAAGTTCCGTGCGTAAATTGCATTCCAATAACTTTATATTATTGTTGATTAATTTAATTGAAATAAATTACTTTTCGTGTTATTTCTTTTTTAGTACCTACATATGTTATACTTAATATTAATGAATACAAGATTTAAACGAGATTTTTTCTGAATTTCAGGCTGAAAATACTTAAAAGAAACCATCCCGGTGCACAGCTAACCTGCTCTTAAGGTAAGCGATCGATTATTTTTATATTACTGGATTTTTTTTTAATTTCACTTTTATCCTATCAAATCTATTTCTAAGAAATTATTTATTATACACTTTATGGAGCTTTCTGTAACAATAATACCGAACAATTTATTATGCAAATATATATGCAAATGAAACGATCGTTTGTTTTACCTCTGCTCTGTTTGAGGTAAGGTTTACACGTAATGGTACTGGTATTATTGAAAACGCTTATCATACATTTACTATGGTAAAGGTCAGATAGTTTGAGTAAGATTTTGTTTACACCATCTATTCTTTGATTGGTTTTTAACTTGAAAGTTTAATCAATTATACATGAAGAGACCAAATACAGCGTAATGAATAAAAACAGGACTGTCCAGGTCTAATGGAATCCAGTGTTTTAAAACAAATCTCAGTCCCTGAAAATACATCTAATCAGAATCGCTTAAAATCATCGGCATCAGCAGCATTTTGAAATGAAGGAAAATAGAAATAAGAAAAAAATTGAAATTATTTATTTTTTATTTTGTTTATTTGGTTAGTGTAAAATTCTGCTTTAAGTCATTAATCAAAGCCTCAAAACCGAGTCTTCTTATAAATGATTCTACATCACGCAGTAGGTACATGAGTCAGCCATCGAAAAAATATCCACTCTTCTAGTAAACGAAAAGAGATCTTTCAGAGCCTACTTGTGATCGTAATCTATATAAAAGGGTTAAAAAAATCGTCATTCAGCGTCAGAGTGCCTAGCTACATATGCTATGACGGAAAGAGCCAAAACATATCATCGAATAATTAACCATCGTAGAAGTCTTTGTTATTTGCATACTAGAAATAACTTTAAATTCAATTGTAGGAGGACTTGCACCAGCTTCTTCATAACTTAATCCCAAAAGCACAAAACCGAAGATTGAGTTTCTTCCAGCACTCATCGACGTAAATCTCTAAAGAAAGTCTCTAAAGTCAGAAAGTAGGTAATTTTTTTAACTTAAGTAATTTTCTTCAAAGACATAATTCATATTGTATATCTAAATAGTGCCTTCCCGATTGTGCACATAAGTTCCTCTACTGCTGTTACAATATTACTTCAAAGTTTATATTAAATTATAGTAAGAAATTTTTTTACAATAACAGTACCATTATGGGTTACCGTAACCGAAGTAAAAAAAAGAACTAACGTCTTTCTGATATTTTACAATAAGGTTGGGTGTTGTGACTATATCAAAACTTCATTGAACTCTAAATAATTCCAGGTTGATATCTCTCCGGTTTGAATAAATTCCTTTAATACTTTTGGGCTCATGTGAAGCAGTCGGTATAAAGATAAAGTAAGGAAAGACAATTCTTAGCGCCAGATGAAGTTTGTAAACCTTGATCATGTTATTCCTTCATATTCCCTCAAGTCACCATAAAACTGATGAGAAACTCGTTTTTTTTCCGGTATCTTGAGATATAACTACATATACCTAATTTTGTAAGAAAACTTACATAACGTAAGTAGTGCCGTGTATAATTGAATGTCCTAACGTAGAAAGTCATCTACTTTTTGCAAATTTTCCGCAGAAAAACTAGAAATCGTACTGGCATTACAGAAGAAGTTGTCTCTTAAAGATATTGGTGATTTCCACCAGATCATCATCAAAATCTTCGCTAAAAGATTGATTTTTTCATAACATGACACAAATAAGATCAAAACAGTAGCGCGTACGTTTTTCACTATATAAAGCAAATGTAAGCAAATTTTTAGTACGATTTCGAAAATTGAGTAATTCATTTTTTTTTTCTATTGAGAATTGTTCTCAAATTTGCTTTTCTTGCTTTTCTTGCTTTTGTAAGCCACTCTACTTTCCTTCGGTAGTGAAAGTGACCAGCAAAAAAAAAATTGACTTCACAAAATCAAAACTGATAAAAAAACAAAACAAATACAAAACAATTAAATTCTTGCATGTTCGTCTCTTTTCTTTACGATCGCTTACTTGAGAATGCATTGCGTTTTTAAAATAAAATTGCTAGCCATGGGTCTGCTGTTAGCAAAGAAAACAATAATAATTATCACGACGTTTTCACCTTTTCCGAAAGTTAAAAATACCTGCTTCTTTGGATTTGGATTGGTGAATGCATAAAAACACACATTATCTGGCATAACGAAAGTTGATTGCATTTATACTTCTTCGTGTACCCCTTTACAATTCCCCATCACCTTGTATGTTTATCTCTTTTACAATTCTATATTTTGGTCATAAGAGAGAGAGACAGAAAATAATGGTAATCATCACATTGCCTTCCTTCTTCGAAATGTTTTTTAACTTTTGGGTAAGGAGAAGGCAATATGATAATTACCATTTTTTACTGCTTCTTTTCATTGGTTGATAAAATGTATTCACACGCACCCTAGCCCTACTTCATTTAACGAACTTAACGAAAATTTCGGTCATGCGCAGTAGAATAATTTTACATTTTTGTGATCTGAAATTTGCTGATCGCCTGGTATTTGCTGTTTCTTTAAAATACACAAGAATGAATGAGACGAAATTACAATTGTTTTTTATTTTCTAAACTAGTGATACTTCTGCCAATAGATGGCCCCGGAGGTATCGAAATGAGAAATTTTTCAGCTTGATGAGATCAAGTTTTTTGATTTCATGGTGCAATTTATATTTTTAACATGGTTTTTTAAATTTTGCGTAGACATGGAAATAACAATGACATCTAAAAAGTAATTAAAACATAATTTATATCAAATAAGAAATTTTTTTAAATTTTTGCGTGTTCGTTTTCCTTCACGATCCATGCGAACCGTTTGTCTTCAAGATAAAATTTTCAATTAGAAAAACCACAAATTATTAAAGATTTTAAAATTTAATTACTGCTGCTACTACTGAAATATTTTTTCTACTTATTATAGTTTCATATTGCTGCCTTGAGTATGACTTAAAAGTTGCGGCGGTTGATATTCTCTGTTCTTCTTTTAAATGCTGTTGAAATAATAACTATCTTCTCATCCGAGTTTAACTTTCATGCCCCATAATGCTAGTATCTCTTACCTTACCAAATCTCTATTACTGTTGTTGTCTTAACACTCACATGTAGCTACCTACATACTTTAATGATGATAACCATTACGAGTTCGACCAAGCTTTTGCATTATTTCATTCAAGCGGGTACCTCCTTACTTATGCTGCTGTGAACGAATAAATCCTTAGTAGTCGATAATCAGGTCGTCCGCATCTCAATCACAATCCATATTAGGATTAAATCTAAACAATTTTTACTAAGGCCCGAAATATTTCATTTAATTTGTTGGAAAGTGTATAATTCTTCAGTAATTTCGGAAATTTAACTGACCGATTTTCTTATATAAAATTATTGCCAATCTTTTTCCTTCCTTCCTAATTATTAAAATTTTGTTTGTTCTTTGGAGAGTTGAGAGCTCCATCTTCCGTAGTATCTCATAACGTCTGTGGTCGGGATAAATTTCCATCCTCCATCCTCTTTCATCCACTCCACTTATGTATATAGAATTTTTTTTTAAATATTCGATCGATGTTTTTTACAATTTTTTCTCAAATTCTGTTCGTTTATGAGATCGATTCACCCCATTAAAGATAGTGTTACTTGCAAATACTACAGATTTTTTAAGGTCCCAAATTTACCTCATGTTGACAGTTTACAACTGTGAGAGGTTGTAAAATTAAAATGCATCGAATTCATCCGAGGTCTATTAGAAATTATTGCATAATCAACATTCCGATCATCTTCTGTTATTTTTTACCTATATTGACCCATTTGGTTGCAAACAAATTTATTTTCACACTAATTTTTTCCCATTGCTATACTTAAGAATGTCAGCATTCCACTCGATAATAGCCATATAAACATGCAATTTAATTCACAACTTAAACAAAATTGCTTGAATACGATTTATCAATTTCTGAATTTTATCATGCCCTGCCCTGGTTCACAACGTACATTACGTAATTATCCATCCTAATTCTTTCTGAAAGAAAGGCAATATAATCTCAAAATCTAGCAACTTAACTTGGAAAGCAGTGCAGTTTTTAGTTCATTATCCTTGCTTTTGACAAGAATTACATTAGATAAATCCTTATATATCCTTATGAAATATTTAGAAATTAAATACTTATGTTGGCTCTGTGTGGCTCATGTGTAGATTATCCTTTGCCGAGCACCATCTATATCTAAGACTCCAGAATAAAGAGACCATAGAACTATCCCTTCGAAAACGTCCAACGGTTTAATTGTCTCTCATTAGGACCGACTTATTTGAGTCATATATATATAAATATTTCATATGTCATCTGAGATCTTATGATTGCTCTCAATGTAGCACTCCTTTAAATTTTACGAATAAGGTCACGAGTTTTAAGTTGGCTTACCGAATCAATCGCTTATCGTATGTGATGCGGATCCGTATAGGTATACCTAGGTATCAAACGCTGCCAGATCTTTTGAGGACTCCGCACAGCGCTAGCGGTGCAAGATACGTGTGTTGTCAAGATTTATTATCATTTCTATAGTAAAAGAAAAATCTTTATCGTATAGTACCAGCCGAAAATGTTACGACGATTTTACCATGTGATGTATCGGGTGCCAGATTAAATAAAATATCAGAAACTGTATCATTTTCTAGACTTGTATCTATTTTCTCCCTATTTGGTATCCTTATTTTGAGAGGCCGACAGAGGTTGTGTTTAACGACCATTCTATCTGATATGATGCCCAGTATTGCATTTGCTTCTATTCATCGGTTATAGGGCGTACACTTTTGGAGTCCCATTTACTCTTCCGGTAGGTTCAATAGAGTTTCTAGAACGCTGGTAAGATATTGTGCGCATGAGATCAGTTACATTTGGACAGGCCATCCTTTGGAGCTTTTTTAGCTTCCTAACGGTTGTATGGTTGTCTTTTTGCACATTTGTTCCACTATACTGCTGCAGCATAGGTGATCATGATTTATACTGCCAGATCATTATATTTGGCTTAAGTCCCCATGTTGAGTCAACCAGTTTTCTACAGTTCCACAGCATTAGTTGTATCCAACATGGACGACCATTATCTATTGAATGTCACTAATGGCATAAGAAAAATGTTTTTTTGTTTTGAATATGAAAATAATGTTTTAATGGCGTAGAATAATCAAACCAACTAACCAACTATAGCTTATTCGTAATTTTCGCTGACTATATACGTGTCATGTTGTTACTAAATGTAAATTAAGTAAGATGTGATCGAAACAAAATTTTTACAGCTAAATAAATTTAATAAAATTTTTTTCATTCTACAAATGTAGAATGGATTAAATATAGCATCAACAGCTTAGATCCTGTTTTGGGTCCTCAACTCTTTTACAAGTACGCCAATGAATTATCAGAAACTTAACTTCAAAATGTGAATAGGTTTTGTTATAAAGTCCCAGATCTACCTGAGCAGATTGCTTGACTTAATCGAGAGTTGTATTTGTCAAGAATATGAATTTAAAGATAGTATCAAAATGGACGAAAAGGTTTTTGTTTTTTTCATACCTCGGATTTCACAGCAACAGTGTCTTTTGCAAAATTGATGATTCATTTAAGTATATGTAGACTGATGTGGTTATCCTACAGCATTCTGAATCCTATTTTGGTCTTAAGTTTAGTTTACACTTAGATACTTGTATCGAGATTTGTATGAGGCATAAGTATATGTATATCGTCAAATCAAGATACAACTGCTCATACAAATGCCCATACAATTTGTTGAGCCTCACACCAATGCTCATACATTTTGTTGAGCCGCTCGCAAATGCTCATAAATTTTGTATAAGTTAATAAAATATTTTTCACTTGTAAGAAAAAAAAACAAATTTTATTAAACGAGCTTTTTATTTCGCGGCGGCTAGATTACAACTGAACTTTTCCTAAAGTCTAAAATCTTCACTAGCTTAACTACTTGCGGCTATTTTGATTAGGTTGCAGTTTTCACTGTGGTGATCGTTCTTGATGTTTGTCGAGTCCAGGAAATGGCTGGAAGTCATCTCTGTTGTTGGTTTCATGTTGCTTGATGTTTCGTGAGAAAGTATATGTTGCTAGTGTTAACTTATATGTGGATTTTGCTCTTGATTTTACTTGTCGCGATACTTTTTCCGTTTAGTTTTGCATTGCGGTTGATTGCTACAATAAAAATACATATCAGTGTGGCTAAAAGAAAAAACCCTACCTACTTCTTATAGAAACAATAAGAAAAAGTGACATATGGAATGTCAGGTTAAAAGAATATAAAGATTTTAATAAAAAAAAAAAAAATTGTAATTTAGAATTGTGCTTGCCCTTCAAAGACATAATTCATATTGTATATCTAAATAGTGCCTTCCCGATTGTGCACATAAGTTCCTCTACTGCTGTTACAATATTACTTCAAAGTTTATATTAAATTATAGTAAGAAATTTTTTTACAATAACAGTACCATTATGGGTTACCGTAACCGAAGTAAAAAAAAGAACTAACGTCTTTCTGATATTTTACAATAAGGTTGGGTGTTGTGACTATATCAAAACTTCATTGAACTCTAAATAATTCCAGGTTGATATCTCTCCGGTTTGAATAAATTCCTTTAATACTTTTGGGCTCATGTGAAGCAGTCGGTATAAAGATAAAGTAAGGAAAGACAATTCTTAGCGCCAGATGAAGTTTGTAAACCTTGATCATGTTATTCCTTCATATTCCCTCAAGTCACCATAAAACTGATGAGAAACTCGTTTTTTTTTCCGGTATCTTGAGATATAACTACATATACCTAATTTTGTAAGAAAACTTACATAACGTAAGTAGTGCCGTGTATAATTGAATGTCCTAACGTAGAAAGTCATCTACTTTTTGCAAATTTTCCGCAGAAAAACTAGAAATCGTACTGGCATTACAGAAGAAGTTGTCTCTTAAAGATATTGGTGATTTCCACCAGATCATCATCAAAATCTTCGCTAAAAGATTGATTTTTTCATAACATGACACAAATAAGATCAAAACAGTAGCGCGTACGTTTTTCACTATATAAAGCAAATGTAAGCAAATTTTTAGTACGATTTCGAAAATTGAGTAATTCATTTTTTTTTTCTATTGAGAATTGTTCTCAAATTTGCTTTTCTTGCTTTTCTTGCTTTTGTAAGCCACTCTACTTTCCTTCGGTAGTGAAAGTGACCAGCAAAAAAAAAATTGACTTCACAAAATCAAAACTGATAAAAAAACAAAACAAATACAAAACAATTAAATTCTTGCATGTTCGTCTCTTTTCTTTACGATCGCTTACTTGAGAATGCATTGCGTTTTTAAAATAAAATTGCTAGCCATGGGTCTGCTGTTAGCAAAGAAAACAATAATAATTATCACGACGTTTTCACCTTTTCCGAAAGTTAAAAATACCTGCTTCTTTGGATTTGGATTGGTGAATGCATAAAAACACACATTATCTGGCATAACGAAAGTTGATTGCATTTATACTTCTTCGTGTACCCCTTTACAATTCCCCATCACCTTGTATGTTTATCTCTTTTACAATTCTATATTTTGGTCATAAGAGAGAGAGACAGAAAATAATGGTAATCATCACATTGCCTTCCTTCTTCGAAATGTTTTTTAACTTTTGGGTAAGGAGAAGGCAATATGATAATTACCATTTTTTACTGCTTCTTTTCATTGGTTGATAAAATGTATTCACACGCACCCTAGCCCTACTTCATTTAACGAACTTAACGAAAATTTCGGTCATGCGCAATAGAATAATTTTACATTTTTGTGATCTGAAATTTGCTGATCGCCTGGTATTTGCTGTTTCTTTAAAATACACAAGAATGAATGAGACGAAATTACAATTGTTTTTTATTTTCTAAACTAGTGATACTTCTGCCAATAGATGGCCCCGGAGGTATCGAAATGAGAAATTTTTCAGCTTGATGAGATCAAGTTTTTTGATTTCATGGTGCAATTTATATTTTTAACATGGTTTTTTAAATTTTGCGTAGACATGGAAATAACAATGACATCTAAAAAGTAATTAAAACATAATTTATATCAAATAAGAAATTTTTTTAAATTTTTGCGTGTTCGTTTTCCTTCACGATCCATGCGAACCGTTTGTCTTCAAGATAAAATTTTCAATTAGAAAAACCACAAATTATTAAAGATTTTAAAATTTAATTACTGCTGCTACTACTGAAATATTTTTTCTACTTATTATAGTTTCATATTGCTGCCTTGAGTATGACTTAAAAGTTGCGGCGGTTGATATTCTCTGTTCTTCTTTTAAATGCTGTTGAAATAATAACTATCTTCTCATCCGAGTTTAACTTTCATGCCCCATAATGCTAGTATCTCTTACCTTACCAAATCTCTATTACTGTTGTTGTCTTAACACTCACATGTAGCTACCTACATACTTTAATGATGATAACCATTACGAGTTCGACCAAGCTTTTGCATTATTTCATTCAAGCGGGTACCTCCTTACTTATGCTGCTGTGAACGAATAAATCCTTAGTAGTCGATAATCAGGTCGTCCGCATCTCAATCACAATCCATATTAGGATTAAATCTAAACAATTTTTACTAAGGCCCGAAATATTTCATTTAATTTGTTGGAAAGTGTATAATTCTTCAGTAATTTCGGAAATTTAACTGACCGATTTTCTTATATAAAATTATTGCCAATCTTTTTCCTTCCTTCCTAATTATTAAAATTTTGTTTGTTCTTTGGAGAGTTGAGAGCTCCATCTTCCGTAGTATCTCATAACGTCTGTGGTCGGGATAAATTTCCATCCTCCATCCTCTTTCATCCACTCCACTTATGTATATAGAATTTTTTTTTAAATATTCGATCGATGTTTTTTACAATTTTTTCTCAAATTCTGTTCGTTTATGAGATCGATTCACCCCATTAAAGATAGTGTTACTTGCAAATACTACAGATTTTTTAAGGTCCCAAATTTACCTCATGTTGACAGTTTACAACTGTGAGAGGTTGTAAAATTAAAATGCATCGAATTCATCCGAGGTCTATTAGAAATTATTGCATAATCAACATTCCGATCATCTTCTGTTATTTTTTACCTATATTGACCCATTTGGTTGCAAACAAATTTATTTTCACACTAATTTTTTCCCATTGCTATACTTAAGAATGTCAGCATTCCACTCGATAATAGCCATATAAACATGCAATTTAATTCACAACTTAAACAAAATTGCTTGAATACGATTTATCAATTTCTGAATTTTATCATGCCCTGCCCTGGTTCACAACGTACATTACGTAATTATCCATCCTAATTCTTTCTGAAAGAAAGGCAATATAATCTCAAAATCTAGCAACTTAACTTGGAAAGCAGTGCAGTTTTTAGTTCATTATCCTTGCTTTTGACAAGAATTACATTAGATAAATCCTTATATATCCTTATGAAATATTTAGAAATTAAATACTTATGTTGGCTCTGTGTGGCTCATGTGTAGATTATCCTTTGCCGAGCACCATCTATATCTAAGACTCCAGAATAAAGAGACCATAGAACTATCCCTTCGAAAACGTCCAACGGTTTAATTGTCTCTCATTAGGACCGACTTATTTGAGTCATATATATATAAATATTTCATATGTCATCTGAGATCTTATGATTGCTCTCAATGTAGCACTCCTTTAAATTTTACGAATAAGGTCACGAGTTTTAAGTTGGCTTACCGAATCAATCGCTTATCGTATGTGATGCGGATCCGTATAGGTATACCTAGGTATCAAACGCTGCCAGATCTTTTGAGGACTCCGCACAGCGCTAGCGGTGCAAGATACGTGTGTTGTCAAGATTTATTATCATTTCTATAGTAAAAGAAAAATCTTTATCGTATAGTACCAGCCGAAAATGTTACGACGATTTTACCATGTGATGTATCGGGTGCCAGATTAAATAAAATATCAGAAACTGTATCATTTTCTAGACTTGTATCTATTTTCTCCCTATTTGGTATCCTTATTTTGAGAGGCCGACAGAGGTTGTGTTTAACGACCATTCTATCTGATATGATGCCCAGTATTGCATTTGCTTCTATTCATCGGTTATAGGGCGTACACTTTTGGAGTCCCATTTACTCTTCCGGTAGGTTCAATAGAGTTTCTAGAACGCTGGTAAGATATTGTGCGCATGAGATCAGTTACATTTGGACAGGCCATCCTTTGGAGCTTTTTTAGCTTCCTAACGGTTGTATGGTTGTCTTTTTGCACATTTGTTCCACTATACTGCTGCAGCATAGGTGATCATGATTTATACTGCCAGATCATTATATTTGGCTTAAGTCCCCATGTTGAGTCAACCAGTTTTCTACAGTTCCACAGCATTAGTTGTATCCAACATGGACGACCATTATCTATTGAATGTCACTAATGGCATAAGAAAAATGTTTTTTTGTTTTGAATATGAAAATAATGTTTTAATGGCGTAGAATAATCAAACCAACTAACCAACTATAGCTTATTCGTAATTTTCGCTGACTATATACGTGTCATGTTGTTACTAAATGTAAATTAAGTAAGATGTGATCGAAACAAAATTTTTACAGCTAAATAAATTTAATAAAATTTTTTTCATTCTACAAATGTAGAATGGATTAAATATAGCATCAACAGCTTAGATCCTGTTTTGGGTCCTCAACTCTTTTACAAGTACGCCAATGAATTATCAGAAACTTAACTTCAAAATGTGAATAGGTTTTGTTATAAAGTCCCAGATCTACCTGAGCAGATTGCTTGACTTAATCGAGAGTTGTATTTGTCAAGAATATGAATTTAAAGATAGTATCAAAATGGACGAAAAGGTTTTTGTTTTTTTCATACCTCGGATTTCACAGCAACAGTGTCTTTTGCAAAATTGATGATTCATTTAAGTATATGTAGACTGATGTGGTTATCCTACAGCATTCTGAATCCTATTTTGGTCTTAAGTTTAGTTTACACTTAGATACTTGTATCGAGATTTGTATGAGGCATAAGTATATGTATATCGTCAAATCAAGATACAACTGCTCATACAAATGCCCATACAATTTGTTGAGCCTCACACCAATGCTCATACATTTTGTTGAGCCGCTCGCAAATGCTCATAAATTTTGTATAAGTTAATAAAATATTTTTCACTTGTAAGAAAAAAAAACAAATTTTATTAAACGAGCTTTTTATTTCGCGGCGGCTAGATTACAACTGAACTTTTCCTAAAGTCTAAAATCTTCACTAGCTTAACTACTTGCGGCTATTTTGATTAGGTTGCAGTTTTCACTGTGGTGATCGTTCTTGATGTTTGTCGAGTCCAGGAAATGGCTGGAAGTCATCTCTGTTGTTGGTTTCATGTTGCTTGATGTTTCGTGAGAAAGTATATGTTGCTAGTGTTAACTTATATGTGGATTTTGCTCTTGATTTTACTTGTCGCGATACTTTTTCCGTTTAGTTTTGCATTGCGGTTGATTGCTACAATAAAAATACATATCAGTGTGGCTAAAAGAAAAAACCCTACCTACTTCTTATAGAAACAATAAGAAAAAGTGACATATGGAATGTCAGGTTAAAAGAATATAAAGATTTTAATAAAAAAAAAAAAAATTGTAATTTAGAATTGTGCTTGCCCTTCAAAGACATAATTCATATTGTATATCTAAATAGTGCCTTCCCGATTGTGCACATAAGTTCCTCTACTGCTGTTACAATATTACTTCAAAGTTTATATTAAATTATAGTAAGAAATTTTTTTACAATAACAGTACCATTATGGGTTACCGTAACCGAAGTAAAAAAAAGAACTAACGTCTTTCTGATATTTTACAATAAGGTTGGGTGTTGTGACTATATCAAAACTTCATTGAACTCTAAATAATTCCAGGTTGATATCTCTCCGGTTTGAATAAATTCCTTTAATACTTTTGGGCTCATGTGAAGCAGTCGGTATAAAGATAAAGTAAGGAAAGACAATTCTTAGCGCCAGATGAAGTTTGTAAACCTTGATCATGTTATTCCTTCATATTCCCTCAAGTCACCATAAAACTGATGAGAAACTCGTTTTTTTTTCCGGTATCTTGAGATATAACTACATATACCTAATTTTGTAAGAAAACTTACATAACGTAAGTAGTGCCGTGTATAATTGAATGTCCTAACGTAGAAAGTCATCTACTTTTTGCAAATTTTCCGCAGAAAAACTAGAAATCGTACTGGCATTACAGAAGAAGTTGTCTCTTAAAGATATTGGTGATTTCCACCAGATCATCATCAAAATCTTCGCTAAAAGATTGATTTTTTCATAACATGACACAAATAAGATCAAAACAGTAGCGCGTACGTTTTTCACTATATAAAGCAAATGTAAGCAAATTTTTAGTACGATTTCGAAAATTGAGTAATTCATTTTTTTTTTCTATTGAGAATTGTTCTCAAATTTGCTTTTCTTGCTTTTCTTGCTTTTGTAAGCCACTCTACTTTCCTTCGGTAGTGAAAGTGACCAGCAAAAAAAAAATTGACTTCACAAAATCAAAACTGATAAAAAAACAAAACAAATACAAAACAATTAAATTCTTGCATGTTCGTCTCTTTTCTTTACGATCGCTTACTTGAGAATGCATTGCGTTTTTAAAATAAAATTGCTAGCCATGGGTCTGCTGTTAGCAAAGAAAACAATAATAATTATCACGACGTTTTCACCTTTTCCGAAAGTTAAAAATACCTGCTTCTTTGGATTTGGATTGGTGAATGCATAAAAACACACATTATCTGGCATAACGAAAGTTGATTGCATTTATACTTCTTCGTGTACCCCTTTACAATTCCCCATCACCTTGTATGTTTATCTCTTTTACAATTCTATATTTTGGTCATAAGAGAGAGAGACAGAAAATAATGGTAATCATCACATTGCCTTCCTTCTTCGAAATGTTTTTTAACTTTTGGGTAAGGAGAAGGCAATATGATAATTACCATTTTTTACTGCTTCTTTTCATTGGTTGATAAAATGTATTCACACGCACCCTAGCCCTACTTCATTTAACGAACTTAACGAAAATTTCGGTCATGCGCAGTAGAATAATTTTACATTTTTGTGATCTGAAATTTGCTGATCGCCTGGTATTTGCTGTTTCTTTAAAATACACAAGAATGAATGAGACGAAATTACAATTGTTTTTTATTTTCTAAACTAGTGATACTTCTGCCAATAGATGGCCCCGGAGGTATCGAAATGAGAAATTTTTCAGCTTGATGAGATCAAGTTTTTTGATTTCATGGTGCAATTTATATTTTTAACATGGTTTTTTAAATTTTGCGTAGACATGGAAATAACAATGACATCTAAAAAGTAATTAAAACATAATTTATATCAAATAAGAAATTTTTTTAAATTTTTGCGTGTTCGTTTTCCTTCACGATCCATGCGAACCGTTTGTCTTCAAGATAAAATTTTCAATTAGAAAAACCACAAATTATTAAAGATTTTAAAATTTAATTACTGCTGCTACTACTGAAATATTTTTTCTACTTATTATAGTTTCATATTGCTGCCTTGAGTATGACTTAAAAGTTGCGGCGGTTGATATTCTCTGTTCTTCTTTTAAATGCTGTTGAAATAATAACTATCTTCTCATCCGAGTTTAACTTTCATGCCCCATAATGCTAGTATCTCTTACCTTACCAAATCTCTATTACTGTTGTTGTCTTAACACTCACATGTAGCTACCTACATACTTTAATGATGATAACCATTACGAGTTCGACCAAGCTTTTGCATTATTTCATTCAAGCGGGTACCTCCTTACTTATGCTGCTGTGAACGAATAAATCCTTAGTAGTCGATAATCAGGTCGTCCGCATCTCAATCACAATCCATATTAGGATTAAATCTAAACAATTTTTACTAAGGCCCGAAATATTTCATTTAATTTGTTGGAAAGTGTATAATTCTTCAGTAATTTCGGAAATTTAACTGACCGATTTTCTTATATAAAATTATTGCCAATCTTTTTCCTTCCTTCCTAATTATTAAAATTTTGTTTGTTCTTTGGAGAGTTGAGAGCTCCATCTTCCGTAGTATCTCATAACGTCTGTGGTCGGGATAAATTTCCATCCTCCATCCTCTTTCATCCACTCCACTTATGTATATAGAATTTTTTTTTAAATATTCGATCGATGTTTTTTACAATTTTTTCTCAAATTCTGTTCGTTTATGAGATCGATTCACCCCATTAAAGATAGTGTTACTTGCAAATACTACAGATTTTTTAAGGTCCCAAATTTACCTCATGTTGACAGTTTACAACTGTGAGAGGTTGTAAAATTAAAATGCATCGAATTCATCCGAGGTCTATTAGAAATTATTGCATAATCAACATTCCGATCATCTTCTGTTATTTTTTACCTATATTGACCCATTTGGTTGCAAACAAATTTATTTTCACACTAATTTTTTCCCATTGCTATACTTAAGAATGTCAGCATTCCACTCGATAATAGCCATATAAACATGCAATTTAATTCACAACTTAAACAAAATTGCTTGAATACGATTTATCAATTTCTGAATTTTATCATGCCCTGCCCTGGTTCACAACGTACATTACGTAATTATCCATCCTAATTCTTTCTGAAAGAAAGGCAATATAATCTCAAAATCTAGCAACTTAACTTGGAAAGCAGTGCAGTTTTTAGTTCATTATCCTTGCTTTTGACAAGAATTACATTAGATAAATCCTTATATATC
Organism: Dioctria rufipes; assembly: GCA_963924295.1. Taxonomy (NCBI): domain Eukaryota; kingdom Metazoa; phylum Arthropoda; class Insecta; order Diptera; family Asilidae; genus Dioctria; species Dioctria rufipes. The sequence goes on along the minus strand of OZ002745.1, from coordinate 26,006,155 downwards.
CTTATGAAATATTTAGAAATTAAATACTTATGTTGGCTCTGTGTGGCTCATGTGTAGATTATCCTTTGCCGAGCACCATCTATATCTAAGACTCCAGAATAAAGAGACCATAGAACTATCCCTTCGAAAACGTCCAACGGTTTAATTGTCTCTCATTAGGACCGACTTATTTGAGTCATATATATATAAATATTTCATATGTCATCTGAGATCTTATGATTGCTCTCAATGTAGCACTCCTTTAAATTTTACGAATAAGGTCACGAGTTTTAAGTTGGCTTACCGAATCAATCGCTTATCGTATGTGATGCGGATCCGTATAGGTATACCTAGGTATCAAACGCTGCCAGATCTTTTGAGGACTCCGCACAGCGCTAGCGGTGCAAGATACGTGTGTTGTCAAGATTTATTATCATTTCTATAGTAAAAGAAAAATCTTTATCGTATAGTACCAGCCGAAAATGTTACGACGATTTTACCATGTGATGTATCGGGTGCCAGATTAAATAAAATATCAGAAACTGTATCATTTTCTAGACTTGTATCTATTTTCTCCCTATTTGGTATCCTTATTTTGAGAGGCCGACAGAGGTTGTGTTTAACGACCATTCTATCTGATATGATGCCCAGTATTGCATTTGCTTCTATTCATCGGTTATAGGGCGTACACTTTTGGAGTCCCATTTACTCTTCCGGTAGGTTCAATAGAGTTTCTAGAACGCTGGT